>WOXC01008455.1:0-312800 GCA_011680675.1 Gymnobelideus leadbeateri
AGGAAAAACGGGAGCCTTAAAGATATCTCAGTCTGTGCTCCCCTGGTGTCCCCCACCATTAGCCTGTCTCCCCAGCATTTTTCCCCTGTCCCTTCCTTCCTATGTCTTTCCCATAGAAGACTGATTCTCTCATTTCTCAGCTGGGGGAAATGAGGTTAAGGGAAGTGAAGCCACATAACACAAACGGGACTGAGCTGCAGTAAGAGCTAAAGGCTAAGTCTCCTGAATTCCACTCAGGTACTCTCTGCATTGCATCACACTGCCTCCCCTCTGAAGGGACTTCTGAGGAGGAGAGGCCCTTGCTTCCCTCCCCTCTGAAGGCCTCAAGGCCTGGGTGTCTAGAAGGCAGGGGCTAGGAGAGAGACCTGTCAATGCTGACAGTAGCAAACTGCTCCCCGATGTCTTCATCGATGGTCAGGGTCCTGTGGGCTGCCTCCCCAAGCCGGTAAACCCACTGCACCTTGTGCTCATGCAGGATCACCCCCATATAGTCCCCAGAGGCCTGGAGGTCAGAATAGGGAAGGATATTCGACCTGGGGCAAGAGCCGCCTTCCTTCTCTCTTCTGGTGGCTCTTGCCCCTTTCCCCTCCCACTCCCTCCAGCCAAATGGATTTGCGCCTCTTGGTCAACATGGGGATAATGAGCTTCAGCACACACAAGTCCCAGGGGTCCTTTCTTGTGGACACTCAGACTGAGTGTGGCTTGCTCCCTGACCTCCCACAAACAGCTACCTCATGGCTGCCCATGTAGAGGACAAACTGGCTGCCGCTGTCCTGGCCCTCCTGCTGGGGTGGCTCTGAACTCTGGATGTAGAACTTGAGAGCTGTGTATGCAGCCAGATCCTGCAGGTCCCGAGGGGGTCGCAGCTGCACCCCTGACTGGCCATTGAATTTCATGGGCACTTTCACCTGGTTGGGGAAAGAGTATCCAATACCAGCTCATCAAGACTGGGGTTTGGGAGTGATCTGGTGACAAAGATGGCATCATCCTTGGTGGGATGCTGAGATGAACCTGAAAAACATTCCCTGTCCCAGGGCCCATCCTTGTTCCACTCAATCCTATGCCTCCTGCCCTAATGGCAGCCCTGAACTGGGTAGGAACCTCCTACCAGTTGAACCTCCCTAATCAGAGCAACTCTAAGAAGACAACGGTATGTGTAGGGAGTCTTCAGCCAGGCTTGTCAAGCCTCCATGGCCCTTCCTACCACATTAGAGACAGAGCCCAGGCCCCAGCCTACCAAGGGCACTGAAAGAGGACCACGGTACATACAGTGGAGAATGTGGGAGAAAACACTCCAACTCCTCCTCCTTTTATAAGGTCTGGTGGAAAGAGCTTGAGCAGCCATTGACTTCATCTGGGACCCCTGCCCTCAGAGCCCTCTTAGTTCCTCTTTAATCTCTCTCACCCCCGCCCCTAGTAATCTCTCTTCCTTCAACAGAATAATATGAAAGTATTTCTATAGCCCTTTAAGGTTTGATCCTCACACTAATGTTGTGAGATAGGTGTTACTATCCTCATTTTATAGATGAGGAAACTGGGGCTAAAATAATTAACTGAACTGCTCAGGGGCAGCCAGCTAGTAAATATGTAAGGCAGGGTACCAGCTTACCTCTTCCTGGCTCCATCCACAATGTTATCTATGTTGCCTCCTCCAACATACATCCCCTGCCCCTCCTACCCCTACCCTTCTTCCTTAGCCCTCTCCCTGACTCTTCTTTTAGCAAAGTGCCTGCTCCCTTGCCTTCACCCCAGCCCTCCCTGAGCAGGTACCTTGCTTGCAGCACTGCGGGCCTGGGTGATGAGTTCCCGCACACGGAAGATGCTGTTGGACAGGGCCAGGCTGGCATTCTGGCCTCTCTTGTTCTCTAGATGGCTTAGCTTGGCCAGCAGTTGAGGCAGGGTCTTCTCTAGACTGGATACTGTAGGGGAGATGAGAGCCCATAGATGAAACCTCCACATATCAGAGAGCTGTGGCCAATGGGAAGAAGGAGGAGGAGCTTCCCCTCCCCCACCAGTTCCAGGCACAGGGAATTGTGGGCTACCACTGGCCTCACTTTCTTCATCTATAGAAAGGGCAAGATCCTCCTGCCTACAGGAGGATGACCACCCACTGTGGAATAAGCAAGTAAAGTGATATTATCATCAAACTGTATGTCCTGTAGGCATCTCAAATCCAACATGACCAAGACAGAAACGATTATCTTTCCCCCTAAACCCACCCTAATTATCGCTCTTCCAAACATCACTCACTAAGATCTACTCAAATTGTCCAAGTTCTTGCTATTGCTCACTTGCAAAATTAATTCTCCCATCCCATGAGCTGTTACTCATACCAATATATCCCCTTCCTCATCTCTAGCTTTCTGAATTCCCAGTTTTCTTCAAAGTTCAGGCCAAGCCCTACCTACAACGTGAGGCCTTTCCTGATCTATTCCCAGCGGGCAGGGCCTCCCCTCCAAATTAATTTTTATTCATTTTGTATATATGTTGTCTCTGCAACTGAATACAATTTCTCAGTACCTAGCATATTGCTAGGCACATCATAGACCTTTAATAAATACTTGTTAATTGATTCCATTTTAAACATGAGGAAACTGAGGTCTACATTAAATAATCTGTTCAAAGTCATATAATGATTTAAAAGTAGAACCAGCACCAAAACATAGGTCTCCCCGCTCCCAGTTCCCTGCCCTGCCCCCCCCCCCCACTGCCCCCAGGCTTCTGACCTGACTTCCCAGCATCTTCCATAGCCTGGGCCAGGTCTTGGTTCTTCAGGTCCCCATATTGTCCCTGCCATTGATGTAGATTCCTCTGCATGTCCCTCAGTGTGGCCCCCACCTGTGTGGCTGTGTCATTGGCTTCTATGGCCACTGCCTTGGCATGGGCAATCTTCTCGCTTGTGTCATCTAAGACAGGGAAATATTAGCTCAACGCCTCCAGCACCTTTCCCAAACCACCCTGAAATGGAAACTTGGCTAATGCTAAGGGGATACCCACAGTCTCTTCTGAAGGGAAAAGGACCATTTATCTCAAATTGGGGATAAGGTGATTATAATACCAAGGAGGTCCCTAGGTGGAGGGAGAAAGGTATGTACACCAGAGCTGCAGAGCTCACCAAGCTTTCTAGGGGTGGAGACAGCAAATTACATGAACCAATCCCCACATACCTGGAGTATCTTCTATTATACTAAAGAAACTACAGATTTTCTAAGGAATGAGAGGGTTGTGGCCAGGAGGTGGGGGTCATGGAAGTCACAAGATCATAAGAACATAAATTTAGAGCTAGGGATCTTAGAAGTAATCAGGTATGACCTCCTTATTTTACAAATGAGGAAACTAGGGCAAAATAAGGTTAAATCACTTGGTCGTATAAGTAGTGTCAGAGGCCGGATTTGAACTCAGGTATTTCTGACTCTAGGGCTCTGGCCTAGAGTTACCTTGCCACCTTGCTGCCTAGGTAATGAGTAGTAGGTGATTTATGCAATGAAACTACTTGGAACCAGGATTCTGGGGGAACCAAGCAAATAAAGCCAAGTCACCTGCCAGTCTAGTACCACCAGGTCAATATACTAGGAAGACTACTAAATGGAGAGTATTAGTCACTGTTTTCTCCTCTAACCCCTTAATATGTGTGACTGAGGACAGGGACCCCAAGAGTGGGGAGAATGTAAGGTCCTGGGGAATGATGGGGGACACTTTGGAGCCTAGAGCAGACACACCTCTGTCCATGGCTAGCATGCTTTGCACACCCTTCAGCTGGGCCACTAGCTGATCCTTCTTAGCTTTGGCTTCTTCCAGTTGAGTCCGAGAGGCTTGCAAGGTTTCTCTGATGACTGGAGGGAAAGTCCCAAGGGACCATTGTCAGCATAAAATTTACTTCAATCAACCCCCACTGCAGGCTTCATCCTCCTCCTCAAGGAGGCTAAGGGACCTTGCAAGACACATTGACAAAAAGGCACATACATGCTCACACACATATGCTCACATACACACACAAACGCACACAATTCAATCAATTTCATTCAGCACAAATTTATTGAGAAGTTACTATGTGCTGGGTACTGTCCTAGGTGCTGAGGATGCAGTTACACAGTCCCTGCCCCTAAAGAGCTTGCAGTCTACATACACAGAAACATGTAAATACACACATTGACACAGATGAAGTGGTAACTCCAACCCACTGATCACAGATAAACATACAGCAACATAAGAACCCACGTATAGACAAAAACATACACAGAGAAATAAATACTCAGCCACATACACAAACAGAAGCTTGTTTAAAGCATATGTAGTGAAAAGACTGTGGGACTGGAGGTCAGGAGAGATCTAGATAATTAGTTGGCTGTGTGATTCTGGGTAAATCATTTACTCTCTTTCAGTCTGGATTTCCTTCTCTACAAAATGAGATGATATCTATCCTGTAGCACCCACCTCACTGCAGTGTCATGAGGCTCAGAAGAGATAAATGACATATAAAGGTTTTGCAAACTGAAAAGTGCGATATAATGTTAGTTACTCTGTCGCCAATGATGATGATATGGAGACACATACTTATTATAATACAGGGATCCCCTCAAAATATGGACACACAAATGCAGACACAGGTGATTCTATACAATGTCATACTTTGGAGTGCGTGCGCGCGCACACACACACACACACACACACACACACACACACACACACACACACACACAAATATACTGTAAAGAACCTCTAAAACCTAACTTCTTTTTACCTGGGTTTGAACACATATAGTTCCATTCTTGACCTAAAAGATTATCCCAGGAGATAACAGCCCACAAGGCATGTGCCCCCACCTCCATCCCCCCAGTTCTATAAAGAAGATGAAGACAACAGATGTGACATGAGCACAACTACCCAAAGTCAGCCACATTCTGACAAAGGTCTCTTCCTTCCCACCCAAAGCTGGCCTCTGGCCCATCCAGGTCCTAACCCAAGCAGTTTCTGGTCCTGAGTTCTCACCTCCACTCAACTTTCTCTGTTGGCTATGGACAGCTTCTTCCAGGATGCTGCTGTTCTCCCTGAGCTCCCTGGCTCGGGCACTCAGCCCTCCATGAATCACCATCTAAGTACAAAGGAGGTAAGAAAAGACTTGTTCCTACCAACATGGCGCAGGATCACTGGGCATAGGGACATAGAAGACCAGAGAGGAGACAAGAAATAGTACAACCTCTAAAGGCTATACCACCCTTTCTCTCTCCCCAACTCTTGCCAGCCCTTAATCCTTGAGTCAGAAAGAGTGCCCAGGAGGCCCAGAGGAGCTAGTGGGGAAGAGACCTTCCAGGTCACTTACCTCCCAGGTGCTGGTTGCATTGTGTAGGGCTTGGCCAGCAGCCTCCTCAGCCTTCCCCACAGCCTGCAGAATGCTGGCATAAGCGTTAGAGGCTTCGATTGCTCGCTGAATGAACCGATCCTGGTTTGTGCCACGAATGATACTGGGAGCAGGGGTGCAGATGGGAGGTCAGGATTCAAGGCGGAGAGGGATGAGAGAACACTTCCCTCACATACTCAGCAATGAGAGCCCCACTCACACTGCCCCCTACAATGATTCTCTAACCCTCAGCCAATCTGATCCAACCTATGCAGGACCCACTGTCCCCATTAGTTGGTGACCCCAAGGCTCACTGCCTTCAAAGTCAAACCCAACGTCCATTTCTTCAGTAGTGAGTACTATTCACCACTAGGACTTCCAAGTTCACATTCATAGAATTTAAAGCTAACAGGGGCCTTTGATATTGTCTAAGCCAGGCCCAGGAGAGGAAAGTCACTTGCCCAAGGTTACTAATACTAAGTAGAAGAGCTGAAATGCAAACTCAGGCATCCCAACTGCAAATTTGTTCATATATATGTTGTCTCTACTGATGGAATGTAAGGTCCTTGTGGGCAAGGAGTGTTTCATTTTTGTGTTTCTAAATGCCTAGCAGTGTCACAGAGATAGAATTGACAGAAACTGGTGGCAGCTTGGCCATGGAATGTGCAGAGGGAAGCATCAGTGCAATTCTTATTATATACACCTTCCTCTCTGGTGCGTATATTATTGATCTCAACACATGGCTCTAAAGACCCAATGAGCTGGGGTCAGAATGCCAAGGAGGCCTAGTGTACTTTCCACTATACCATCTCATCCCTAGGTCCATCTCCTTTCCCTAGCTAGACTATCAACTCCTCCACATGCCTAACAGCCCTGGTGCCTCCTTACCTCAGGGGTTCAGCCAGGATGCATCAGCTGACTCACCTTGAAAGGTTGTATGCAAGCTGGTCAAGCTCTCTGGCATGTTCCTCAGCCCGCTCTACAATAGGAATCTTACTGCTTGCAGGAGAGAATTTCTGCATCCTCTCTGTCAGTGGGATCCGGGCACCATCCAAGTTAGCAGCCAGACGCTCATACTCCTGGGGAAAGATAAAGCCATGTTCAAAACTTCCTTCCAAGACACAGCCCAGTCCACAGCTAATCTCCCAGATCTCATCTGTGGGAATTATCTGCCCTGCCTTGCCCAATTTTTCCCTTTCATTAAAGTGGCTTGTTGAAGGCTGTCTGTGTTTTGCATTGAACTCAACATGCAAATGTCTATAAATGCAAAATAGCACAGAAATTCTCAGAAACAGTTTTATTATTTTCCACCAGGAGGCTAACCATTTTCAGGATTATCTGTAATATCTCAGGCAGGGCCTTTTTGGTAAGAGGGGGCTTGCTCGAGACTCCACAATGAGTGGTTCTGAAAGGGATTGGAGTCTCTGGCCTCCTTCCCAGATGAAATAGAAATGGGGTGATGGTAGACATTTTTTCATATTATTTATGCTAGTACAATGGGACATATTGGATAAGGCTGGACTTGGAGTCAAGAATACCTGGGATTTAAGCCCCACCTTTCATATATACTGGCTGTGTGACCCTAGGCAAATGATTTCACTTGACACAGGCAATGTGTTCTAAGAATGTGCTGACCAGATGCTGATCAGTTTGGTACAAGGAGTTTCCCACTATACTAATAAAATCACGAGTCCACTCTGGATCAAAAAAATCTGTGCTAGTCCGAAGTCCCACTTGCAGCTCAAAGCATACCATGCAAATCTCTTTCAATGAACATATATGTGCAAGACAGCAATGCAGATGTGATATAACGAAGTGTTTTAGACTGAGAATCAGGAGACTTGAATTCTGGTCCTGGATTTGCCACTAATTGGATGTGTGTTCTTGGTCAAGTCACTCCCCTTCCCTGGACCTCAGTTTCCTCCTCCTTCATCTCCCAGGTCTCATCCAGCCCAATCCAATTCAACAAAAATATTTTAAACCCTAACCATGAGATGATTTACCATCTGGATGTACATCACCCTCCACCCTGCCCTTTCTCACCTCCTTGGCCCTGTCCATGGTCTGCAAAAGTTCAGAGATTTGAGCTAAGGCATCTTCAGCCATTCGAAGAGTATCTCTCAGCGTTGCATTCTCCCTCTCCAACTCCTGTTTTTTTTGCTGAAGTCAGAAGGAATTGATGTCACTGAATTCATCCAGAGCCCCTGGGTCCTCCCCTTCCCCTTCCTGAAGCCCATGATTCCCTTGGGAGCACAGAATTGTCATACTAATATGAGAGAGAAGTGGGACACCTCATAGTGGGATGGGAAGGGAGCAGGACAAGGCTGAACTTGCAAGCATTGGTCCCAAAGCCCAGCTATCTTGGGCAAGAAAGTTGGGGTGGGGAGGAAGGGGAAGAGAGTAAAGGGGCCAGAGTGCATGCAGACAGAGTCCTGGGCTGCAGAGTGTGCTCACCAGCCTCTCTTCCAGGTGTTCTTGGTTCCGACTATTAAGCTCTTCAGTCAGACGAGTCTTATTGACAGCCTCATTCAAGGCATCTCGGAGGTCCATGAGTTGTGAGCTGTGCTGAGCCAATCGCTCTCGGATACTTGATGCCAAGGTCTGGCTTTCTTCCCACCGGCTGGTTAGTTGACTCTGTACTCGGTTCAATACTGACCCAGGAAAAAGAGGTCAGTGGCAGAGAAAGCGGAAAGGAAGTGGTCATGTGTGGCTAAAGCATTATATGATTTAGAGTCAGAAAGGAATTTTAGAGATCATCTAGTCTAATGGTTCTCTAGCATTTTTGTTTCAGGACCCCTTTTATACTTTTAAACATTATTGAGGATTCCCTTCCTAAAAAAGAGCTTTTAAAAATGTAGATTACATCTATCATCATTTACTATATTAGAAAGCAAAACATCTTAGTATTGTTATAAGAACAGTTTTGCTTTCATGGTCCACCTGAGTCTTGCAGATCCCCTAAGAGGGTCTCAGAGACCCCCAGGTGTCCTCTAGACCATATTTCACATATTGCTGATCTAGTCTAACTTCTTCATTTTATAAATGAAGATACCAAAGCTCAGTGAAGTTAAGTGATTTGACCAAGGTCACACAACATAACAAAATAACAAAGTCAGGTCTTGAACCCAGATATTTTGGCTGAGATCCCCAAGCCCAGGGAATGCTTGAGGAAATGCTTGAGTATATGACTACAATGAAATATAATGACCTATAAGGAAGAATTCAGAGAAACATGGAAAAACTTATATAAATTGAGAGTAAAGAAAATAGAACCAGAGGAACACCATCCACAATAATTACCCTAATGCAAATGAAAAATAACACTCAAGAGCAGCTGAATTAAACTTAATGAAATAACAAGTGAACTACAGTTAACTAGTCTTGGTCACAGAGAATAGCAGGTCTTCTCTCAGAAGAAGAAGGAGGTCTGGGGCAGCTAGGTGGCACAGTGAGTAGAGCGCCGGCCCTGGAGTCAGAAGGACCTAAATTCGGATCCAGCCTCAGACACTTAACACACACAAACAAAAACCCAGCCATGTGACCTTGGGCAAGTTACTTAACCCCAATTGCCCTCCAAAAAGCAAAAAAAAAAAAAAAGAAGGAGGAGGTCTACAAGTAGGGACGGCTATGTATGTTGACATACATGTCAATCAGTCTTGTTCTACTGTTTTTTGTTGAATGATAGGTGAATGGGGGGACAGAACACTGGAAAGTATACTGAGACTGCTAGGTGGTAGAATGAATAGTGTTGGATGCAGAGTCAGGAAGATCTGAGTTCAAATCCAGCCTCAGACACTTACTAGCCAGGTGACCCTGGGCAAGTCACTTAACCTTTATCTCAGTTTCTTCATCTATAAAATGGGGATAATAATAGTACTTACCTCCACATGAGGATCAAAAGCTTTACTAGCCTTAAAGTGCTATATAAATTCTAGCTATTATTATTTTTGCTATTATTTTGTTATTATTGTTAAATGATTGGTATGGGAGAAAAGTATCAATACAACTTTAAGCAATAAAGTCGTTCATATTTAAGAGATTCTCAGTATCATCCTCTACATTCTTATGCTGTCATGAAATTCACATATCTGAGTCTTGTTTTCTCAAGCTATGAGCTCCCTGAGGGCAGACACTGTGACTCTTCCTTTTTCTGCCTGCCCCAGCAATGAATACAGGACTAGAATAGACTACTTTGCTTAGGCTTTCTTGTCTATTGGCTCCTGAGGCCTTGAGAGGTCAATCAGGGGTAAGCCTCTACTTACAGCTCTGTGCCTCTCCCAGTTCCCCTTCAGCCACAGCTCTTGGCCCCCCGAAATCCCTGCCCCGCATCTCCTGTAGCATCCGCTCCACCTCCCCCAATGTCTGAAGGAATTCTTCACCAGAGGCTGCGCTGGTATTAGATGGGGAGAGTCTGTCCATCTGAGATATCAGCTCTAGGGAAAAAGCAAAGTGAGGTAGAGAAGTGAGTGACCCTGGTCACCAGCATCCCCATGGGCCATTGCCCTCTACAAACTTTGCCTAGGGAGAATGCTCTGTCAGGGTTATCTAGTCCAGCCCATGCCCAAATATGTGTTCTCTCTAGAATATCTCCTAAAAGGTTGTAATCCAAATGACACCTGACCTTCAGTGAGAGGACCTCAGAGCCTTCTTCCACCAACTCCTTTCCAGTACTTCTTCTCATCTCTTTTTACACAATCCTGCCTTCTTCCTGTTACTTGAGTTACTAGGGAGGGCTTGTTGGGGCACTGGGAAGATACTGGCTGGATGGGTCAGCAGCCCCTGTTTCCCTCATTCCAGGCATACCTCCTAGAGCACGTTCCACATTCTGGATGCTTTGTAGCAGGGTCTCTGCCCTCTGTAGGCTGTCCCCAGAACTCTCCTGTAGCTGACCTCCCTGGGCTCGGGCATCTGCCACCTATAGGATCAAGATCACAGTCAATCTAAAGCTTTAAAAAGTCTGGGAGAAGCGACTGAGGGTCCAGGTTGGAGAAAAGGAATTTGGGGAACCCTAAAGTACTTAGGAACTATCCGTGACAATTCAGGAAAAGACTGAACGACAACAGAACAAAACCAAAGAACCTGGCAACATGTGGGAGGCAGAGAATGAGGGGGGAGGAGATATCTGGAAGTGGGGAGTCTGGCGGGGTGGGGGGGAACCTTTCCTTGCTGTGAAGCACATTAGTTTCTTCCTCCAGAACTCCACTCTGACGTTCCAGCTCATCTAGTCTCTGTCTTGTTGGTTCCCGAGACCCCAGTGGGCCCCGAAGCTGATTCTGGGGAGGGAGAGGAGACAAGGTTGAAGGCACTGGAGGCCTCATAGCAGGGGTAGGGAGGAGAGCCTGAATTGAGCTGACCTACCGCCAGGGCAGCAATGGAGCTGTTGATCCCGTGCAAACGGGCCCAGGCCACGGAGCTGGCATTGAGGCTACTGAGTTGCTGGCGGATGGTGGGGAAGAGGGCCTCTATCCGCTCCAGGTCATCCAGCAGCAGCACCACACAACTGTCACACACTTTGGGGTGAGGCGAGAGCAGCAATCAATGTGGGGACTGGGGGCTGCTGGACCATAGCCCCTGGGGCACCTGGGATGTCAGGAGCAGGATCCCAAACCTCTCTTGTGACCTCCCTGGCGCAGCCCCCACAGGGAGACACAAAGCTGCCCAATCTGGGGCCAATACTCATGGCATGGCTGGGAACCCAAGTCAACCTGGGTGTGAGGAGGTGACCAGAAGAGGAGACAATGAGAGGTGAGGCTATGGTGAGACATGGATGGCTCTGCATGGGGAGAGGGCAGTAAATGAGGAAGGAAAAATGAGACAGGAAGAAGATGGGTGAAGAAAGAGGGGTTAGTGTCGGGGCCCACCTTCACAGTGGACACCACCAGGGCCATGAGTCACAGGTACTTGGTGCTGGTGGCTGCAAGAATCACACTGTTTCCCGCTTAGACCAGGGGGGCAGGTGCACTCTCCTGTGCGGGGATCACAGTGACCTCCTCGACACTGACAGCCTGTGGGGAAGAAGAGCCCACTGAGATGCTACCCCTCCAGATCCATGGTGGGTGATGGGTTAAAATCACCTCTCAAACAAATGTCCTAAACCCAACACTCAGATTCCACTGTATTGCTTAGTTTTGTCCTTCCTTCCCCTTCCCCCCCAGAATTCTTCTCCCTTATTCCCTCCCATACATCCTTTCTTCTCCCAGAATCTACTTCCCCCAGGAACCCCTCATGACTTGGAGACTCACGGGTACAGCCATGTTCACTGAACCCCCAGTAGCCAGGGGCGCACTGCTGGCACTGTGTTCCACTGACCCCTGTCTGGCAATGGCACTGCCCAGTCTGGGAGTGGCAGCTGGATCCAATTGCAGCCAAACCACAGTTACAGGGCCGGCAGCCTCCACAACTGTCAAAGCCATAGTGCCCATCCTGGAGGGAGAGAAAGGGAAAAAGAGAGAGGTCACAAGTAGGGTTGGATGATAAAGGTCCCCATTTTGTGAAGGGGAGCCATTTGGAGGCAAGATGGTTAACTGTGAAGTCATATACTCAGGACACTCTTGCCCAACAAACTCCATTTTTCCCACTCCCTTCCAAGTCCTAGGAGCCCTTGAGGGATAGGCCAAGCCACTGGTGTTACCTGACAGCGATCACAATGGTGACCAGTCACCCCAGCTTTGCACAGACACCGCCCAGTCCGAGCATCACATGCCTCGGTCCCACAGGGTGAGCAGTCACATTCTGAGAGGGCAAGGGCAAGAGAGTAACAGTAATAAGTTCTAGGCTCTCACCTTTATTTTCCCCTTCCATTTTTCCTGTCCAAACTACAAAGTGCAAGCTGACCAGCTCCTTCCATGCTATGGTGTATATTCTGCGTGGGACATTGCTAGTAGAAGGACCTGGCTACTCTACCCGGGGATATCCCGATCCCTTCACCCTCCTTCCCATGCATGGGGCAGCCCCAACCATACTTGTACAGTTCTTGGGGAGCAAAGCATTGCCATAGTAACCAGGAGCACAGCTCTCACAGTGGGGACCTGCTGTATGGTACATGCAACCCAAGCATGCCCCAGTCAGTGGATCACAGTGACTGAACAGCATGTTAGGGTCACCATTCCCACTGCAGTCACAAGGCTGGCAGGAGCTGCCAATCACCAGGGGGTTGCCATAGTATCCAGGAGCACACCTGAGGAGAGGCAGGTGAAAGAGAGAAAAGAATCATCCAGATGGGTCAGCATAGCCCTGGCCAGGGATGAATGACAAGGAACATGGGCAGCTGCCTTGAAACATAGGCAGCATGGTCACTATGTGTGATTTAGAGCAGCTTTAACATTCTAACATCTATGCTTCCTGCAGTATACAGCCCTCCCCTTCCTCCCAACATGCATTCCCTCCCCACCCACACCCCACACCCCCACCCATTCTAGAGGATCATCAGACTTAGAGCTAGAAGGCATCTTAAGGATCTATATGTAACACATGATGATCCCTACCCTCACCATTTCCAGTCCAGCAATACACAAAATACGGGTAACTATAATATTCACTATTACATGATAAGTGCAAGCCAAAGTATATAATGCCTGGGGGGGGAGGGTGGTTAGTGACAAAAAGAGTCATGAAGACTTCCTGGAAGAGGAGACATTTGATTTGGACTTTAATGAATAGATTAGGGATTCATTAGATAAAGAGGAGAAAGAGCATTTCAGGTATAAGGAATGGAATAAACAAAGGCTTGGAGGTGGAGAAGTACAGGAAATATTTGGAGACAGAAAATAATTATTTTTTTAAGCATAAAATGTATGGAGAAAAATTATATGGGACAAAACTAAAAATATAGGGAAGTGCCCAACTGAAAAAGACCTTGTATGCCAGGCAAAGAAAGTTGAACTTTATTTGGTAAGTGATAGAGAATCACTAAAGATTTTTGAACAGGGGTAAATTGAGCAGATGTATACATAAAAAAGACAGCTGCTAGCAATACAGAGGAACTGGAGGGGAAAAGGTAGAATGGGAAGACTTTTGAGGAGTCTGCTGGAATCGTTTAGACATGTGGCAATGACAGCTCGTGCCAGGGGATTAGCAAAAGGGATTCATAGGAAAGGAAGGATGCAAAAGATGTCACAGGAATGGAATCAGAAGCAATTGATGGCAGTTTAGATATGATACGATGTGTGTGTCTATGCATTTAGCTCAGTGTGCTGCTGTGAGGCTCAAACAAGACAATACAAGGAAAGGGCTTTGCAAACCTTCAGGATCAGCTAAGTGGGCATTATCGCTACTTACCGCTCACAAGAAGCTCCAGCATAGCCAGGCCGGCAGAGACACTGGGTGACCCCACTCTTATGGACACATCCAACTGCAAAACTGAAAGTGGACAGGAAGGTGCAGATGGGTCTTCTCAGAACCCACCAGAGTCAGCAACTGTCAGATGGATGGCCTTCCTCCCCAGCCTGGAGCACAGACTTAAACAGGATGAAGCTGGACCTGCCACCCCCATCCCACTCACCACTCCAGAGTCTTCTCCATTCCCAGCTCAACAAGCCCCAGGTTTTTTTTTTCTTTTTTTTGGAGGGAAATTGGGATTAAGTGACTTGCCCAAAGTTATATGGCTAGTAACTGTGTCAAGTGTTGGAATCTGGATTTGAACTCGGGTCCTCCTGACTCCAGGGCCGGTGCTCTATTCATTGTGCTACCTAGCCACCCCAGGCCTCAGTTTTTTAGTTGATCCTTCTGTAACATGGTTCCTGGTCTCCTCTCCACAAAGGAATTCACAGTCTAAAAAGGACTGACCCACAGCATGAACAGCCTTAATTATAAGAGGACATCTGTGTGGGCAGCTGAGGGGTATGTCACACTTGTGATGGAGAAGCCTGTCTCTGCTTTCAGAAGTGATATGTTCTACTTTTGAAGCACTGGGGAAAACTGTTGTTACACATCCTGGTTCTTATTATCTACGCTAGGGCTGTGGGTGGAGAAGGAAGAAATCTAATGCTATGCTTCCTGACTAGCTGTGAACGAATATGAGATTTCATAATGGACAAATAAACTAGGTCTAGAATGCCCACATTGACCAACCACAGATCAAAACAGGGTGAGTTCTGATACAGAAGAGGCCACAAGTGTCATGGTGTGCTCTCAAGAAAAAGACAATCCAGGTCTGAGGAAATTTAGTCAGATATTAGGACAGAAAGCTAAAGCACAATCAAATTTGGACCCAGGGTAGTTTTTTTGTATGGTTATTTAGTGGTTCTCTTTTGTTTAATTTTTTAGAATTTATATTTTACTTTTCCTTGTTGAATAAACCCTAGGAAAAATATTCTTGCATCCTGAAAATGGCAGGAGACCATGGATTCCAGAGCTGGACTTCCATTATGGTAACAGCAGCAGAGAAAGAAACATAATTAGGGCTCAGATGTTGCCAGTCACTGAACGCAGATGGCCAAGCAGGCTCATAGCAGACATGGTTCTCCTTTGGGGATTCAGGCTTGGTAAATAATGAAACAAAAAGGCTCTGTGGCTAAGGACCCCTGAATCTGTTCCAAAGAAGAGCTATCAACCCTGGGAAGACTCAGACCATCAGGTCTCAAAGGCTCAGGAACAGATTCTTTCACTGGAACCAACTGGGGAAGGCTCCTTTCTTAGAGGAGTGATTAGAGATAAAATAAAAAGGAATGGAAGTCAAACAGAAGAATTATAAGTAGAGTGGAAATGGCTTGGAAAAGGACCTGATGGAACTGGGATGTTTAGCCCACAGTAATGAAGAGGTGGCCATATTAGCTGTATCCGAGGATCTGGGGAATAGGGATTAATTTTATTGGTCATGCTTGGCTACAGAAAGCAGAGCTAGGAGCAATGGGGAGGGTAGAAATTGCAGAGGCAGATTTTAGCTTGAAATACAGATTTTATAACATCCAGAGATGTTGAAAAGGATAAGGGGCTGCCTACCTGTGGAGGTAGTAGATTCCCCATTCCTTGGGGGCTTCAGGCAGAGGACAGGGAACCACTTAGGAGCACTTACTTGTTGGAAGGTACAGAGAGAGGGCAGGGGCAGCTGATGCAGAGGGAAGACGATTGGTCTTGGGTTGCATTGCTCACGAAGCCGCCCTTGCACCGTTCACAGTGGTCACCCTCAGTGTTGTGTTGGCAGCCCTGGAATAAGAGAATATCTTTTGGATAGTGAAAGGCCATTGGGCCCCATGACACTTGTGCCTTTCTAGTGGTCATCCCTCCCTTGATCACTTCCAAGGAGCTGACTCTTTCTGATTGGCCTAAAAGTTCTCATTCACAGTGAAAGGATGCCTAGAATCCTGCCCTTTATCTGTCCTTGGCCTAGGGCAGATGCTGCCTTCCTTGGTCCCCACAACCTGCCCTTGCTTAACTAGGAGATCAGATTCTATTCCCAAGTATGCCTGCTTTGCCTCCACCTCTGAGTTCTGGGAACTGGTAGGGAGAATGAGATTTCCCAGGGCTGGACAGGAATCTACCTCTGGTTCAGGTTCAAGAACCAAGGGCAATGATCTGGGTCAGGGGTCTGGAAGATGATGGACACTATTCATGGGAGGGATCTCAGAGTTGAAAGGGTCCTCAGGGGTCACCTAGCTTAACATGAATAAGAATCCCTAATAACATCCTTGGTAAGTGGTCATCCAGCCTCTGCATAAAGACAGGGAACTCACTGAGTCTGGAGGCAGGTACCCCATCATCCTTTTTCAAAGTTCTGGATATATCAAACTAAATTGCTTTTCTGCAACTTCCACACAATCCACTACCCCCAGCTCTGCTTCCTATAGTCAAGGAGGACAGACAGGTCTGAGGAACCCCTATTTAAAGGCCACCCCTTCACTGGCAAAGTCTTCCTGAATCCAGGCTAAATGTGCTCCATTCCTTCAGCCTTCTCTTACTCATGGTCATCCTCCTCTGGATGTCTTATACCTTGTCTATGTCCTGCTAACCTGAGATGCCCAAAGACCTGATTTAATACATGAGGAATGACAGGCCTAGAGAGGAGAAAGGGCTCTTTACTCTTGGTCAGACATGTTTGATCATCACTGCTTTTAGTTTTTGTATCCCCAGCCTCTACACAGTTCCTGGCACCTAACAAGTGTTTAATAAATACTCATTGCTGAATTAATTATGGTATCCCTTGATTTTATATAAGTTTTTTTCTTTTGACTGAATCTTCTATGGATATGGAGAACAATCTCTTATGTTAACCCTTCCTTGCTCTGTAGACAAAGTCAAGTCCCTTCCAACACTCTTGACAATTCCCATCCCTCTAATCTTGGCTCAACCTCTCTTCCCCCATTCCACCCTTGCCATTCTCTGTCCCTAAACACCTTTGGTTGGGGTTCATGAAACTCTCAGGATTACTAAGATCCCACCCCAACATAAAAATACACAGTACTGTGCTTGGCCAGCATTGAGACTCACCACACATATGCCTGAGCCTGGGAGGCATCGGTCTGAGTGCCCATTGCAGTGACATGGAATGCATTTGCCCAGGAAGTGACCCTTGGTGTCTCGATAATAGCCAGGAGCGCATTCCTAGGGAGTGGAAGGTGACAAAGAAGAGAAAAAGAGGAAGCAGATAACGAAATGTGTTTGAAAGGAACATCAGGGAGACAAAGACAGGGAGGGTCACCAATGAAGACCAGGTAGCTTAAGGCCATGGACGATTCTGATCATCTGGCTAGTACCTAGTGTGTAGTTATGTCACTGGAGCACAAAATCTTCAACTTTGAAAGGACCTTAGGCTTCTTGGAATCTACTCGACTCATTTTTATAGAAGTGGAAATTAAAGCCCAGAAAGGAAAATGATTTGTCTAATCATGCAGGTAGCAAAAGGCAGGGCGAGGATTCCAGCACAGGTCCTTCCTCTAGAGTCTAGAGGTCTCTGACCATCCAGTCTGGGCTTCCTCCCCACCCCTGATAAATGAGGCTCCCCCCCCCCCCCCCCCGATGAGGTGAATCCTCCCCGATGCTTTTGTCTTTGTTCATCCATTAGCTTCCCGTGCCAGTGCACCTGTCTTATAGTATGCACCTTTCAGTGCTCAGTTACATGATGGGGAAGATAGGGTTCTTGCCCACAGGGAGGCCATAGACCTATTTAATCAGTCTCACTGACTGTAAAGAACAGAATATTGCTCTGGACAGTTGTGAAGCCACCCCCCCCCACCTTTGCCCTACCCCTCACAAAACCCAAGAGGGCTCTGAGACACACCCTGCTCTCTTACCTGGCACGAGTCCCCACGGTAGTTGGCAGGACACATGCAGACCTCAACATTGCTGGCCTGGGCTCCCCCAAGGGTGTCTGTCACCACCTCTAGCACCACCCTCTGAAGGGAGACAGCTGAGGAGATCTGGGAGAAGAGGGCACGGATCTGCAGCTGCTCCAGACCAGCCAGCACCATCATTAGCTCCTCCCGGGAGACAGGGTTGTGAGTAGCTGTGTGATGGAAATTGCCCTACAGGAGGAAAGAGATGTTCAGGATTACCTGGAAAACGGAAGAGTCATCAAAGCTCATCTTTCTTAAATATCTGCTTTTTAGAGACATTCCCAGTTTACATTTCAGTTCAAAGGGTAGCTGTGTCCCCAGATCTGACCCTGACTTGTGATTTTCAAGGAGTCTCCCTCTCTCTGTCTCTGTGCCTCAGTTTTCTGTCCTATGAAATGGGAAGAAGTACTTCTGGGTTACCCATTTCCATTGCACCCTCCCTAGAAGAAAGACCATCACTGAGAGTGCTATTAGCTTATGAGAGGGAAAGGGCTATGGGAACCTCAGGGAATCCCCCATATATGCCTCCCTATCCCCACTGACCTCCACCAGATCCACCTTCCCTCGATGAATGTCCCCAGGAGCCGGGTAGGAACTCTCTAGGAAAGTGATACTCATCTGGTTTCCCTGCAGAGAACAAAGGTGTAGGTGCATAATTCCACTGCCCAGAGACTCCCAGATTGACTCTTTGCCTTTGGGAGAAGCCATGACTGGCCATCTTCATGCTCCATAGCTCTTCTTCTCTCTGTTACTTGGTCTCCTGCTATCCCCTTGGTCTGGGGTCTTATGCCGTCCTCCCCAATGCTTCCTATCTGTGAGTTCTTATGTCTCCCTGCCCCCCACCACAGACTCTACACTAATGGTCTGAGGTTACATTCCCCTACCTGTCTTCCCATCTTCAAATTCCTCCAGCCCTCTGGTCCATTACTCCCTTACTTCCCCATCCCTGTACTCTATCATCACCTTCAGGATCACATCTGGCCGACTCTCTGCAGGCACAAAGACATCCCCACGCTGGGTCTCTGAGTGCAGCTCATAGCGCAGGCTCCCACCATAAGATGATACCTGCAACAGAGTGAGCTCAGACCTTCCTCTTCTCCCTCAGCTCTCTGTTTGGGACTTAAATACTCTACCATGCCCCACTTCCAAAAGAGGGCACCCTCATGATTCGCACTCCAACCCCAAAGGGCCCTGAGCATGCTTACACTTCCTTAACTTAGATGCCCTCAAGCCTCCAATTGCAAGAGATAACCCTGGCTCAACCTCCCACCCCCCACTCACCCGGTCTCCCAGGTAGGAGGCTGGTGCCTGCCAGTAAAGGTCTTGAAATGCTTCTGGGACATTTCGTAGATCAGCATGGACCAGCCCAGCATCCACACGAAGTGAGGTTGGCACTTCCTGACGTTCCCCACTCAGTAACACCCATCCTTGCATATCCATGAACTATAGGACGGCATGTATACAAATGTGTTTCTTCTTATTAAATGAATGTGTGGACCTTCATGTAAATACGTGGGCACACAGTACATTTGTGTGTATATATACACACGTGTGTATGCATATGTATTTGGGCGCACACATACATATGTAGATATACACACATATAGACATATACATATACGTGTGTGCACACATACACATGAGCATATATACATATAAGCACATGTACGTATGTGTGTATATTTGCATACATAAGCATGTGTACACACATGTGCTTGAGCCTGCCTGTGCACAGGTAAGTGTTTAGGATGAAGGCAGGTTTGAGGCAGGACCTCAGACTAGGGACCCAGCTCCCACAGCACAGGGCCACTGGGAGGGTGGCAGGCCAGAGACATCCACGTCCTAGGGGTTCTTACCTCTCCACGGACTTGCTGGGAGCTCCGGCACCGGTCAGTGGCCCCAAAGCAAAAGCAGCGAGTGCAGCCTTTGGGGTTTGAGGCATCCAGGGAGAAGGTGCCCAGGCGGCACTGGTCACAGCGTACACCCTCTACATTGTCCTGCATGTGAATCCAGATGTGGGGAAGTGTGAGCTTTCCTAGCTTCCTGTGAGGAGCAGGCTCAGATCCCCAGAAAATAAGTCCCCTTCTCCTAGCCTGAGAGCTAAAGGGAAGAACTAGGGCTGGGAACCAGGAGGCCATAAGGAATTCCAGAGCTCAAGATGGGGATGTTCACTTATGTGATTCATTTGCATTGACACAGTACAAATATTACACGTGATATTTGACCTAATGTGTCCCAGTGGGAAAAGTTCTGGCCCAGCAGACCTGGGTTCTGGGGTCAGTTTCACTATTCCTCACAGTGTGGCTTTGGGCAAATCACTTTCCCCTCTCTGTGCCTCAGTGTTCATTCATCTGTAAAATGGGGGAAGGAA
This sequence comes from Gymnobelideus leadbeateri, assembly GCA_011680675.1. Classification (NCBI taxonomy): domain Eukaryota; kingdom Metazoa; phylum Chordata; class Mammalia; order Diprotodontia; family Petauridae; genus Gymnobelideus; species Gymnobelideus leadbeateri. The sequence goes on from WOXC01008455.1 coordinate 19,979, forward strand.
TCCCTGCCCAGCCTTCTCCATGGGGCTGTGGTTAGAGCAGTAACAAGTGTTTTGCAATGTTAAAAAGCACCATAACAAAGGGTCCAGCTCAGGTTCTAGACTCACCTTACAATGGCACTGGCCAGTCACAGGGTCACATACTCCAGCCACTGTGCCTGCCTTATGGCACTGGCATTGGCGGCAGCTGGGATAGCCATAGAAGCCAGGAGCACAAGCATCACAGCGGCGGCCGACAATATTGGGTTTGCACCTTTAATAGGGATCAGTAGCTCAGTCATCAACCCCTGAGGCTTCCCCCAGTAGGCACCTACCTATTCCACCTATGGATAAGGTACCATTCCTGCCACCCACTCTTCCCCCAACCCCTCTGTCCTCACTTGCACTGCCCGCTGTCCAAGTCACAGCCAGGGTCTGTGAGATCCTTGACACCAGGGCGAGAACAGTTACAATCTTCGCAGCCCACTAGGGGGTGGCAGCCAAATGTTTGATCTTGGCAGACCACACAATCTGGTGGGATGGTGCGGGGTGGGCAGATGCACTGGCCAGTGCCTTCATCACAGAGGCGGGTGCCACAGTCACAAGCTGTAAAGAAAGAGCTCTGTGTCAGTGTTCTGGAGTTCCTTCTTCCCTATGGTCAGGAAGAAGAGACACTGGTAAGGACTGGACTTAGGGTGAGGTGGGGGGAAGGAGAAAAAGGACTCACGCCTGCAGTTTGGGAAGCCCCAGTAACCAGTGGCACAGCGGGAGCAGTCCCGGCCAATGACGTGGGCTCGGCAGGGGCACTGGCCCCCAAAGGGTTCACAGGTAAGGCTCATGGCTCCCACTTCATGGCAGCGGCAGGGCTGGGCCCCATTGTTGTAGAAGAGGGAAAGAGAGATGGCAGCATCCTGGCAGAATGGAGGTGAGCTGGTGGGGCTGGGGGAGTGACAGGTGATAATTAGAGCCACTGAATGGGATTCTTTAAGTGCTCCTCCTCCTCCTCCCACAAACCCCCTTAATAGCCAAACTCCTGAAATTCCCCTAACCCTAGCCCTAACTTCCCAAGATCCTCTCCCCAACCCTGAGCTCCCAAAGCTCCCTCCACCTCCCTAATCCCAATGTCTAGGCCATTCCAATACCACCTCTAAGCCTTCTGGGACCATGGCCCCCATCACTGCCCCCACTCAGCATCCAGAATGTCTTTCTCTACCACTACTACCTTAACCTGATTCATACCTGATGTAAAAGCCATTGGCTGCACAGAGACTGATGAAGTCATAGGATTTGTCCAGAGGCTCCTCTCGGAGGTAGTTGGAGCTATAGCCATCCTCAGGGACAACCAGCACATAGTCCTATAGGATGGGAAATTCTAAAGGTCATGTCTAACTACAGTGGGGAAGGCAAATATTCAACTTGTACCCACAAGTTGAGGAGGAGGACGAAGAGTATTGGGCCATCCCAGATCTTATCCTCCCTGGTAAAAGAGGTCTTGCTTGTGGTTCCAAGGTTAGATGGCAGTAAACAGCTGCCAGGCTTCTATCTCCCATTCCAGGGCTCACAGGATACCAGGACTGAGAGCTATAAAGGGACCTGAGAGATTACCCAGGCCAGGAGTGTCAAACTCATAGGCACCCAAACCAGATTAAAATGGAATTGGGAAATGTTTAACAAAATAAGCAAAAATACAACACAACAGAGATAATGTTAATTTGTGACTTCTTAAGTCAATATGAAGACATATGGGATCCTTCGGCTTTGATATCATGATCCAGGCCAATCCCTACATCTGACGGATAAAGGAACATAGGCCTAGAGTTAAGATGATTTGTCCAAGTCCTCACAGCTATTGAGTAGCAAACCTGGGACTGAAGCCAGACCCACTTTCCACTCAATGCTCTGAACCTACTTCTAGTGGGCTCTTCAGGTGAAGGCTGGAGACTAAGATTCCTGAGTCCAGAGAAAACAAATCAAGAGTTCTTTCCAATAGACTGGAAGCTCTTTTGGGTTTTTTTTTCCTCTCTTCCAAATTCAGTTGGTCTAAGGCTGACAGAAGGATGTATACACAGCCCCAACTTTCAGCAGCTGCTGAAAGAAGAAGCCAAGTATAGGGAATTCAGATCATGGCAGCTCTCCCTGAATGTAATTGGTTGCTCTTTCTATAACAATCTTGTTACTAACCTAGGGCCGTGGCCATACTCTCAAGTATCAGATTCTAGGGGAAGTGAAAGAATTGGACAGAGCGGGCCCTCCCTTCCAGAGTCAAAGGACAGAGGAGCTTGGTAGTCCTTACTTTCTGCCCTAGTCACTCACCAGCCAGAGCTGCTGACCCTCAGGCACACGGACAGTCACAGTTAGCTCATTGTCTGTAACATCCAGGACGATCTGACCCTCGCACACGACCAGGATGCGGCAACCATAAGCATGGGGGCAGAAAGTGGCATTAGCCTGGCCTGGGAAAACAAGGAGTGTCAAACTCATGTGCCTGATTTTGGCTCAGTGTTCACTACAGGGGCCTCCTTAGTTTGAGGCCAAAGCCAGCTCACCAGCAACACCCTGCATCCTTATGCTGGCACATGGCAGTATAACCAGCCTGCAACCTAACCCATTCTCATCTCTAGCTTTTCTCAGGTTCCCTGCCTGGAGAACCCTTCCCACCTTCTTCAGACAGCTCCCTCACCCCCACTGGATAACACAAGGTTCTTTGTCAAATCACATAATAAGCACTTTGGCCACTGCATAAGGTACCACTGGCCCTGTACTAAGCACATTATTGCTGATCTGTATAAAAAAGGATGAAATCAACCTAGATAGTAAGAGACCTTGTACACGAATATGGGTAGTTTCTCAGGAAGGTAGATCTCATTCAGCCCATCTTACCCTTTTTGACACTGAAGAGTCTCCAACTTCTCTAGATCCCATCTTTGTACCTTCTCCTTACCCCAGCTCCAACTCACCATGCCAGATCCGGCCACCGTTGATGACTACCTCCACAGGGAAAGTAGGGTGGTTGGGCTGGTAGCCATGGAGTAGGAAGGCGTAACGTCCCAGTGTCTGGATATGAGTGCTAAATACAACGGTGCTCTGTGGAGAAAATCCCCCCAGGGACGTGGTCAGCAATGCCACTTTCTCCCTCAACCTTTTCTTCCACACATCCTTGACTTCCCAAGTGCAGCCATAGGGTTCCAAATTCTCTGTTATAGATGGGACAAATGAGTCAAAGAGAAGGGAGGTGACTTGCTTTAGGCCACTTGCTTGAGGCCACACAATGAGTTGGGAATGAAGCTAGAAGTAAAATTTACTCTGGACCAAACAGTCTTGAGCTCTTTCCACCAGAATATATATTCCCTCCCTGTTGATTCTCTTGAACTGTCTCCTGATTTCCCCCTCTAATCCCTAGGCAACCCACCTAAAACCCACAGTTTACTTTCCCCAACTCCTCTCATGAGTTCTGAAATCAACCTAGAGATAGTGGGAGTACCTATTAACCACCTGAATGCAGTGTGTTAGGTAGCCCCTGGAGTACCACCCTCACCTGGGGAGACTGTAGGAGGGTGGGATCACTGGTGGGGTCTACAGCTGTGGGAGGTCGAGGTTGAGGACTCCTCGGGGGTCCAGCAGGAGTAACAGTGTGCATGTGGTTCAATGGGAAGTCAGGGGGCACAGGCAGGACTTTACACTCTGTTAGTACAATGGGCTGGGATAGCTTCTGGAAGCGAGAAGGGATGCAGGAACCACTAGAGTAAGAACAAGAACAGATATAGGGCGTCAGAACAGGCCAGGGTAGGACTTCCCAGAAGGGTTCAGGCAGTGATGAGAGGTAGGACTAGGGAGGGAGCTTTGTTTATATGACTTGTGAGCTTAGGCCAAAGAGGAGTCACACACCAGAGTCTTCCTCTCTTCCCCTATCCCAGGAGATCAGGCTATGGCTTAGGCTCCTGATACTCCCTCCCCTGATCTGTGAAAGGGAAAGTACCTACAGGAAAAGTACCACCTCTTTTCCCTCTACCCCCTCCCAAGAGGGCTGAGGTCAAGGGAATGGAGGAGTCTTTAACTCTGGCCTGAATACCTGCTCAGTCCAAAGGTCCCATGACTACTGATGCAATGAACTCTGGGTTCCACAAACTCTGTGGTGAACTTGCTCATGGGAACTAGGTAGATTCGATACTGTGGGAGGAGAGAAGAGACAATTTAGGTCAGGCCTGTGAACTGCCTGGGAGATATTAAAAAAAAGCAGACTGTGTATCCAGGGAAAGCAGATAATAGGATTCTATAGTTAGTGCCTGTCTGCCCTATCCTCTTCCTTTCTGCTTTTCCAAATCCCTACCTTTTCTTCATAGCCCAGCTCAAGTCCTACTTTCTCCTCCAAATTCCAAAGCTGGAACAAACTTTAGAGATCATCTAGGTCAACCCTCTCATTGTATAGATGAAAGAGTCTTCCTTGATCACACCAGTCTACAGTGATCATTTCTTTTTGGACTTCAAAAGCACTTTTAACACTACCCATCAGGCCCTGCTCAAAGAACCATCCAATGACGTGCAAATCTCGTCTCTCAACTTACACTGTGAGTCTTGTGAGCAGGAACCCCACCCCACCCTACTGTCTTCCCACCTTAACTAGGGCAGGGTTGGACCCAAGGCAAGTGCCCAGTAAATGCTATTTTGTGAAGAATTAAATTCTCTTCTCTAGGTTTACTGGGTTTCAAAGAATGTTTAATTTTGGGGCCTGGTTTGGGGTACCATGTCTTTGTTTTCATCCATGCAACCACTTATTGAATGTCTCCCGTGTAAGAGGCCCAATGACTCCCACAGTATCCAGGGAAGTCTTGGGCCAGCCGCTTACCAGTAAGAACCGTGCATGTTCTGCCGTGAGCCGAATGTTAGCCTCACCCGTGAGTTCAAAAGCTACGAGGCGATTCTGGGAATCTAAGACAGTACCTCGGCATAGGAAGCTGCAAGAGTTAGGTAGAAGCAAATGAATGGGCAGAGAGAGGCAGAAAGATCAGTCTTATATTTAACCTCATACCGAATGTACCCCAACTTCCCTTCCCCAACTTGTCATGTTTCCTGAACAAGCCCCGATCTCTCTCAGGTTCCCAGGCACCCTAGATGGAAGATGGGCCCAGTTCCCCTGAGACCTGGGCTCCTGCCTTCTAACCTCAATCAAATCAGGCCATCAGCATGTCCACTTACTGTCAGTGAGCTTGGAGGAGACTGAGCCCCACCGCTACCCCACCAAAGCCAGTGCTTCATCATTTTCTTCCTGAAAACAGGCTGGCTGCCAGCCAGGCAGGGCAGAGGACGACGTACCTGTACTGGCAGGGGTAGAGGGTGAGCAATCCTTGCTGTGGGGTCCACTGGGGTGTATGCACAGCCACACTCACACCCTGAAGGTCATCCTCATTGGCGTATTCCACTATAAGTGCATACTGGCCAGGCTGGGGCACGACAATTTGCACTTGGACATCCACCTAACAGCAGGAAGAGGATGGAGACATTAGGGCCCTCCCTCTGGCCCTCCTCCTCTACAAATGCCGGGGCCTGCCTGTGCCCACTCCTCTCTGCCCCCATTTCCCCTTTCTTTACAAGGATCCCCTCAGGAAACAAAATTGTCTCATAACCCTGGAAGTATCCCATGCGTAAGTGGTCCTTCACACACTCCCTTATCAAAATGCAACCATCTATCTCCCTCTTCTTAGATGACTATCCCCTTCTCGTACATCTTTCCTATAATGCTACACCCTTACTACATCTCTCCTATATAACATTATCATCTAATATAATAAATAACAGCAGCTAACATATATATAGCATATAACATTTATATTGCACCTGCAAAGCACTTTATAGATATTATTTCCTTTGATCCTCACAATGGTTAGGAAACTTACAGCTGGCAGGTCTTGTGCCAGAATCACATAGCTAGAAACCACCTAGAGTGGGATTTGAACCAAAGACTCCTTCACTCCAAGTCCCAGTTCTCTATCCATTACACCACCCTGGCTCCCATACATAATAACATCTCTTCTAGACAAAAACTCTGCATATCATAGCTTTCCTTTATAGTTCACATAATGCCTCTCTAATATATAATAACAATTTTTTCAGATTTCAGAACTTGCATATACTTCAAGAATCTAATTTCCTGAATGGGGATAGTCCCTTCACTGATGCAGATCTCAACCTCTCTAGGAATTAGTAAATGGGCTTGGAGAGTTGCTGTTGCCAGAAACTTCATCATTCTGTGGCCAGCTTGGGGATGATAAGCCTCTTGGCTGGTCTCAGAAGGCCAGAAGAAGTCTATTGCTGGGAGCATAGCTGAAGCCTTTCCAGCTTGCTAGTGTTTGTGGATGGCAAAGCCTTCAAGAACCCAAGGTTCCCTCCTTACCACAATGTGGCAGCAAGGAAGGAGGAGCTGATCTATCTTTTTATGTAACACTTGTCAAACAGAAAAGCACCCTGATTGTAGAAGAATCCAAGTGAAAAGTAACCCAAAAAGCTACAGAAAAATATATGTTATCATGTAGGAAAGGGGGAAAGGTAAATTGGCAGCAGTATATTACCAAGGCGATCCATAAAGAACATTAACCAGATGGTAGATGAACAGAGAAAGAAGTGGGCTAGCCCTGCCAGCAACAATGGAGCCTGAATGTACTGCCAAGATATTAAAAGAACCAGAGGAAGGCCTAGAGCACACTGGGTAGATCTTTTAGAAGGAATGTATGTGAAAACACTGGGCAAGAATTAGACAAGAGGAGAAGATGTGGATGAGTTGCAATCTGCCCAAATCCAAGATCTGCTTCCTAAATCGTATGACCATGGAGAAGTCATTTTAATTTTTCTGAGCCTGTTTCTTCTTCTGTAAAGAGAAGATGATACTTATACTACCCACTTCACAGTGGGGTGGTGAGGAAAGTACTTTAAAAATCTTAATGTGATATATAGATAGAATTTCTTGCCATTTGAATACCCACCTATATAACACTAACCTCTTCACTTAGAGAATCACCATTCTTAGAGAATAATACCGTGTCTTAGAATAAGTCTCCTATAATGGCATTAAGACACTTGCTTGTACAGGAATCTCCCCATAGAGTATCATTCCATCTAGGTGCCCCACTTTGCATAGTGGCTCCAATATATACACCACAGCCTTATCTAGAGTATCTTTTATAATAAAAGCACCTGATACATGCTATAAATGATCTGTTATTATAACATGTTGTTCAGTCATTTTCAGTCTTGTCCAACTCTTTGTTTTCCCATTTGCTTTTCTTGGTAAAGATACTGAAGCAGTTTGCTAGTTGCTCCTCCAGTTCATTTTACAGATGAGGAAATTGAGGTAAAAAGGGTTAAGTGACTTGTCCAGGCAGCTACTAAGTGTCTGAGGTCAGATTTGAACTCAGGAAGATGAGTCTTCCTGACTCCAAGCCCAATATTCTATCCACTGCATCACCTAGCTGCTTGACTGTAAATGATATATATTTGATATGATATAAATAGGTTGGTTTTTTTTTTCAGAAAGAATCACGTAATAGCAAAAACAATAACAACACATTTATATAAACCTTTACAATTTACGAAGTACTTTCCTCATAACAACTCTATGAGGTAGGTAGTAAATGTTATTATTCTCTTTTTATACAGAGAACAATAGCCTCCGAGAGGTTAAAAGATTAGCCCATGATCACATAGCTAATAAATATCTGAGGCTGGATTCATACCCAAGTCTCCTCACTCCAGCTCTAGCACTCCATTCACTATGTAACGCTGCTTCTTAGGAAAAGCATGAGAGATTATAAAGGCCATTTTCATCATCCTCACTTTGCCTCTAAGGGGCACATGATGGCACATCCCAGAGATAAGGTGAGGTGATTGGCCCAAGGTCACACAGAGGTCCTGGAAGATTTGGCTCTCCCCACCCTTGCTCCATTTCCTTCCAGCTTAGGATCTGGCTGGATGATTGAGGAGGCCCCAGTCAGGGTGACCAGCTGAGCCTCATCTCTTATCTGCCCAAGACCCTACCCCCTCTCATTCTGCCCAGGGGGAGGGGAAGGGAGAACCAGGCACTCACATCATTGCCCCAGCAAGTGGCCAGTGGTGGGTGAGAGGAACTGGGCTGTTCCATCTGGCAAGCCTTGGGTAGACTATTGTCCAGGCGGCATATGGCATCAGTCCCACTGGCAAAGGAGAAGCCATCTAGTGGGAGGTAGGTGTACAAGAGGCAGCTGGGGAAAGGAGAAGGAACACATACATTGGCAGCTCATACCTCCCTCCTTGCACAGCCCCTTATCATTTCCTTGACAGACCAAGAGCCCAAGATGGGTCCTCTCTTGGTGCAGAAATGGCTGTAGGCATCTTCAACCTACTCTAGATACCAAAGCCCCCACCTCACCCACTTTTCTCCCACTGCCTCTATGGGCATATAATGTGGGTTGACTATAAAGTGGTTCTTTTCTTTTCCTCCTTAAATGTTCAGATTTCAATTTAAAGTTCAGATAAGTCTGGTCCTTACTTATTCCTGACTTGTTCAGGTTTGGGGTTGTAGGTACAGGCCTCAGTCACCTTCACCTGCAGTATGGGGGCTTCATAGTATGCACTGGGAAGCAAGACCACATAGTCCTAGGGAAGACACAGAAGTCAACGTTAGAACAGCTAAGGTCACAGATCATATTGGATGCATCAGAAGGGCACGGGTGCCCCATGGGATAAAATGCCAGGTCCTTACCAGTAGGACACCTTCAGCCTCAACCACCAGGGACCAGATACTGGGATTCAGGACAAAGGGCTCCCCATAACTGTTCTGGGGCACAGTAAGAAACACGGGCTCGGTGCTGGGTGCAAATGTGACCTGATGGGTCTGCTCTGTACCTAGAATCAATGAGAGGAAGAACAGCAGTGAACATTCACATCCTCCAAGCTGTTTCCCCATCTCCTGGGGAGGGCTTCTTTCCTCTGTGTTTACATGTCTGGCTTGCATTACAGTCATGCTAGGCTTTGGCCAGTCTGTGCCCAGCCCCTGAGAAGAAGACTTTCTTGGTGCATGCATTCCTTAACATGCCCAGGACAGGGTCTGTGTGGGGTAGGTGCCCCACCAATGGCTCTAACTGTCAAACTGGCCAATGAGGGTACAAGCATTGAAATCCAGGGGATGATGAAAAAAGGGAAGGTGCAGAGGGACAGAAAAAGAAGGTGAAAAGAGGGAAGAGGAGAGGGCAGAGATGTGAAGGATAAAACAGGTAATAGTAGAGAGAGCTGGGGTTACCTGAGAGGCAGCATGGAGTAGTGGAAAGAACACTGGGCTTGGTGTGAAGAAGACCTAAGTTTTAATCCTGGCTCTGCTCTCTACTTTGGGGATTCTGAGTGAGGCTTTTAACCTCTCCAGGCCTCAGTTTTCTCCTTTGTAAAATGAAGTGATTAGAGTAAATGACCTCTAAGGTATAAGTAACTATGGCACTTACAGTTGCTGCAGGTATTAAACTTCCCTTCCTCAAGGACTGAAACCTTCCCATTCACACTTGTGGAACCCCGATTGACGTAGCGGAAAACAAGATGGAATAGGTCAGGTGATGTCACATTGAGTTTCACCACTACTTTGGGCTATGAGAAGAAAAAGAAATAGGAAGGAAAGTGGGAGATACATTAGTCACTCTCACCTGATCCAGTAATCCGACCCCAGACCCCAGATTGCAAGGTACTGCCTTTCCTGACTTTCAAGATCTCAGCATCCCTCCTTAATCACATCCCTGCATAGCTCCCTCCAACTTGCAGCCTGACTTCCATCCAGGCCCACTCACCACTGTCCTTGTCCCTCTACCTATCAGAAACTCAATCCTGTCTCCATACATTCACACCATTGCCTCTCCTTGGAATGTCGGGCCCTCATCTCTAATCCATTTACAAGGCTCAGCTCATTCCACTTCACTCAGGAAAGCTTTTCAACTATTCCAACTCACAATGCTATCTTTCCAAAATGTCTATTGTACATAGTTGAATCACACACTTGGAGACATTTTGTTATCCTGCTTTCCAAAAGTGTGTCTGTCTTGCTTCTCAAAAATGACCAGGAGCTCCTTAAGTATCTCTTCTTCCCCATTTCCCTCAAAGCACAGATGAGGGGGATGCCATAAAGATTCTTCTATTGAATATGGTGGGAATGAAGAAAGAGGGTGGCCTACCTGAACAGGAGTCATCTGTGCATAGCCCCTCCAGCTGAAATTCTCAAACTCCAAGGGGTTGTAGCCAAAACGCACAGGCCGGCCATCAGGTGTGGAGCCCTCCTCTAGCTCAAACCTGATATGGTGCAGGTCCGGGAGATAATGGTCTCTTGCAGGCCTGGGGGAAGACAAAGTACACAAGGTCTACCTGGTTCACCTCTCAGACACGAGCACTGCCCAAACTGCCCAGGAAAGACAATGGATTCATTCTGGGTCACTGAAGTCAGGACTGTTTGGGGCTTGTGAGTACTTAGTTGGGAGAACAAAGGTAAGACCAAACAGTGACTGAACCTCATTTGCACTTGGCTCTATAATGTTTTACAGGAACAATGAGAAGAATAGCAATGTCACATTTATACAGCACTTTAAGGTCCACAATATTCTTTCCTCACAACAATCCTGTAAGGCAGAATACAAGTGTTATAATCCTTATTTTACAAATAAGGAAACTGAGGGTGGGAGTTGTGCCTAGTCACATGGTCAGGAAGTGTGAGAACGGAGACCTGAAGCTGAGTCTTCTGACCCCCATGCCTCCCCTTTCCCTGTACCTCTGATACACAAGCCAGAGCTTCCAGGGGTACAAAGATGATGGAAAACATGTGGCTGCTATCCTGCAGCCTCCATACCCAGGGGCTGACCATGGCACTCACTCACTGCATGTGGACCCCTGTGTGTTGGGCCGGCATTGACAGGTCCCAGTCCTTGGCTCACAGCCCTGGGCCAGGGCTCCCCCAATATCACACTGGCAGGCTGTGGAAAGGGAGGGAAGCACATGAGATATTCTTCAGCTAAAATGCTAGTGGTGGGACAAGGAGGTGCTACTCCGCCACTCCAATTTTATTGCTTATGTCTCCATACAGCCTTCAACCCGTGCCACTCCACCCCAGTCAGGTCTCTGTCTTCAGAGACGGGGCACATTCCCACCACTGTGCTTTTGTTCTCTGTTCCCCTCTCCTGGTACAACCAACCCTCTCTCCTCTGCATCTTCAAACCATCCCCATACTTAAAGGTCCAGTTCAAGTCCCTGGCTCTTCCAAGGAGCCTGCCCTAAGTACTCTAGCCCGGGCTGATCTCCTATGTTTTTTGTGCTTTGAATAACAGAATTCATCCCTGAATCAAGCCCAGCTCTGTATTCTCTAATTGTGCTGTGTGTGAATCTCATCTTCCCATCTAGACTGTGAGCTCCCTGAAGATAAACAGTACATAGTCTCTTGTCTCTCTCTCCTTCAGCATCCACTATAGAAGAGTAGTCAATAAATGGTAGCTTATTGTCTATAGCACCATGAAGAGAGCAACAGACTAAGACTCATTAGACTTGGGTTCTGTTCCTGGCTCTGCCACTAATTTGCCGTGTGACCCTGAGGAAGTAACTTCCCCTGAGTACCAGTTTCATCCTCTACAAAATGAAGGAGTAGGTCCTCCGAGTTGTCATTGGTAAGAGTACTGAACTGCAGAGCAAGGGAACCAGCAGCATGGCTATCTTGGGCTCTGCTGCATCCGCTTGGTCAGTCTGAGTTTTCAAACTAGGACTTCAAACTCCCTGAAGCTTCCTTGGGAACTCCCTAAGCATGGGATCTCAGGGACACTCACTCTGACAGCCGAAGTAGTCTGCATGGTCCAGTCTGAAGTAGCCATCCCTGCAGGAGGTGCACATCTGACCACAGACGTTGGGTTTGCAGAAACACTGTCCACTGCCCTGTGGACAGCAGCCCAAAGGTGAAAGGAGGCACAAGAACTGCCAGGCACTGATATTCTCTGGAGGATGCCCCCTAATTCTTCTCTGCACAAAGCTCCCATGCTTCAAGCCCCCAGACACTTACCTGCTGGCACTCAGCCACTCCATTGATGGTACCTCGAGGGTCACAGCTGCAGCCTGTTGGAAGAAGGGTTTGCCTGAGGATAGAGGGAATAAGGCCAAGGCACAGACCAGGAGAGGACAAGGGCAGAAACGCAGAAGGCCTCAGCCAAAAGGTCTCCCCAGCACAGTGCTGGGAAAGCCTGGAGGCATTCCTGCTCAGTCCCACTGGTCAAAACAAAACAAATGGACCTGAATTACTGGAGGGGAAGAGAAGACAAGAAAGAATTTCACTCTTAGAATAATAGTAGAGGATGGAGCCGATCCCAAATTCTCTCTGCCCTTCCAATTCCTGTCCTGTATCCTTAAAGGGAAAGGACATTTCCTTTTGCCATACAGAGGAGAGGAACAAGATGATGAGAGGACTGGAAACTATGAGACATATGGAGGGTTTGAAGGAACGAGAGATCTTTAAGACCTTAAGAGAAGATGACTTACCTGTCTTCAAAGTATCTGAAGTGCCAGTCATTTGCGGGGTAGGAGTAGAAATGAGCATTTATTAAATACCTACTATGTACTAGGCACTGTACATCAGCTTACAATGACTTCAGTTTGATCCTTATAACAACCATATGATGTAGGTGCTATTATTATCCCTATTTTATAGTTCAGGAAACTGAAGCAGGCATAGGTTAGTGACTTGCCCAAGGTGACACAGCTAGCAAGTGTCTGAGGCCAGACTAGAACTCAGGTCTTCCTGACTCCTGGCCTAGTGCTCTAGATACCGAACCACCTCATCCCATGTGGAAGAGGGGATAAACTTACCTTGTTTCACTCTAGAGTACAGAACAAGGACTAATGAATAGAAGGTGCAGAGGCAAATTTAGGATCCATACAAGCAAAAGTGGAGGACCCATGACAATTTCTTAAATTTATTTATTCCTTATTCCTTTTTTGGAGGGGGAAGGCAAGGCAATTGGGGTTAAGTGACTTGCCCAAGGTCACACTGCTAGTAAGTGTGTCAAGTGTCTGAGTCCGAATTTGAACTCAGGTCCTCCAGACTCCAGGGCTGGTGCTCTATTCACTGTGCTACCAGCCCTGCCCCACCCCCCATGACAATTTCTTATCTGGGGCACAACTGCTTCTAAGAAAATAAAGTTGCTGAATTGAGTTGGTCTTGACAGTGCATTTATCTGGGTTATAGGAGTCTGTCTTGGGGTTCTAGGAAAACTGTGACTTAAATCTGACTCAGGACTCTAAGATAGCAACTGCTCATTTGCATATTACAAGTTGTAGACTATGAGAACAAATAGAGAACAGTCTATTTCAGTAACTTGCAAATGAAGAACTGGAGGACTTTTAGGCTAATAACTAGGAAATGTGGACACCAGAATAGTTCTGTGATTATGGGACAACCACAGCGTACCTGTTTATTGTTACTAGCCATAAGCTAAAATGGGATCATTCATAGAGAGGACCTAGCTGCCTCAAGAAAGGTTAGGAGAAAAAACAGAGAGAAAAAAGTCAAAGCACAAATTCCAAAACTGTTAAAGAGATACTGCCTCTGCCTCTGTCTCTCTCTCCCCTCCTCTCCTCCTCCTCTCCCTCTCCCTGTTGCTGGGCCAATCGGGTGGCCAAGGAGTGACTAGTACATCCTAGCCTGCCATCTGCTGCTGAGAACAGGAAGAGTTAGAAAGATGATACTCTGCTCTCTGTTATTACTTGCTAAAAAGAACAAGAAATAGAGAAACTCTGCTGCTAAAAAGAGAAACAAAGAAAAGATAGGCGATATTTCTCTGCATTGCCACCTGTTCTTTCTGGAAGGCAGAGAGGGCAAAGAGTCCTATAAAGAAGCAGAGCTGGAGAGGCTTTTGTCAGCTTCAGAATAAGGGTCATTGCCTTTTCCTAAGAGAGTACAACTCTAGTGGAGCTGAAGTCATTGGCTCAGCTTAAAGCTGGAAATTATGAATATTATGGTTGCTATTAAGGAGGGAGTCTGAGACCAGTAGAGGTTGGACTTCAAAGGAGAGAATCTGGTCGTTCAACAAGCCCAACTGAAACCTAATGCCCAGTAAGGTGTTAGTTAAATGTTAAGCATAGCATGGGGTGGCTCAGTATCTGTTCAATACAGAGGCTATTCTCATCAAGGAACTTTTTTGGAAAGTTCATGAGACAGCAAGAGGACAGTTAAGTCCCCAGTTCCATAGCTGTGAGATGCCTCTGTCACTTTTGCTGCCCATACCTGTGTTTTAATGCCCTGGTCCTTTAGCTGCACTCTTGGTCTCTCCACAGACACTGTGTGCACTGGTGGGAGAGCGTAAACGAGGCTTGTGGAAGGGATGTTATATAATTATTAGGTACTTACTTTGCATTTTCAGTAAATGTTTTGGTTAAAATTGAGTGTTAATGGCTAATTTGTTAATGGGAAATGCACTGGTGGGGGCTTATGAGATAGTGTCAGTGGGAATAGTCACTGACAAGAGTCCCTCCCTAGTACTGATTAGAGTTGTAGTAGCTGCCCAGTCACCTCTCTGTGGAACCACTCATAGCTGCCAAAGTGGGTACAGGTGGAGTGAGTGAGCCAGAGCCAATCCCAGCCCATGGAGAGAAAGAGCTGGGAGGAGTAAGTGGGGCCTGTGTTATATCTGGCCTAAATAAAGAAAAACTTCCTAACAATTAAAGTTAGGGAAAAGTGAACTGTAAGTCATCGGAAAGTATAGTTGAAAAAGCACTAGGGAAACTTCATGACTTCCTCATTAGCTTCCTTTCATTACAAGTATTCAAAAGGAGACTGGACAGTGACAAGGATGTTATAGGGGATGTGGATTTTATCAAAGTACTGGCTTGACTGGACAATTTCTAAGGTTTCTTCCAACTATGACACTGGTGTGCCTGAAGAGGATACTGTATGTACCAGCAGTTCCCAAAGGCCAGCATTACCACTGGTCCCTGTGGCCAATGTGAGGGGATGGAGAAGAGGCTAGGTGGAGGGGGACAGACAACATAGGTGGTAAACCCATTATGACATTGACTCAAGCTCCAGAGCAGATTCCATTCTCCCTCCCCACCAACTGCCTGGCAGGCACAGACACTTACTTCTGCAGCCGTAGGGGTTAGCTGGGCTCAGATTCCAATATAGAGGCTTGCACCTATCACATCTTGGACCTTCCACATGAGTCCGGCACTCACAGGAACCCTGTGATTTTGAGAGAGGAGACAGAGAGTCAGAGAACTTGCATACTCTACTCAAAACCACCAAGCAAAAATATTACCATCCTCTCAGTTATCCTTATTCTGGGAGTAGGGAGCTTTCATCCCACTCATTTTGACTATTTAAACCTGATATTAAAACAACATTATTTTATCTTCCTTGTTATGCTGTGCTAAAATTATTAAAGTTTTTATTCCTGAACCCCAAACCAAAGAAGGATGGGGAAGAAAATTGGGATGGAAAGGGAAAAACCATCCTGATATTAACCTTTTGCTCTGGAAAATTCATGTGCAGATAATGAAGAATAGATAGGTCCTAGATGCTGCCTCTGAGACATGACTCCCAAATTATAGCAGTCTCAAAGTCTAACTCAGAGTCTAAGGGTCCATCAGAACACCACTGAGAAGGCAGTGTTCCCTCCTCCATTACAAGAATTGGCAAACAGAGGTCAAGGGAGGACCTTGGACTGTGGACACAGAGAAAAGAAGCATAAAAGGCTTTGGAACCAAGGTCTCCCAATGCCTAGCCCTGGGTTCTCCCCTCCTTCCCCCCCAGCCATATACAAATGCCCATCCTGTGTTGAGGTCAGAACACCAGTAAATTTACCTCTGAGAGAGAAGAGCTGGCTGAAGCCTGGCCAGCTGGATCACAGGAGCCCACTGTGGGAAGAGAAACAAAAGGAGAGTGATTTCTGAAGCCCAGGTGTGGTGCCAGGGCCTCTGCAAGGAAGAAGGGCTTCCTCCTCTCCAATGCCGATTCCTATCTTTGTCCTGGAACCCCAAATGATAACCAAGCCCTAGGGTGGGTGCTAAGTGGGTCAGAAAACATGGCCCTTCCCAAGTGCAACCCAAAACATTAAAATATAATCAGGAAATATTTAACAAAATAAAAAATACCATAAAACATAGATAATATTAAAATTTAAAACTAAGAATAAAAAACAGCCTGCCAGGAAGTGGGCTATGGCCCATATCTAGCTTCATGGAACGTTTACATTTCCAAGAAAAGTATACATCCTGTTACCTCATCAAAGTGATTGAGGAACTCAGCAAATTGATTAGAGGCCCTTCTGGTCACGCCTCCAAAAATGCATGACATCTTATTTATTGGTTAATAGTGAATCCTGAGGGATGCCTGCAAGGGAACCCTTTGTCTAATTCATTTTGAAAATAATAAAATTATATTTCTCTTAAAATATATTTTTGAAAAAATGCAGCCCACAGGGATCCTTATGAACAGAACAGTGGCCTCTTTTGACATCACTGGTCTAGACATGGGGTATTTTCAGGAACTGACAGCACATGTGGGTGTACAAACAAGTGTTCTTTAGCCTAGCCATTAAATAGTATCAGGGTCACACAACATACATGTAGATAATGTGAATGAATATTCTTTACCAACCCTACATGCAAGCACATAGACACGTAAATGTACGGAACATATTACATTGCCCAGGTCACACTAATGATCACACACACACACACACACACACACACACACGACACCTGGGTTAATTCTGGGCCCTGGAGGGCAAAGTCTCTTATGTTCCAGAGGGAAGTCACAGACCTACCTTCACAGCGGGGGAATCCGTAGGTCCCAGGGACACATGAGTCACAGTGCAGACCGGTCACTCGTGGTCGGCAGCTGCACTGCCCAGTCTCAGGATCACAGGTGGTGTGGAGGGACCCAGCCTCAGAGCAGTGACAAGCTACAGTCAGAGAAAGGGACACAGTCTCTTTACCTCAGTGCAAGGCCCCCTCACACATGATCTCTGCCTTGAGATTGGCAGGGTAGGACAAATGGGAGATGTTTTCATTTTACAGATGAGGGTAAATAAGATCCTGTTCTCCCTTCCCCTAAGGGTGGAGAGTAAGGAACCTTGGGTTAATGGGAATAGAGGTCCTTGGGGAGTGGGAAAACAGGGGAAGGGAAAGAGGATTCACTCACGGATGCAGTTAGGGAATCCATAATAGCCAGGGGCACATTCCTGGCACATAGACCCAGCATAGCCAGGCTGACAGTGACACATTCCAGCCCCGCTGCATAACTGGTCCAAGGAGCCCCGAGGGTCACAGGAACAAACTTAGGGAGGAGACACAGGATGCAGACATAATGAATTGGTGGGTGGCTACATTTTGTTCCAAATTCCTCTCTCTGGCATTCAAGGCCCTTCATAATCTGACCCCATTCATTCTTCCTTATGTCTAGAAATAGGACCTTACATCTAGGAAGGCACTTAATAAATGTTCATAGTATAAAATCCAGACCTTTCTTCATGATGTTCCCCAAACACATTGTGTGTCTTCCTGTCTCTTGGATTTATCCCACACTTATCTCCCCCTACCTCCCATATACACATGTATCTCTAATCCTCCACTAAACTGCCCATACTTCAAGGCATAGCCACCTCCTCTGACTTCCTCCAGTCCTCTTGGGATCCCCCTTTCTACACACTACATGCTCTTGCTGCAAACCAGATACCATTTCATTTCTTTCTCAACACAGGTGAGCGATGCCGCCTCCAATTTCCTCAATCCCCCAGGATATTTCCCTGGTTCCTTGATTCCCCCAAGTCCCCTGATTCCCCTGATCTCTGACCCTTTGACTCCCAACTGAGCCCCAGTCCTGCTAACCTTGGCATTGGGGGTAGGAGTGATAGCCAGCTTGGCAGCGGTCACAGTGCAGTCCATCAAACTCGGGGCGGCAGAAGCATCTCCCAGACTCATCACAGCCCTCAGGCAGAGTCCCTACAGGGCTACAGCCACATACTACAGGGGCAGAGGGGAACTTGTTATAGCCCTATCTGAAAGACCCCTCCCTGAGTCTCCCCAACTCTCTCTAGTACCTGGGCCCTGAACTCCTCCCCTCTCCCCAATATTGTCCCTCAGTCCCATTGGTCTATGATCCCCAATTCCCCTCTCCTCCCTCCCAGACTTGGGAGAGGGAGTCCTAGGAATGGCCTCTAGTGCCCTTTAAATTTAAGGGGGCTGTGTTTGACACAGTTCTGTCAGTGGCTTAAGGGTAGAAACAGGCATAAGTGTATCTCGGTGCCTACTTAATTATAAGTCATTGGGAGGTATAATAGAAAGAGCATAGACCTGGAATCAGAAGCCCTGTGCTCCATGCCAACTAAACTTGTGAACTCAAGCAGGCCAGTGACCAACCTGTACCTTTATTTTTTTCATCTGCAAAATAGGGGCAATAATAATCATACTTCCTGCCTCCCTAGGTTACTGTGGGGAAATTGTGCTAAAGAAATGTGAGCCAGGAGGACCATGATGTATGTGTGCTTGTATGTGGATGTTGCATGCTTAGGTGTGGCTGCTGATGTGCTACATGCATGTGAAGTCTTGGGAGGGCCAACCTACATTGGCAGAGTGGATAGCTGAAGTAGCCAGGGGCACAGCGGTCACAGGCAGGGCCCTCGAAGCCAGTACGGCACACACACTGCCCCGTCTCATTGTCACAATTGCTACCAGTCTGGCCAGGCCCGGAACACTGGCAGGCTGGAGGAGAAGCAGAAAGTCTGAGTAAATAGAGGCACCCTCCAGACCACAAACTCCACCCATGTACTTTCCCTTGGGGATGGGAGACACTGGGACCTCATGACTGGAAGACATCCCTCTCTCAAGGCCCCAGGGCCACATTTCTTCCCCCCCAACCCACAATGGGACCAACAGCCAGAGCCTCCCCTCAGTCCCTTGATTTGTCTTGTCCTGAGGATAAGGGTGGGGAGCCCAGTTAGGGAACACTGAGCTTAGACACTCACGCAGGCAGCCTGGTCCATAGTAGCCTGGGGCACACTGCTCACAGTGTACACCCTGGAAGTTGGGTTTGCACACACATTGGCCAATGTATGGGTCTTTCCGGCAGGCATTTCCCAAGGTCCCAGCAGCGCTGCAGTCACAGTCTGGGGACAACAGGCAGTGAGTAGTGTTTGCACGTGGCCCTTCCCATCCCTCATCCCTCCCTTTCCCAATCCAAGACGGCTCCAGCTCTCCACTGCCCGCCAATCTTTAACTCTAACAGCTTCTCCAAGGTGAACACTATGCAGCATGGTCCCAGAACTTATGCCCATTGCACTGTCCACATGCACACAGTTTAAGTGGGAGCTGGGAGACCCCCAGTGGCAGGGGTTGGGAGCTCCGTTTTTTCTATACGCCTTCAGACTAGGGATTCCCCAAGGACCAGGAGCTTCTAGGACAGAAGTGGGCACAGGAATCATAGGAGTTTATGGCCTTCTCTGGCCCCCAGTTCTGTCTGTGGGGTTCTTTCCCAGAGGCAGAGGGAACTGAGCCTCATAAAAGAAAGTGGGGTGGGGGTCCCAAGTATTAGGTACTTACTCACAATCTGTCCAGCTGGAAGCACCTGTGCCCCAGTGTCATTCTGGGAGAACGAGGGCACAGCTAAGGGAATGAAGGAGGGAAGAGACATCCTCAAGTCACATAGCTAGGTTTCTATCTCTTCTTTCTTTTTTTTTTTTTTTAAAGCAACTGGGGTTAAGTAACTTCTTCAAGGTTACATGGCCAGTCACTTTTTGTGTGGGTGCTAAGTCTGAGGCTGCAACCAATCCCGGGTCCTCCTGACTTCAGGGCCAGCGCTCTTACTCACTGTGCCACCTAGCTGCCCCCTATCTCTTATTTCTTAGAGGCTGTTGGGTACCCTCCCATCAACCTAACAAGCCTCATTCCCACCATAAAAAAAAGCATTCCCCTACCTTGGTCCTTTTTTCTTTGGAACCATTCTAATTCCACATCCAAACCCAGCCTCATAATCATATACCAACAGGACCTGCTTTCTCTAACTTGGGTACACAGCCCTCAATTTACTGCTCCCAGAGATCCAGCTCATATCTAGCCCACCTCTCCTAGAAAGCCTTCCTAGTTTTATTCCAACTACACACCAACCCATTACCAAACCCCCAGGCCCACAATTCTCCAGTGGGTCAGCTGTATTTCGGTGGTTTGGTTAATAGCTACATTTGTCATTCCCGTTCATATAGCAGTCCTGTCCCTGGAAGGCCTTAGTGAGTAAGGGGTTATGTAAGGGGGGAACAAAACCAAGAAAGCCACTGAATATAACATATAATGAATATAATGTTCCTGATTTTCTCCAAAGATTCAGGGACAGGAGGACTTCACACAGACTTCTGTTCTCGGAAAGCCCATCATGTTTTAGTTTATAAAACCCTGGGACTAAAAATAGCTGCTGGATTGGGAGTAGATTTCAGCTTTCCCCCTGGCGATGTGACCTTAAGTCCCTTCACTTCCCAGGCCCTCTCTTTGTTCCTCTATAAAATGAGAAAGCTCGATTAGATGGTCTTAAGACCCTTCCAGATTTCATACAAACTCATTCTAGATGAAATTCCAAACACACACAAGATTATTGATATAGGGACAATTATTTGCTTTATCAAAAGGTTTCAGTACAGGGGTCGTTTACATAGCAGCCCCAGAGCACATAAAATTGGACTTCTGATTTACTCCTCTTAGGTAAAGAAAAGCACACTTATAATTGAAACTTCAGGAACTGGCTTGCCCCCAACTAATCCCTGCTTCCTCCAGGTCCTGATACTCACGATAGCAATGGGGAAAATCTGTGAACCCTTTGGCACATGCATCACACCGCTCCCCTGTGTAGTTGGGCTTACAGTAGCAACGGCCAGTCAGGTCCTCACATGTCCCATCTGTGAAGTCTGATTCACAATTGCAACCTGGAAACAGGGAATAGGACAGCTGAGTACAGGTAGGTAGAGTCCCAGACTCCTTCCCTCTCCCCGTGAAGCCCAGGGAAAGGAGAAGAGCCTCCACAGATCCAGGTTGGACTATCAGAAGAAATAAGGATAGCCTCAGTTCTACCACTGTGTGACCTTGGGAAAGTCGCTCTGGGTCTGTCTTCCATCATGGGAAAACGAGGAGAATACTACCCCCATCCCCACCTTCTTAGACTTCAGCGCACATAGGAATGACCTTGATGAGAAGTCTGGGGCTAGAGGCCTATCTCCCCTCCCACCCATAGACACCAGTGCAGAGCCTACTTACGGTAGCAGACATAGGGGGAGTCAATGGGATGCTCAGGTGACCGATAATAGCCAGGGATACAACGCTCACAGTTGATGCCGGTTGTGTGATGCTACAGAAGGTAAGGGAGGGAGGGAAGTAGGGAGATTGGAGGGTGCTTTTTAGTTGGGATACTGTGCCCTAGCCTGAGACCCTGTGGCCATACTCTCTATGATCCCACTTCGGAACAAAACTAGAGCAGTGAAGTCTTCCCCCTTCCAGCACTTAGCAACATATATATTACTTTCAATAAAAAGGCAATCCCTTTCCTCCTGGGGACCAAATGTGGCTATCCACTGACCCCTGTGTGTAGTACAGTAGGAAAAGCCCCTTGTTCTTGGCACCAGAAAACTTTAATTCAAATCTTGATTCTAACACTGTCAACCTCACAAGGGGGCTGTGAGGGAAAGAGCCTTGTAAACCTTCCACAGCAATGTAAATGTGAATTAGTACGACTGGCTGTGTGACCCCTCGCAAGTCAATGACCCTCAATGGACTTCAGTTTTCTCATCTATAAAATGGGGATCATAAAACCTTACCTCCTTACAGGAGCAATGTGTTTATAAAGGTGAATTATTGGCATGGTTAGGATGCTTTGGCTGGTGGCATCAGTTTACCTGGCAGTCAATACAGACACCTCCACCTTCATAGACATTATCCCGGTTCTTACTAGCTTTGTGCCGATCCACTTCTGGGTCATAGTAACAGTCATGTGCATGCCCATGACAGTTACAGGCTACAGAAAAAAGATTTTGGCTGTATTATGACCCTGCACAACCTACCAGCCTCTTCCCATTATGTGTCCCCTCTCAATCTTCTAAGCGCCCCCACCCCCCGCCCCCCATCATCTTCCAGGGTAGCCTTTCTAGGTGAGATACAGGGTTTGGACACCTCTATCTACTACTTGATCATGAGTTAGACAAGGCAAAGTGGTAAACAGAGACCCCAGTGAAGAGTCAGGACCACCTGGTTTTGCCACTAACAGGCTGTGTTACTCTGAGCAAATCACACCCTTACTTTGGGCCTTCATCTGCTCCTCTGACAAATAGGATAAAAACACTGGTCTGAATACCACTTAAGGATGATGGTAACAAAATCACCCCCTGAGGCCTATGTGTGAGCACACCTATTTATGAGTCAGTATGTGCTTGCACCATAAAGGTACAGTCTGCTCATGTACATGCACAAGTTGGCACACCTCTACAAGAGGGCAGGGCAGAGATACTCACACTGACACTCATTAGCACTGTCCATTGTGGCGGGTTTCCAGGGCAGTTGATTGAAGCCAGGACAGCAACGGTCACAGGCACCACCACAGGTGTTATGCTGACAGGCACACTGGAGCCTGGAGAAGACAAGGGGGGTGGGAGTGGAGCTTAGAGCAAAAGAAAGGTGAAATACAGGGGAAGAACCATGAGGGGCTCAGTGCTCAGACAGGCAAGAGGAAAGAAATGTCAACAGTTCCTATTTCACAGGTTTAGAAGACTTAGAGCTGGAAATAATTGTCTGGCCCAGTGGTTTCCAAACTTTTTTGATTTATAGCACAGTATTCTTTGCCATGTGGAGCTATGGGTACACTGAACATTTATGCTGGTAACAGTCTAAGAGAGTCAGAAGATTGGTGCATGCATAGAAATCAGCAAAGTGTAGTCGAAAGATGGAAGTCCCTTATCACTCAGTTGTACACACTGTGGACCCAGGTGGGTACTTCTCAGCTCCTTACAGACAGAATGACGACTAAGATGGGGTAAGTATAGTCACTGGAGACAGTACATGCCCATGAGCAATCTAGAATCTAGACTCTCTCTAGCCAATCATTCCTAAATTGAAAAATAGTTAAAGGATATGAATAAGTAGTTTTTGGAGGAAAAAACTCCAAGCAATCAATAGGCATATGAAAAAATATGAAAAAAAGTCAGTCAACGAATGCAAATTAAAACAATGCTGAGTATGACCTCATATGGTCATCAGA
Organism: Gymnobelideus leadbeateri; assembly: GCA_011680675.1. Taxonomy (NCBI): domain Eukaryota; kingdom Metazoa; phylum Chordata; class Mammalia; order Diprotodontia; family Petauridae; genus Gymnobelideus; species Gymnobelideus leadbeateri. The sequence continues at coordinate 43,209 of WOXC01008455.1, forward strand.
TTGGCGAAGTTAACAAAAACGGAAAATGACAAATACTGCAAGGTTTGGGGAAAACAGGTACATTAAAAAACTATTAGTGGAATTGAAAAGTGGCCCAACCAATCTGGAAAGCATTTTTGAACTGTGCCCAAAAAACAACGGAATTATGCACACTCTTGACCTAGTAGTACTTCTACTAGGTGTATACCCTAAAGAGATCAAAGAAAGAAGAAAAGGACTCATGTGGACAAAAATATTTCTTGCAGCTCTTTTTGTAGTGGCAAAGAATTGGAAAGTGAAGGGTGCCCATCAGTTGGGGAATGGCTTCTACATGAAGGTGATGGAATACTGCTGTGCTGTAAGAAATGATGAAAGGATGGTTTAAGTAAAACCTAGGAAGACTTGTACAAACTGATTCAAAGTGAAGTCAGCAGAACCAAGAGAATAATTTATACAATAACAATACTGTTAAGACAACTTTGAAAAACTTAGGCACTCTGATCAATACAATGACTGATCGATCACAATTACAGGTGACTCATGGTGAAACATGCTACCCATCTCCAAACAGAGAGGTGATGAATTTAGGGATGCAGATTGAGATCTTTCTTTTTTTTTGACATGATCAGTGTGGTAATTTGTTTTGCTTGACTATACAAGCTTGTAATGAGTTTTGGTCTTCTTGCTTTCTCAATGGGTCAGGGGGAAGAAGTAGAAGGAAGAGAATGTAGACTTGAAAATAATATAAAAGTGAATTTTAAAAAAGAATCTTTCTTGAAACTGATTGCTACAAATTTATAATGACTAAGCTTGTCAAAATTATAATGACCAAAGAAGATATATGAGAATGCATCTTCCTCCTTTCTTTACAGAGATGAGGAACTATGGCTATGGAATACTTTATGCAATGTGAGGCTTGATTAATGTTTAAGTTTTGATGAATTATTTTTTCTTTTTGTTTTGTGTCATATGGGATAGCTCTTTGGGAAGAGGTGGTAAATACATTAGAAAATGTTATATAAATACAAGCAATATCAATAAAATCTCTAATAAATTTAGTCTAGAAAAAAATTGTGTGAGTTCAGAAAAAAACCAAGCAGTAGGTCTGCCTAAAAAATAGACATCAAGTGAAAGAATGTGACCTCAGGTTTGACAGTGGGCCCCAGAATCCATCTGTTATATTCTCCAGAACTAGTATGTGTGAGGGATGTGGGGCCTACTGAAGTTGGTTCAAGACCTGTCCCTCAGCCTATAAATAACAATTTCCCCTGCAGCTTAAAGATATATTCTTGAGGAAAAAGAATGTTTAGCTACATGAAAAGCAAATTCCTTCAACATTATCCTTCCCTAGGACTAATCCATAGGAGTCAGGAAGGTCATTAGATACCAAATCCTAGATAGGGGTAAGATCAGACCCCTCTTCTCCTTGCATTCTTCTAGAAGATAAGCCTGAGACTCAGTATTCAGGGGTTTATGCTCACCTACTCCCCTCCCTAGAGAGTCCTCCCCCATTATTAGGGAAGCAAGCAATGAAACCCAAGCTTGGCCCTTGGTCTACCCATCTGTAAAGCAGAAACCATGAGGGCAGCCATGACTCCTACTTTGGAGAGGTAAATGCTGATGATCCTGGATAACAAGAAAGAAGTTTCCCTTTGCTCCTGACCCAAAGTGGTAGATCCTGCCTTCAGCTACAGGAGAAGGTATACAGAAACTTATGGCCCCTTGGAGCCCTCCACTTTACAGACTAAACTCCTCAGCTTAGAGTCTGCTCCTTCACAGCCAACAGCTGCTGGGGGCTGAGCTTCTACATCTCCTAGTTTTGAATCCAAAAGTATCCCGATGGGGATGGGAGACAGCCAGAGCCCTGGGGAAAGACAGCCCTGTAATACAGGCTAATACAGATACAGAAATTCTGTTGGCACCAGGGGGGGAAACCCACTCACTCAACAGGACAGCTGCAAGTTGAGGAGGAACTGACATTCAGAATGTGATCCAATGCTACCTGGCCTGGGGGTGGGAAGTATTTGGGTGTGGGGGGAGGAAGTATCAGTGGAAGACATTATGTCCTTTCCTAAATCTGAGGGTTAAATGAATCATCCATTTAAAAAAAAAAAAGCACCACCCACACCATAATGAAAGGAATTATCTTCTATAAACCTTGAGGATAAATTAACTGGTTGAATTATTATTTTGTGTTCTGGTTGATGGAAGTACTTTCATGTTGTGTACAGAGTATGGTATAACAAAAGAGAAATAAGTGGGCAACTGAAGACTTGAATTCAAATCCCAGCTGACCCACATACTAGTCAGGTGGTTTCCTCACCTGTAAAATGAATGAGTTGGATTAGATACTTCTCAGCTTCAGGAGTCTAAAATAGTTCTCTTTTTCTCCTCCTTGATTCAGGCCAACGAAGGAATGATGTCTAGTCAGCCAAGTGACTATATAGGAATGTGGGCAGAGCAACTGAAGCTTGGCAGTAATCTGGAGGCTGCCTGATTGGCTGAGAATGATTTAGGACTACAAATCAATGGATAAAGTAAGACACCTTTGTGGGGTGAATCTCTAATGGGGCAGGGGAAGGCAGGATCATCATAAGGTGAATAGGATCTAAGTGCAAGGGACACCTGACATCTTCTAGTCCAACTGCTTTATTTCACTGAAGAGGAAACTAAGGCAGTAACTTAACCAAGCAAACACATAGTTAGGATCATGAAATTCACAGATCTAAGACTCAAAAGGGACTAAACCCCTCATTTTATAGACAGGAAAACTGAAGCCCCCAAAGGGAAGAGGGCTTGTCCAGCGTCATCCCAGTAGTGGATGGCCCAGATGGGATTGGAACAGATATCCTGACTCCTTCCACCATGCCATACTACTTCTCCAGAGGGCAGCCTCATGGGGATTTGATAGTTTGAAGGAATTACTTCAATAATTTATAAGCACAAAGAAGGAGGAACTTCAGGATCTGAGATGAAATCATAAGGTCATTGGATCACAGATCTAGGTATGGAAGACAAAAAAACTGGAAACCCTCATCTCATGCAAAATTTTCAAGTTATTAGTGTCTTCTGGACCTCAGTTTTCCAATCTGTAAAACAAGATGGTTGTAGGTGCTCTTGAATGGTCCCTTTCAGTTCAACATCCTATGATCTCATTTTTACAGAGTAAAAATGAAATTTTTTAATGGAAATGTCTTGGGAGGTGGGGTGGGGGGTGGGGAAGGGAGGTGTGCTGCTTCTTTCTTGTCTATATTTCTAGCACCTGGTACTATTTCATAGCACCTAGCACAAAGTAGGTACTTAAGCCCAAAGCCTTATCAGAGGGGGACTCTTAGAGCTTCATCCTCTTTATATGTCCTGTGACATTTAAAAGGTACAAAATTTTGATGTGTGCACTACATTCATGCATTCCAAGAGATGACTCCCTCAATCCCATAAAGAAATATACCCAGGCCCATTCCCTTAACCTGGAGAATGACCTCTCCAGGGTTTTTTCTTTCCTCCCTCCTTAGCCTAAAGACCAGCCTCTCTCTTATCCTCTGTTAGCTTCCTCAAGCAAGAAAGAGTAATAATCCAGAGACTATCCAGCTCCCCATATGTTGTGTTGGACAGAGTGGCTGTCAGCTTTCTGGTAATATAGAAAGAGCATAGGTTTACAAATCCAATAATTTGGACTAGGTAATCTCCAAGGGCCCTTCTAATTCTGAAATGCAACCCCCTAAGCCACTATAATAATTCTCCCACCGTGTGACCTTGGGCAAGTTACTTAACCCCAATTGCCCTCCAAAAAAAAAGCAAAAAAAAATAATAATAATTCTCCCTCCCACTCCAATAAATTTGTTTTAATTGCTTGTATCATTTTCTCATCATGAATTACAAAATTGCTTTGAGGGATCATTTCACACTGGGCCATGGTTGCCTCAGATGCTAAAATGGAGGATTATACCTGTGGAAGAGCTGATGAGTTCCAGGCCCAGAGAAGATATGGAGCTTAGCCGGGCCCAGGAAATCTAGCTAAACTTAATAGTTTAGATGTTAGTTTCCACCAAATGGCTAGGCAGAAATCTTATACATGCACTTCTAATGACCTCATGCTGGAGTATTGTTTCTAAACTGATAATTTTCTTTTTCCTTGTGAATGACTTGCTTAAATCAAAGCCGTCTTTGTAGTAAGGGGAAGAGTAGGGGGTCCTAGAATTGAGCACAATGATTACATGGTGGCTGTGGCAGCAGCCAAGAGAAGGTGAAAAGGTAAGAGATCTGAAAACACAGAATTCAAGCATGTCCAAGGGTCAAGGGAATTCAGTGTTCTAGGCCAGTGACTGGAAATCAAGAGAGGTCCAGAAATCTATAAAGGAGGAAAGCTCTGAGGTCAAGGACAAGGTTCTCTGAATCTGCTCCAAAGAGTGCAAAGTCATGGAAACTGGAGATGGGAATGTCCTATTCAAGGAACAGCAAATTAACCAGGGTAGCTTGACTATAGGGTCTATGTAGGGATTAAAGTGTAGGTAGAAAGGGGCCAGGTTGTAAAAAACGAAAAATTTGTACATAAGCACACGTGCACATGTGTGCATACACACACAAATGCACAAAACTGTCACGAGTAGGTAGGACTTGGATTGAGAAGGGAATTATAATTTCACATTAATCGATATGATATGTGTAATGAACACACTAATAATATAGTTTTCCCAAGAGCTGACTCTCTAGCTTGGGAATCAGAGCTCACAATGCAGCTTAAACTAATAATCAAAACTCTTGACTATGCTTAAAATCACAGTAAAGTGAATCAAAGGATGTAGAACCTATTCCCATCACAGAACTCTGGTTCTACATTCTAGGGGAGATGGTCACGACCCCCAAAGATTTGATTCCAAAATTGCTGTATTGGGGGACTTGTGGGTTTCTCATGAGAAACCACCAAATGATTGCTTGTACTCCACCTTCCCCATTTGTGATTTACGTATATAACCTGTGCTTTTACTTCAGCTAGGAAAACATTCCTCACTCTGAAACTGGTTAATTAAACTACCTGATTACTGGCACTCTTTACTCTAAGCCTACTTTGTGTAGCTCCAAGCATTCTCAGGTTAGACACTGGCTCAATAAAAAACCTACTAACAGGATCCAGGTCTCTACTAACTACAAGTCCAACATTCTGTCCAGGGCTCTATCTCAATCATTCAGGGACTGTTTTCTGGCACCTGCTGTATCCCTTTTTCCACTCCCCACTTCCCATTCCCTGTTAGATACACTGCCACCAGTTGGGGAAGAGTAAGAAGTAGCTGAAACGAATAGGTAGAGTGGGTTTTGGGTTATCTGTGGGAACTACTCACTTACCAGACACAGAAACAACCAAGAATCAGCTGAGAGATTGAGAAAATTCTCCAGCCCTGGGTTGGCTCCCCAGGCACCAAGAATCAGCACTGGGACTACTCTGGAAATACTGGCAAACAAGCTGGTTTTAACCTTATGAGGCCATGAGCTCCATATCTCTGGAAGCTTCCAAACAGAAGCCAGGTACTTATAAGGGATGCTATAGAGAAGAATCCTGTATGGGCAGGATGTTACACTAGAAGTCTCTTCCAATTTTGAGATTCTTTGATCCTATGAGATTTCTTTGATTGAGAAACCAGGGGACTGTTATAGCTCAGGATGCCTGGCCAAGACAAAGGCAAAGGCAGACAGTGGGATCTGGCTTCCTCCATGACCAGGGGAGCTAAGAGAAAGAAAAACTCTGTGTTGAACTGAGACTAGAGGCTAAACAGGACCCAATTAGAAAACCCTGAGTCCCTCCAGACTGAGTACCTCTACCCTCACATTCTTAGCCCTGACATCAGTTCTTCGTATCAGTAATAAGTTGTTTTCCTACCTACCCACCCCCACCCCCAAAGCCCAGTTAGGACTTGGCCTTAATATCAAGAACTCTGAAGTCCTTCAGTTGATGCCCAGAATAAATCTGTGCCCATAATATAGAAACTCCCCCCCACCCCCATGGCCATGACTGGCACATTCCAGCTGCTGAGATGTAACTGGAAACAGAGGCTGCCTGTGTAGGGGTCTAATTTGCCGGACATGGGCGTGGGTGGGAGCTTGTGCAGGCTTCATCTGTCCTGGCTCCAAGCCCCCTCAGATTGATTTCTGGAAGTCTGTGGTGGGAAGAGGCCACCTCAGTCTGAAGGAGCACCCTGCTTCCACGGAGTTAAATTCCCAGACAGGGTCCCAGCACTGATGTTCCCTTTTCCGATTTCCATTTGTTTTTAAAGCTCATCTCCCCAAACACATAAATAGCCCTAAATCCACGGAAAACAGACTCTGATAAGGACAGAACAGGCAGGGTGGGGACAAAACAGGAAGCAAAATGGGTGGGGAAAAAACAGAGACTGACAATTCAGACCAGCACTGAGGAAATGACTGATCCATCACATATGGACACTCAGTCATACACACAAACATTTATACAGATGTATAATGAGGGGCAAACACACACCCACATACATATAAGATGCAAACACAATCACCCCACCCCTGGGGAAGGGAAGATTTACAGTATACAAAACACTAGATACATTATCATACTGGATCCTCCCAACAGACAAGTTGGTTAGGCTGAGTGGATAGAATTAGTCTATTATACAGATGAGGGAAAATGAGAGGCTGAATGACTTGTCCACAGTCACAGGCAGTGGGGGAGCTAAGACTTAGATCCAGACTTTTTTACTCCTAATTCAGTGTTCTTCTGATTGCAAACACACTTGTGTATATATGTACTAGGAGTGAGAAAAAAAAGCAAACAAACGAAATGACCTCCAGGTCTTCTTACCTGTAGGGGTTTGTGGGATCTTTGGCATCACAGACATCTGCGTGACCATTGCAGACACAACGACCCCCAATGCTGATATCCTTGATGCTGTAGTAATACTGTAACAGTGGGACAGGTGAGCATCTCCCTTGTTGCCCTCCCATTCACCAAGAACCTTAGGCCTTCAGCAGAATTGAATGGTCAAGCTTATAACAAGTAACTTCTTGAGGCTTGGTGGGCCTAGAGTCTTCCTGTTCAGATCAGGAATCCCCCAAAGGCTAGTACAGGGAAGTACTCGGTGTGGGGTGCTGACTGGTCTGTCAAAATTAGTCCTAGGTGGGGGCTGAGGAGCCCTAAGCTTAAATACTGCTTTTACCACTGTCCTTCCTATGTAACTTTGGTAAAATCACTCATCCTCTAGGCAACAGGTTTCCCAGAGAAGAGATATAAAACTCAAGGACTGTAGAACTCCCAAGCACTTCTTAAACCACATTAAAATGCAACTGGGAAATATTTAAGAAATACAAATACAATATAGATAATGTTAATTTGTGGTTTTCTGACTCATTTCAATTTGAGCTTGGCATACTGACCTAGAGAATCCAAGCCAGGCACAAAACTTCAGCCTAGTTACCACGCAGGTGGTCTTCCTGGTTGGAGGATAATATGAACATCCTAATTTCCCTAGACATCCCCAGACTATGGGTGGGAGGCTCACCCGGCGAGTGACAGTGGGGTCTCGTAGAGCCTTCCCCATTAGGTGGCCAAGTAAAGTATTGGTGCGTAGAAAACGAAGGCGGATGTTAGTGGCCTTGGTGAAATTCCGAAGGAGTGGGGAGTATGAAAAATTCATGGCCCCTGGACGCCCATTCACCAGAGACACCACAATCTGAAAGGAAAGTTCAAAGGTTGTAGAAGACAAGGTATATGAAACAGAGGTGGCCAACCATGCCTGTCTGCATTCAACTCCATAGCTCCAAATGCTCCTGGTAGGCATGGATGCTCCTGGGTGGGCATCTGTAGGATCTCTGTCTCTTTCCAAGGAAGGGCAGAGTTCCCTCTCCCCATTAAAACAAGGGCTCCCCTAAGAGTAGGTTCTATTTTCTCCTCAGAGAGAGGACTCCCCAAAGGCTGACACTGAGTTCTCAGACTAAGGGGACCCAAAGGACTGGGGCTGTTTTCTTCAGGTTACAGACTCCCCGAGTATATATACCTTCCTCATACTATTTCCCATTGACTAGGTCCCCAAGAGCAGGTGCTAAATCTCTCTAAAGCTGAAGGTTCCCTCAAACAAAGGACTGTGCCTCTTCCTTCTGTCTCTAGTAGAGAGCCATATGCCAGGGCCTAAAAGAACTCAGGCAGTGAGCCAAATAAAAACAAAAGAACACAGGTTGGGCTTCAGAAAGTCTGTGTGTGGGCTCCAAATATCTTTACAGCAGAGACAGGATGCTATTCCCAATGTCTCAGTAGAGAGCTCAGAGAGGGCTTGGGGATCATTTAAAGCCTGCCATCTGAGATATTTCTATACCTGATTTTCTGAAACCTTTCCCACAGCTGATTTAAGCCTTCAACTCCAGCACTCTGGGGCCTTTCCCTCATCCCTCCCCATCTCCTAAGTCTCCACCCAGTGATTGCACCTGATACCTTCCTTTTCCATTAGCACCACCTGAAATATAAATTCCTTTATATTCCCATTCTCCCCACCAGTCACAGCCATACCTCCCCATTTTCCAGGGGTACAATACGAGAGTATTCAGTGGTACAGATGACATCATCATCCCTGGTGATTCGCTCCAGAGTCTGAAGTCCAAACTTCTCAATGCAGTCCCTCTTGGATGCTGTAGGAGGATAGATGGGATGAGCCAGGCATGGGTGTGTCAGGGAGAGTTAGGAACCCTCCAGATTTCACCGGAAGGTAGAAAAAAATTGAGAAAGCAACGGGGCCACAATGAAAAGGTGGAGCCCAATTTGGACTCTCCCAAAGGAAGAATTTCTCACTTGTTTTCCTTCTTAGGTCCTTCTCATCTCTTTTCTCCCTTCTCCACTAGTGATCTCACCTGTTCCCATGGGGTTCAATTAACATCAACAAAGATGATTTCCAAATCTATATATTTAATGCTAATTTCTCCTGAACAAATTACCTCCTGGATTCCTAATCAGTATTTCAAAATCAAATTATCCAAAGATAAACCTTTTTGTATCTCTAAAGGGACCATCATTATCCATTTTGTTGTTGTTTAATCATGTCTGATTTTATGATCCCATTTGTGTTTTTCTTGGCAAAGATCCTGGAATGGTTTGCCATTTCCTTCTCCAGCTCATTTTACAGATGAGGAAATTGAGGCAAACAGGGTTAAGTGACTTGCCTAGGGTCAAACAGTTATTAAGTGTCTGAGGCCAGATTTGAACTCAGGTCCTCCTGACTCAAGGGCTGGTACTCTATCTTCTGCTCCACCTTGCTGCCCAGATAAAGGGGTGGATTTCAGAATTCTTGAACTCAAAGGTGGGGGTGGAGGTGTAACACACTGGAGGAGGCTGAGGAACTTAAGAGTATTTGAGGGAGAGTAAATATATGTGTTGAAGTCTCTAGTATGAATGCAGAAGTTGGGGAGGAGAGAAAAATTGTAAGTCAAGTGGTACCTCCTACAGAAAGCCTTTCCTATAGCCTGAAGTGGAGAGTGTTCCCCCTGTCTTTAATTTAACCTATATTACTCTTGTCTCTGTATCTCAGCAGCAGAATAAATCCCTTTCAGGCAGGGACTGCTTTGATTTTTGCTTTTGTACATATCCAGTACCTTGCTCATAGTAGGTACTTACTAAATCTTGGGCGAATTGAGTTTGCTTCTTGAGATATGTATGTGTTAGGAGTTCTCAGGCACAAGGCAATCAGGCTCCGAGTGGGGAGGATTCAAGATAAAGATGATACAGTCCAGGCCCTCAGAGATTTATAGACTAATAGGAAGATAAAGCAAGTACAGGCAGAACTATAACTCAAGGTGTAAGTAATGCTCTCCAGGTTTTTCTCTTAAAATGGAACTGCTCCTGAAAGGGAAAACCTATTTAGCCTTGAATACTTCAGAGGGAGGAAGTTTATTTATATTCTCCTCCTAGACAAGGGTCCCCTAGGGCCTCAAGGTGGGACTGAGGGAATCAAGATAAAGAAGGGGGAGAGAAAGGAGGGGCCACCAGAGGCAATATTCTCCAAGTTTACAATTATGCTAGCCATAGGAATAGGGCTTCTTAGAGTCACGGAATATTATAGCTTAAAGGTACCTTACGACATGTACTGTCCAAACAGAATGAAATTTAGAACAGAGAGCTGGAAGGGCCCTTAGAACATGGGATGTTAGAGTGATAAGGGACCTTAAAACACAAAATATAGAATGTCAGAGCAAGAGGGAATCTTAGAATAAAGAATATCTAAAATGGAAGGAAGCTTTAGAACAGAGACCATAAAATGTCAGATATGGGAGGAAAATTACAACATAGAGTCTAGGAAGCATAAGGATAAAGAATGGCAGACCTGAAGAAGTGCTATAATACACACCCTTCATTCTAAAGGATAAGGAAATTGAGGTCAGAAAAGTGAAATGATTGCACCGGGTCAGTGGCAAAGTCAAGACTAGACCATGAAACTCCCAAAGGGCAGTCCTGTACGTCAGAAAAGCCACAACAGCAAGGTGGGCACTTCAGAAAAGAGAACTCAGAGAAGTACGTGAGGGTAGAAATCATGGAAGATGCTCCACTGTCCCAGCGACCTAAGAAGCTGACAGTGAGGCCCTTGCTCTGTAAACACAGTCTTGGCAATATCAAGATCCCAAATCCCAGGCATTGTGGGCTATGGGGCTGAGATGTGGAGCAGCAGCCCTCTGGCATTGCCCATGGCTGCTTTGTCACTGGTCTGTTCATGAAGCCACAGAGCCCCTCACAAAGGGTAGACCGTGCAGGTTTGCCCTCCAGATCGCCTACAGACGTAGGTCCCACTTCTTCTGGGCTTCCCCCATCATATCCCTCCCTGCTGTCAAGGATCACTGCTTAGAGTCTACTTACAGGCAAAGTACTGCCAAGGTTGGTAGGTGAGTCCAAAGTCTGTGGATCTCTCAAGTACCCAGAGGTCTGGCCTCGGAGAGTTGGCAAACTTGATGAGGACATACGCCACATGAAAAAGCTGCAAAAGAAGAAAAGCAGTTGAGGAAAAATGATAAAGGGAGTGAAGTATCTCCTCAAGCAAGACTACCTAGGCTGATGCCTGCCTGGCTACAGTATTTCCCTAAACCCATCTGCCTCCTCCCTGAAAGGTTGACAGGGCTTGCAGGAGTCCTTCACAAGGCTGTGTATATAACTTAAGAAGCAGAAGCAGCAGATGGACAGATTTGGAGTGAGGAAGACCCAGGTTCGAATTCTGCTTCTGACACTATCTGTTTGACCATGGGTAGACTATTTACCTCTCTGAGCCTCTGTAAAATGAGGTGGTTCACTGGATGGCTGCTAAAGTCTCCTCAAACTTTAAAAACTATGATTCCATAGGATACCTCTCATTGACTCTCTGGACTGTCAGTGTCCCCTGAAAGACTTACATCTCTGTACTGGGCTTTGTCATTCTATCTATCAGGCGCTCTAGGCCAAGGCCTTGCCCATGGCATAGTGTATTGCTCATACTATTTAATAAGGCAGTTTCTTTTATACTTTAATGGACCTGTAATCTCATTCATGTGGATACCCCCTTTAACAGACAGTATTTCTGAAGAAGCACAGTAGAAATAGGAACAGTTCTGGCTCTGGCATTAATTTGTTACGTGACCTTGGCAAGTCATTTCCTTTCTCAGGGCCTCCATTTCCCCATCTGTAAAATGAGGGCTAGATCAGTGCTGTCAATCTCAAATAGAAATGGTGTGTGTGTGTGTGTGTGTGTGTGTGTGTGTGTGTGTGTGTGCCTAATGATCTTTGTGGGTCAAATATAGACTTGGAAAACCACACACAGTTATGTATTTCTTTCTTTTTTTTATCTGTACACCAGCACATTAAGGTCAGATAGGACTATGTCTCAATCAGGCTCTGTCTGCACTTTGCAGCGTTGTGGGCTGCATGGGACACTTCTGGGTGAGATGACATTCTATGACACACATTCTGTTTATCTTTTATCCCTTAGCATCAGAGATATACTGTACCAAACCACTGATACCTTGGCCAGGTTCCCTTGTGAACAATTCACACAGGTGATATTGCTAAAGGGGAGGTTTCATCTTAATTTGTGACTGAGGTTAGGGCTCAGTCTATAGCTTAGACTGGAGACTGATGTCACCAAGGCAGGAACAGAATACACTTGGGGATCATGGAAAGAAGGGAAAGGAAGGGATTTCTCAGTAGGCCCTGCCTTGTCCTAGTCTGGAAACAAAACTGAAAAGTGGCCCAAATTATTCACATGGAAATTTATCCATTAGCTTTTGGAAGACCCAGCAGGGTCTATCACCCAGTATCTTACAAGCCTGGGGGGCCCTGGCTGGAATCCCTTTCCCCTTCCCCTTGAAGCAGTTAGCTTGTAGAGGACCTCCCCATCCATCATCCTGTCAAAAGGCCTGGTGTTAGGGAGAGAGAGATAGAGAGATGAGAAGAGGTTGGCTCCTTGCCCAGTCAGCATCCCCCTCTGCCCCCCAAAATTACCTCTCATGTTCACAGCTGTCAGGTTCCCCACCCCAGGGGGATGGGAATGTTCAGACTCCAGCTTCCTCTCTGGGTAAAAGACCCAAGGGTGAGAGTACCCTCAGGGTCTTCCCTTTTAGGCACATACCTTTATTTTGCCCAAAACGTAAGTTAGCAGGAGTAAATTGTTAGAGAATAAATTCCTCACCCAGTTCTGATTTCCCTAGATGTTTGGGCCAGGGAAGTCCCTTCCAGCCCTAAACCTGTAATATCATGCTCATTATCCTCCTTCTTCTACCCAAGTAACGCGTTTGTGATAACATTTTTGCCCCAAAGAGAAAGCTATATTTCTCCAGTCGAGTACCATGGTACTCTACCCAAAGCTTGCAGGATCTATTAAATGAAGTACATCTGACAAGGAGACTGTTCTTGAGCATCTAGGTTCATGGATTCCTCCACCTCCCACTTAGGACAAAGAGTTGGGTGTCACAGAGACCCAGAGGCTGCAGGACAACCCCCTCCAAGGCCCTGAAACGTCTGACAGGTGTGGATTTTGGCCCAAGCTGGGTCTACTGCCAATCAAAGGACAGGCTTAGGGAAGCTGAGTAATTCTGCTCTGCCAACAGGAGGCAGTTTTCTTATTCTGAGCCCGGCTCTTCCAGAAAATAGCCTCCTGGGTCTCCATTCTCAGGAAAGCATCACTGGGCTGAAGGAGCAAGGAGATCAAAAGAGGTTTATCTTGCTTTATTCTACTCCCTGTCACCCCAGTACACTTCCATACCAAGATTCCTCAAAGAGGGAGTCAGTGGTGACACGATAGAAACACGGGAATTAGTCTGAGGACTTGGGTTCCAATTCTCCCTCTGCCTTGTGTGATATGTGTGACTTGTGCTAAGCCTCATCCCTTTTCTGAGCCTCAAGCTTCTCATCTCCCAAATAAGGGATCTGGATGGGATGATTTCTAAGGCACTTCGGATGCTCTAAGTCTGAAACCCCATTCCAGGATCTTGGGCTCTCTGTCTCCCTCCCCCTCTGCTTACTTCTCTACATGTCAGCCTTGAGGGCTTTGTGGCCAGAGAGACCTCAGAGCAGGGAAAGCAGTTCTGGTGGTGCCTAGAAGGAGGATACCAGGTGACATCCCCTATGGGGTACAGAATGAAGGGGCAGCTCTTTAATGGGGCCTTCCTATCCCTTTAGAAGTACAGCTTTCACACACCCTCACCACATTCCCCATTCCTGCAGCTCTCCAGAGCTCAGGGTGGGGGTGGGGAATGAGGGGGCTCCCACTACATTCCTCCCCCAGGAAAGCTAAGCAAAGCTACATTCCGGAGAAGGTGAGCTCCCTCTTATCTCCCTCCTGTTGCCCCCTGGGTCAAATTATGGAGGAATCCAGCTTCTCTGGAGGTTCCCAGCCCCGCCTCAACTTCCTTCATTCCTGGAGGGACCTCAGGGCTGGGGTTGCTTTGGGGTGAAAACAGAAGGAGGTCCCTCCCTGGAAAACCCTGGAACCAAATCCCTTTATCCTAAATCCCTAGGGCTGGCTTGGTGTTTGCTGTGAATTTGACGGGAACTAATCAGAGGATTTTTTCCTAGTCTGAGACAGAGATCTCCCCCACTCCTACTCCCACACATGGGCAGAAGGGCCAGAGCCTCAAATCTGGGAATAACTGAAGCCATGAGTGGGCAATGACTTCTCTTTTGCATGATGCCCTGTGAAGTAAAACGTTGTAAAAAGGACAACTTCTCAGTCCTATTTTCCCAACCTCCTCCATAAAACCTACCCCAATTATGTGGGGGTGGTAGGTGGGTAGTGGGCAGAGTGCTGAATTGAGATTCAGGAAGACCTGAGTTCAAATCCTGCCTCAGATATTTAGTCTATGATCCTGTGCAAGCTACTTGGCCCTCTCATCCTCCCCATCTCTAAAATGCAAGGGTTGGACTAGATGGTCCCTAAGGTCTCTAACAGCTCCAGATCTGTGACCTTACTACCCTATTCCAGCCCACAATGATCTCACCTCTTCGATGCATACCAGAGCACCTGGCATGTGGCTGAGTTCATACTTGCCAAACTGTCTACACAGCCCTGCCAACAAAATTCCTTCTGGGAAGAATGGAACAGGATCCAGGATTGTTCCCAAGATTCCTGAGTGGGGCAGGCTATGGGGAGGTGGCTGGCCTCCCTATCCCTCACATCTCCCAGGACCTGCATGGGGAGGGCAGCCTGGGCCTCAGGTTGGGAATGGGCGGGCAGCAGTGAGTAGGCTACCTGCCTCCAGATCCATTAGGTCCAGAGGAAATCAGAGGAAGCCTAGTCTTCCAAAGCCTAGAGCCACAGAGATTCCCATAGGATCAGAGCCTTGGGCTATTTATCATAGCAACCATTTCCATGCTGCCCCAACAGAGGTACACACCTTCATGTGTCCTGTACATATATGTGCATGCATGTGCACATCATGCTAATGTGTCCTTTACACACAGTAAATGCTTAATGACTGTTTTTCAAATCATTCATTCATACATTCAAACACACCTCGGCACAACTAGATCACGGACTGAGAGCTGGGAAGGACCTTAGAGCACCTGGTCCAACTCCCTTGTTTTGTAGGGGAGAGAAGAGAGGTTAAATCCATGTCCAGCTCAAAGTCGACTCTCCTGCCCCGTCCCCCCCAGTCTTGGAGTCTGGATGCTTCTCCTCTATCTGAAAATAACTCTGCCAAGCTAGGGCCTTTGAGCCTCCCCCATGAAAACGATAACTCTATAGAACTATATAAGAGGGAGCTCGATCCCAGAGAACAGGACTGATAGAAGAAAGGCTATTCTTTTTTTTTTCTTTTTGGTAGGGGAAAGTCAAGGTAATTGGGGTTAAGTGACTTGCCCAAGGTCACATGGCTAGTTTTGTGTTAAGTGTCTGAGGCCGGATCCAAACCCAGATCCCCCTGACTCCAGGGCCAGTGCCCTATTCACTGTGCCACCTAGCCGCCCCCTTGAAGAAAGGCTATTCTTGCTCCCTCTGCATACTTGGCTTTAGATTCCATAGTGACCAGGAGGTAGAGTAGGGGTAAAGGAGGTAGAAGATGGGAAGGTCTCTCTGCTTGTCAAGGTGAGTGTGCCCTCAAAATGAGGATGGACACGAAATGGAGTGCTCCTGAAACTGCTCCAAAGAGCACTGGACTTGTGAGTCAGAAGATGAAGGTTCAAGGCCCAGTTCTACCAGCTAGGTGCTAGAGTGAATATAGTGTTGGGCCTGGAGTCAGAAATGCCTGAGTTCAGGTCCCACTTAAGACACCAGCTGTGTGACCGTGGGCAAGTCACTAAACTTCTCTTTGCCTCAGTTTCCTCAACTGTAAAATGGGGATAATAACAGTACCTAGCTGGCAGGGAATGTTGTGAAGATCAAATCAGATAATGTTTGTAAATTAGCACTATGGCTAGTATAGTCAGTACCATATAAACGCTTGTTTTCTTCCCTCTCCCTCTCCTCACCAAGTCACCTTGGGCTCAAAGAAGAGCCAGAGAACCTTTCTGGATACATAGAGGTAAGGATGAAGACATTTATATTTATCCACATTACCATCACCATCTCTCTGGAAGGCCCTAGCAATTAAAACCTCCTTCTACCCCTCTCCACCACCTTCAGCAAAGCCCTTCCTTTTCACCCCTTTCCTTTAGCTGACACAGTAGCTAGGCTCTCTCCTCCCTGAACATTCCAAGCATGTAGGTTCCAGTCTTGACTCTGCCCTCATTTTTTAAAATTAAATTATATATATATTTGGAGGCAGTCAGGGTGAATTGACTTGCCGAGGATCACACAGCAAGTAAATGTCTAAGGTTACATTTGAACTCAGGTCCTCCAGTCTCCAGGGCCGGTGCTGTATTCACTGTACTACCTCATTGCCTGATTTTTTTTCAAAATTTCTTTCCCACATTGGGAAAGAAAACAAAAGCCCTTGTTATAAGCATGTATAGTTGAGCAAAAACAGATCCCGCATTTCTGCCCTGAATTTGTTGTGTGACCTTGGGTAAATCATGTTCCTTCTGTGGACCTCAGTTTCCTCATCTGGTGATGGAGTGGATGACTATAGGTTGTCATCAAATTTGCTATTACTGCATTTAGAACTAGAAGGACTTGGATCATAATGTGAATGTGCCATTTTACAGATGGGGAAACAAGCCCAAAGAGTTGAAATGATTTGCCGAGTACCACAGACCTAGTCTAATCAAAGCTCCAAATTAGACTGCAAATCTGGCACATTTCCACTAAAGTATTTCTGAGGTTCTCACCAACTCTGCCGTTTGTCCATGGTGGCAGACATTAGCTGTCCCTTCATCAGGGCCCAGGTGAAGGAGTCAATCCCAAGGGTAGGCCATCCACCACCTTTCCTAAGGCAGCATTGTCTCAGGTGAAAACCCAAGAGCCTTAAGGTTTGGCAGACACTGTTCTTAGTCAGCTCTAACCAACTTGGCTCTAGCCAGCTTCTAACGTCCCTGAGTCTATAAACAGGGATTTCCAGGAATTTATCTAAAATCTAGTCCAATTTATCTAAAATCTAGTCTAAAATCTAGTCTACAAAACATGATTTGGAGTCAGAAGGCCTGGGTCTGAACCTCAACTCTGCCACTAGCTAGCTGTATGGACAATGCTGAGTCCATCTCCCTCCCTGGGCCTCAGTTTCCCCATCTGTAAAAGGAGGGAGTTAGAGTGGATGACCTCTGATACCCCTTGGGCTATTCATATTTTGATAATAGTCTGAGACAGCCCCGAGGAGGGGAATGACCAGATCAGGAGAACCGAGCACCATGCTTCCCCAAAAGGACATACCTTCTTCTACTCCACAGCCTGAAAGGGGCATTCATGGAACACTGATGGGAAAAGCCTAGAGGAGGGGGTGGGGGTGGGGGATGGACACACTGTCTTTCCAGGCAGCCAGGAGCTTTCAGGGACAAAGTCAAAGCCAGGCAGAGCTGGTTAGGTCTGCGTGCAATCCAGAGTAGCTTTTCCCAGTAGGGCCTGGGCCGGGATGGGGATAGGGGAGGAGGGAAGGAGGAGAAGCTATTCACATGCCAGTCTGATCTGATCTGGTGTTTTTTTCCATTCCCCTTTGGCAGCTCCATCCCAGGCTGGCCCCCTTGGGAGGTGGGGGGTTGAATTTGGGCTGGCCGACTAGGGGTCCTGGGGTGAAGCGTGGGGGACTGAAAACTCTGTGGGGAAAAGGCCTGGTGCAATCCAAATGCACATGTTTTCTAACTACTGCATCCAACTTGCAGAACACACACCATGGAAAGGTCAGAGACTGGCACAAACTCAGCTGAGGGAGGGGAAGCTCCCTGGGGAAGCAATGGAGATGGGCACTGATGAAACCCTCCTGCTGTCTCTCAGGAGACTAGAGACAGAATACAAATGACTATCAGTGTATATTTGTCTGGGGACTGAAAAGACAAAACTAACACTAGTCCCACCTAAGGTATTCCTGAGGCCTCTACCATAGGACCCACTGACATATCCCTTTGCCACCCCCCTATATCCTCAGTCCTTAGCTTCCTGGGGTGAGGGGGTAAAGAGTGCCAGGAAGATTAAACTGCTTCCAGATGGGACATCTAGGGCTCAGAATAAATCGCTTCCTACCCTCAGAAAGACAGCCACCAAAACTGTGGGAGCCTCCCCCATCCCCACATTGGTTCTATGGTTGTGGCAATGTTAGCCACACCCACTGAAAGGCTCTGGCTTGCCTCTCTAGCTACATATTTCCCAGCTTAGAGCATTTACACAAACACTGACTCCAAGAGATACAGATTAGGCAGGATACCCGGAGAACAGAACCTCTCCCCCCTCACCCCTTCAGGAAGCAGGAAAGTAAGGATGAGAGAGAAGGGTTTGTTCACTGGGATGGGTTATTCTCCTCTAAACAACATGTACCAAACTGCCCAACTCAGGTCAGAAGATGGGTATAGAGGAGGGTAATTCTTGTATCCCTGGTGTTCCACGTCCCTTAATCATTATATGGTTAAACAGGAGTGGGTTAGGGGAAGGAAGGCATTTTATAATACTTTCAATGGGGAAATTTAGAGAGGCAGCAATAATAAGAAATAAATTGCCCTATCCTATGGGACCTTTTGCATAGGAAATATCTCTATTCTCTGGGACTTTTTCATTCCCTACATCCTTAGCCTTGCATTTTCTCCTCCATATGAACATTTAACCTATGACTGTGGCTACACGAGGCACACCCTAAGAAACCCATACCAAGTTCATCAGTAGTTCTTCCCCAAAGACAAGTCTCCTCTGCTTTAGGGACATGGGTATGGAAAGAGACCAGATCAGTGAATGGGACAGTAGGTAGTACTGAGGTTGTCCCCTGTCCAAATTCTAAGTTAAAGGGCCTAGAACTATTGCTTCCACTCACAGCCGCTCCCCTTTCCCCGCTTCAGCCCTGACCTTTTCCCAATGCTGCATATTTATAAAGAGCAAGGGGAAAAAAAGGAAAAAAAATCAAAACAAAAACCCAGCCCAAGTTATTTTTAAAATATCTATTTTTGGGGCCAGTACATTTCCAGGAGGCCTAAGTTCTGGACAGCCAGAGGGGCCTCATCAACCCAGTTCCTCCTCCTAGCCAACTCTGTTTTGCTCCAAGCCACAAGGGCAAGTAAGTATGGAGTGGGGAGATAGGGATGAAAGGTGAAGAACTCTCCCACCCAAAGGAAGCAACAGTATCCTAAAACCCCAGGCATTTGACTTTGTAGTTTGCCCAGCTGGGGAAACATAAGAGTGATTCCTAGCTCAGCTTCAGACCTGGAGGACAGAAAGAGAGACTAGAATGGATAGGCATCTAACAATCATCATGAAAGAGGAGTTAGTAATAATGAAAAAAAAGTGGGGATGCCCAGGAAAATTCTGGGGCTAAGATTTCAAATCCTAAGACTTGAGGTTAGGCAGGAAAACCTACTCCCACATCCCTACTTGAAGGAAAGGTCATTATCTTAGCCCACTGAGTCATTCTTTTCTCACCTAGGGGCATAACTTCTTTTAAAGCAGACCATGCCTCAATATAATCTAGAATCTTGGAATTGGAAGGGATTTCAAAAGTACTCTTCATATGAACAAAAATCCTCACACATCCAACAAGTGGTCTTTTAGTCTTTGCTTGAAGACCTTCAGTGCTGGGAAACCCAAGACCTACTGAGGCAACATGTTCCAATTTGTGTAACTCTAATTGTTAGGACATTTTAAATTTACATTGAGCCAAGTTGGACTCTCTACAAAATCTATGTCTAGGATCAACCAGAGTAAGTTGTTGGAGGAGAAAGAATTGAGGTGAAAGAGAATTTCAGCAGAAGGAAGAGGGAGACTCAAGAAGATAAACCTAGGAAGGAGAAACAAGGAAGAAAAGGACTCAGGCTAGAGGATGATGATGAGAAAGACAAGGATGGGAAGGAGGATGAGGAAGAAGAAAAGGATCTGAGGAATATATTGTAGGGGTGACTTCTAGTTCAGGTACAGATTAGACTAGAACCTCTTAGGTCTCTTCCACCTTGGTAATCCTGTGAGTCACTCCATCTCCCAACTCTAGGCATTTTTATTGGCTCTTTACCACACATGGAACTCTCTCCTTCCTCATTTCCACTTCCCAGTCTTTCAGGTTTCCTTCAAATCACATCTCAAGTCCCATCTTCTTCAAAGGACTTTCTAGGTCCTCTTTAATCTTAGTGCCTTAGCGGGGCAGAGCTAAGATGGCGGAGTAGAAACAGCACTTCCAAGGTGCTCCCCTCCACACCACCTCCAAACTATGTAAAAGGGGATTCTAAACAACTTCTGGAGCTCCAGCACCCACAGAACGACACAGAGAAGCTAACCTCCCACTGAGGACAGCCTGGCAGCCCAGCAGGGAGAGGCCAGCGCAGCACAGCACAAGGCTCTGGGAGCTGAGCCTAGGCCCGCCTGAGCCGCAGTTTTAGTCCCAGGGCGGCCAGGTCAGCAGCCGGCTAGAGGGACCCCAGAACACTAGAAGCTGTGGTGATTCCAGAATGGTCAAGACAGACATGCCTAGGACAAAATGAGAGGTTAGTGCCCTATGGACTTTGGGACCAGTATTTGGGAAACGCATCAGCTTCTTCCCCTGGGGGCAAGAAGCAGCTGAGGAGCCTCAGCACAGAAGCCATTTTGCTGCTTCAGTGGCAGCTTCAGCTCCTGGTCTGTGAACTATAGGCAGACCCAGCAATCAGTCTGGGGGTTAATCGCTCTTGCTTTAACCTGCTTGTATCTGGATTGTGGTCTGGGGGGGGAGGTCTGGGGTGGGTATCCAACTTGCCAGAGCATGTGGAGGCTTTACAGAGGCCACCCACCTCCGGAAGTTGTGAAGACCCCAATGTTTGGGAAGGAAGCTCCCCTGACTGGTGGCAGAGTCCTACTGTGGCAACAAGCCCAAAAATCAAGTAATTAAGTGGCAACATGCCTAGGCAAAGGAAACAAAATAAACGGAAAAATGCAGCATTAGACTCCTATTCTGGGGGCAAAGAGGATCAAAGCATGGAACAGGAGGAGGTCTGTGAGGTCAGAACTCCTGCACCAAAAGCCCCAAATGAAAATACAAGCTGGTTACAGGCCATAGAGTACCTTAAGAAGGATTTTAAAAACCAAATAAGAGAAGTGGAGGAAAAATTGGGAAGAGAAATGAGAAGGATGCAGGAAAAGTATGAAATAAGAGTTAACAGCCTGACTGAGGAAAATAACACCTTAAAAAAGAGACTAACTCAAATGGCAAAAGAGGCTCAAAAGGGCAATGAGGAGAAGAATGTCTTAAAAACCTGAATTTGCCAGATGGAAAAAGAATCTCAAAAGCTCACTGAGGAGAATCATTCCTTCAGAATTAGACTGGAGCAAATGGAAGCCAGTGACTTTATGAGAAATCAAGACGCTGTTAAGCAGATCCAAACAAATGAAAGAATAGAAGGCAATGTGAAATATCTCATGGGAAAAACCACTGACCTGGAAAATAGATCCAGGAGAGATAATTTAAAAATTATTGGACTACCTGAAAGCCATGATCAAAGAAAGAACCTAGAAATCATCCTTCAAGAAATTCTCAAGGAAAATTGCCCTGATGTTTTAGACCCAGAGGGAGAAATAGAGGTTGAAAGAATCCACAGATCACCTCCTGAAAAAGATCCCAAAAAGAAAACTCCCAGGAATATTATAGCCAGGTTCCAGAATTCCCAGATCAAAGAGAAAATACTACAAGCAGCCAGGAAGAAACAATTTCAATATTGTGGAAACACAATCAGAATAGCCCAGGACCTGGCAGCTTATACACTGAGGGATTGAAGGGGATGGAATATGATATTCCAGAGGGCAAAAGAGCTGGGATTAAAACCAAGAATCACCTACCCAGCAAAACTGACTATCTTGTTTCAGGGGCAAATATGGTCATTCAGTGGAATAGAGGACTTTCAAGCATTCTTGAGGAAAAAACCAGAGTTGAATAGAAAATTTGACATCCAGATACAAGAAGCAAGAGATGCTTGAGAAGGTAATCAGGGAAAAGAAATCAAAAGGAACTTATCAAAGTTGAACTATTTACATTCCTACAGGGAAAAACAATAACTGTGACTGATGAAACCTTCCTCAGTATGAAAATAATTGAAGAAGGGTATATGGGGATATGAATACATATGTGAATGTATGTATATATGTTTACAGTTATACATGGATAGAGGGCACAGGTTGAATTTGGTGGGAAGGGATGATACTTAAGGGGTGAAGTTAAGAGGTGAGAGAGGAAAGTGGCAAGAGGAGATGGGGAGAGACAGGGTAGGGTAAACTATCTCATGTAGAAGAGGCAAGGGGAAGTGGTTGCAGGGGAGGGGAAGAACAGGAAGGCAAAAAGGCAAAACCATATTTTCATTGAATTTGTCTCAGGGAGAGAATAACATATATACTAAATGGGATATCTCACCCTGCAGGAGAGTAGGGGGAAGGGGGATGAGAGGGGGGATGATGGAGGGGAGGGCATTCTGGGGGGAGGGGAGGTTGGAAGTACCCACTTTCAAAGAGGGACAGGATCAAAGTAGGGAATGGACCAGGTAGGGGGTGGGATGGGTGGGAGGGAAATATAAGCAGTATTTTACAATATATCTACTATGGTAATGTTTTGCATAGTTATACATGTGTAATACATACTGAATTGCGTGTCTTTCCAGAGGTAGTGGGTGACAAGGGAGGAAGGGAATGGATCTGAAATTCGAAGTTTTAAAATTAAATGTTTCAAATGTATATAAATACTATTATTAATACTATTTTGCATATAATTGGGAGATAAGATGTGCAGGCATTGGGGCACAGAGATTCACCTTGCCCTAATGGCAAAATCAAAGGGGGTATGGAAGAAGATATGGGAGAGAGAAGATTGGATGAGGGGATATCTTGTGGGACTGCTATTCTGGGGTGGTGGGTAGGGGAAAAATGGGGAAAAAATTGTAACTCAAAATCTGGCTGAAATGAATGATGTAAACCAGAAGTTAATAAAGCATTTGTTAAAATGAAATAAAATTTGTTAAAAAAAATCTTAGTGCTTTAGTGTACGTAGGTGTTTACGTGTTGCCTTTCCCATCAGACTCTGAGCTCTTTGAGAGCTGAGCCTGTCCTTTGCTTTTCTTTGTATCCCCAGGCACTAATAAATGCCACTGAATGACTGAGGTAAGGCAGTTTAAGATGTTAGTAAGAAGAGGGAAAGGAAGTTGGATGTAGCTTTCCAGGTACTAATGCAGAGTTAAGGAGATACTGTACTGGCAAAAAGGAAGGGAAAGATCTTCCCAAGCAGTTAGCCACAGGAGAGCTTCAGGGCAGCTACTGGCAAAGCTGAGAGAGAACTGAGGAGCTCACTTCAACAAGAGGACAGGAAGATCTTTATGACACCTGTACAGTGTGTGATTTTTTTCATTTCTGCTATGACCAAATATCTGTTATTTGTGCTTAAAAAATATAAGCTGTTTTCTCTCCAAGAAGAAAAAGTAAAAAGGCCCATCTGCTTCTTGCTTGCCTCAGTCCTTTCTGCTTCTCTGTTCATTATTGGACTCCTGCACCCTATATCCAGTGAGGGACTACAGTATAAGGTTGTGAGGATTTTCACTGGCTCTTTCTACTTTCTGAGCAGTTCCATACCTGGAACTCTCTCCTTCCTCATCTCCACATCCTAGTCCCCCAGCTTCCTTTAAATCTCATCCTTTAAAGTCTCATCTTCTGCAAGAAATCTGTCTTAGTCCTCCTAAATTTTAGTCCCTTCCCTCTGAGACTATTCCAATTCATCCTGTATAAATCTTTTGTGTACATATTTGTAGGGCTTGGGTCCTTCTCCCCTCAGGACCATGTGGCATTGAAAAATGGGCCTTGGTCTTTGGCTTCTGAATTTATTCTTTTCCGTTCTACATGAAATCCAAACAAAAGGTCAGGAAGGGACCCCAGCACCCCAGCATTCGACAGTATTACCTTTCAGTCACTATAGCATTGGAACCTGAAGGAGCAAGGAGTGACCTTCAAGACCCAGGTGGATGGTAAATGAGACAAGAACTATTCATCAGAGTACATCTGGGTATGAACTTGGTGGGGCTAATGCTATGTAGGAACTGAGACAAAGTGTGTCCTCAAGATGTTAGGGGAAAATGTCTGTACTTTAAATTTTTTGTTTGTTTTTTTGAGAGTGGGTCTCCCTCTCTTACCCAGACTGGAACTGCAGTGGTCACTCATAGACCCAGTCCCACTCCTGAACATCATAGAAGCTTTGGTTTGCTCCAATTCCAACCTGCAACCAGTTTGCCCCTCCTTAGGCAGCCACCTATTCCCAGCAATCCCCCATATCAGTTGTAGCCTTAGCATCAACTTAGCCTTACCAGATCAACTTAGCTCAGGACTCCTAAGTTCAAATGATCTACCAGTCTTAGCCTCCCCATTAGTAGAAATGACAGTCATGTACCAATAGATCTGGCTATTTGTTTGCTCTTGATATATCTTTGAAGCAAATGTGCCTTTGTTAAAGCTTTAAAAAATGCTTCTCCAGCCTCCAGGGAGGAAAAAGCATTCCTTAAAAACCAGGAGAAGGGCTTTTGATGTGATGAAAAAGAGAAAGGATAGGAAGAAATAATGAATGTGACACAGTGGAAAAAGAGAAGGCAGATAGCTGAACATTTTTAACTAAACAACAACTATGAGGTTCTTCCCAAAGAGAAGGAAGCTGAATTCTGTGAGAAGGTAACAAATGCTTATTCTCCAAGAAATGAATATATAGAACCACAGGTGCTTTCACGTAAGAGAGATTATCCAGGAAGAACTGGAGGGAGTGTGGCACGTCATTATGGTTGTTACTGAAGGATAGTGAAGTGACTATATGCGGACCTGATATCAAGAAGAAAAAGATCTGATCTCTTGCTCTGGTATGGATCCAAGATCAGACAGAGAACTACTCAAACCTTGTCAAACCAAATGACTATTGCCCACTTCTGGTGATTTGTAGGTGCACAACTTAACTGATATCAGGAATCTAGAAAGCACTGATGAAGATTTTGGAACCTTGGATAAGAGAGCCATAGGTGGTGTTTTCATCATGGCTGCCACTTAAAGGCAAGGGTTTTAAAAGAGAAGACCAGATTTGGAAAATGAAGAGCTGGTTCAGAAAATAACATTTGAGAATGGAATTAGATTTCTAGAATACAGCTTAAAATACAGGAATGATATGTTTTTGGTCAGGGATAAAATGCACTTAACAAGAGCTGGTAAGAATGTATTTATCTTGAGTTTTGAGAATCTAATCAGAAAAGACTTTTTTTTTTTTTTAGTTTCATAAGGAAGTCTGTTCCTTTTATTTTTTTTTTCCAAATGCTTTATTAACTTCTGGTTTACATCATTCATTTCCATCAGATTTTGAGTTACAATTTTTTCCCCATTTATCCCCTACCCACCACCCCAGAATAACAGTCATACAGGATATCCCCTCAACCAATCTGCTCTCTCCCATCTCTTCTCTCATATCCCCTTCGACTTTTCCAGTAGGGCGAGGTGAATCCCCGAGCCCCATTGTCTGCACATCTTATCTCCCAATTATATGTAGTAATCATAGTATTTATATATTTTTTTAAATTTGATTTTAAAAGGAAGATAAGCAACTCAGTATATGCTGTACATGTGCAGCTATGCAAAACATTAGCATAGTAGATATATAGCAAAAGACTGACTATATTTCCCTCCCTCCCATCCCACCTTCCACCTGGTCCACTCCCCACCTTGATCCTGTCCCTTTTCAAAAGTGGGTTCTTCCAACTTCCCTCCCCCTCAGCCTGCCCTTCCCTTCACCACTTTCCCCCATCCCCATCCCCCCGACGCTCCTGTAGGGTGGGACACCCTATTTAGTATGCATGTCATTCTCTCCCTGGTCCAAATTCAATGAAAATAATGTTTTGCCTTTTTGCCTTCCTGTTCCTCCCCTCCCCTGCAACCACCTTCCCCCGCCTCCTCTACAGGAGACAGTTCACCCCATTGTCTCTCCCCATTCCCCCTCACCACATTACTCTCTCACCTCTTAACCTCGCCTTTTAAGTATCAGCCCTTCCTATTAAATTTGACCTGTGCCCTCAATCTATGTATACCTGAAAACATATACACACACATTTCACATATGTATTCATATGCCCATATACCCTTCAACTATGTTCATACTGAGAAAAGTTTCATCAGTTACTGTTATTGTTTTTCCCTGTAGGAATGTAAATAGTTCAACTTTGATAAGTTCATAGTGATTTCTTTTCCCTGTTTACCTTCTCAAGCATCTCTTGCTTCTTGTGTCTGGATGTCAAATTTTCTATTCAACTCTGGTTTTTTCCTTTCCTTGAAAGTCCTCTCTTCCACTGAATGACCGAATTTTCCCCTGAATCATGATACTCAGTTTTGCTGGGTAGGTGATTCTTGGTTTTAACCCCAGGTTCTTTGACCTGCAGAATATCATATTCCATCCCCTTCAATCCCTCAGTGTAGAAGCTGCCAGATCCTGTGTTATCCTGATTGTGTTTCCACAATATTGAAATTGTTTCTTCCTGGCTGCTTGTAATATTCTCTCCTTGATCTGGGAATTCTGGAACCTGGCTATAATATTCCTAGGAGTTTTCTTTTGGGGATCTTTTTCAGGAGGTGATCTGTGGATTCTTTGAACGGAAAAGACTTTAAAGCAAAAAGGGAGAGAGTTGGGAAAAACTGCCTACATATATCTACCAAATTCAAAACCATAGAGAGTAACTACAATTTAGGAAGAATAGGAGTAAGGACACCTACAAATTCACAGGGGACAAAAATTCAAGAAAGAAATCAACAAGAAACACATTGCCACAGATGTCTATGCACAAAAGGACAAAGCAAGAGTAATATGCAAGGTGAATTTCTAATATAGACAGGGAATGACTCTTTATGACTTATTCATAGGAAATAGTAAACTATGTTAGAAAACCACTAACCTCTGCATACCCTCTCACCCACTGGTATCTCTACTAGGTCTATAATCCAAAGAGATCAAAGAAAGATAAAAAGGTTCCATATGTATAAAAATATTTCTGGCAGCTCCTTTTTTTGTGGGGTCAAAGACATGGAAATGAAAAGAGAATGGTAAACAAATTATGGTATATGAATGTAATGGAATACTATCGTGCTATAAGAAATTACTATAGAGATGGATTCTGAGAAACTTGGAAAGTCTTATATGAACCGATGCAGAATGAAGTGAACAGAACCATTAGAACAATTTATAAAGTAACAACAAAACAGAAAAAAATTAACATAAAATCAAGACAGAACAAAACTTTGAAAGCTACAGAACTCTAATCAACAATGACCAATCTTGATTCCAGAAGACTGATGATAAAACATACTCCTAACAAAGAGATGTTGCACTCAGAGAGTAGAATGTGACACATACTTTTGGACATGACCAATGCAAGAATTCGTTTTGTTTCACTATTCATATCTGTTGTAAAGATTTTGTTTTTATTTTCCCAATAATGGGGGAAGGGAGAGGGGAAAGAGTGTGGGAGAGAGAAAATTATTTTTGTTCATTAGAAAATAGTAGGGGTAGCTAGGTGGCACAGTGAACAGAGCACTGGCCCTTGAGTCAGGAGGACCTGAATTCAAATCTGACCTCAGACACTTAATACTTACTCGCTGTGTGACCTTGGGCAAGTCACTTAACCCCAATTGCCCTGTCTTCTCCTGGCCAAAAAAAAAAATAAAAAGAGAAGATAAATAATCTTTTAAAGACCATGGAGAGTAGGAGAGAATTCACAGCATAGAAGGAGAGGGTCAAGAGTTGTCCTGATCTTCTAAAAAAGGGAGAAAGAGAACTGGAAAACAAGGAAATTTGACAGTAGTCCTTGTCTAAATTCTAGAATGTATTATTAAAGGGTTGGTAGTGGACATCTAGAAAAGGAAGTAGTAATCACAAAGAACTAAGATGATGATTAATAACAATTCATAACATACCAACATTTCCTTTTTTTTTTTTACTAGGTCATTAGACTATTAGAACAGGGAATTGGGGTGGGTTTTTTTTTTTTTTGGTAGGGCAATTGGGGTTAAGTGATCAGCACAAGGTCACATGGCTAGCTTTTGTGTTAAGTGTCTGAGGCCGGATCTGAACCCAGGTCCTCCTCACTCCAGGGCCAGTACTCTGTTAACTGTGCCACCTAGCCTCCCCAAGAACAGGGAATTGTTGTAGATACAGTTGAGCCTAATCTAATACGATGAAATATAATAGGGATAAATATAAATTCTTACAATTGGTCAAAAAATACCGATTTTAAAAAATGTATAATTGTGAAGGTGGGGGTAAATAGCAGTCTTTCTGAAACAGAACCACAGAGTTTATTGGACTACAAACTCAATTGTGTGGTCAATAAATGTTAATGTGATTTTAGGGCTACATTAAGAGAAACAAAGTTTCTAGGACTAGAGAGGTATGGTTAGTGAACATCTGTTACACTGATTTTCAGTCCTAATATTTTCTTCCAAGGTAAGACTACATTTGGAGTATTGTACTCATTTCTGACCACCACATTTTAGATAGAACATTTATGGCAACCTATATAGCCTGTGGGCCAAATAGGGCCAGTCACCTGTTTTTGTATGGCCCTAGAGCTAAGAACATGGTTTTACATTTTTAAATGAAGTTATATCTGTACTTGTTCACCTTGTTCATAGAGAAAACATCTTGGAGCAATGCATAGAAGTTTCTGAGAGGTAGATTTAGGGTTTATGTAAGGAAAAATTTCCTAATAATCATAGCCATTTATAAGTGAAATAAACCATCTTGGAAGGTAGTGACTTGTGTCTCACTGGAGGACTCAACTAAACCCTAGATAATCAAATGCGTTGTAGGAGGGATTCTTTTTCAAGTAGGGGGTGACCTTTGAGGTGCCTTCCAACTCTTAAGATGCCATGATGCAATGCATTTAAAAATATTAGAAAGCTAACAAAAAAATCTAAAATAATAACAAAAAAAGAAATATCAAAAATTAGAGAAGAAATAGATAACTTGGAAACAAAAAAGCCATACAAATGATAAATAAAACTAAAAGTTGATTTTTTGAAAAGGATCACAAAATTGATAAACCTTTAGTCACTCTGATTGAAAAGAGGATAGAAAAATCAAATCAACAAAATAGGAAATGAACAAGGCAAAATCACAATAAGACCAAAAGAAATAAATTATCAGAACCTACTATGCTAACAAAACAAGAACAAAATAAAAGAATTCAAAAATATAAAATCCCTAATTCAACAGAAAACTAATTAGAGATCTTAAATAATTCACTGTCAGAAAAGGAAAAAAGAAACCACCAAATGGGGGAAGGGTGAAGGAAATCCTGATTCTGATGGATTGACAGGACAATTCTGGCAAATTTTATGAGAACAATTATAGAATTGTTCTCAAAAACTGAGAAAAGAACATGCCCTACCACAGATTTCTTTTATGAGACAAATCTCATTCCAAATAATGACAAAATGTATAAAATATCTGGAGAATCAATCTACCAAAGCACACAAATACCTAATACCTAAAACAGGGAAGGATCAAGCACAGCAGGAAAACCATAGACCAACAACATGAGTGAACATAGATTCAAAAACTTTAAATAAAATCTTGCCCAGCAGAATCCAGCAACTCATCCAAGAAATTATTCATCATGAACAAGGTAGATTTATTTTATATCAGGATGAAAGGAAGGTTCAAAATGAGGAAAACAATCAATATTATTTATCATATTAAGAACAAAAATAGTCACAACCACATGATTAGCTAAATAGATGCAGAAAAAGTCTTCAGTAAAGTACGATACTCATCTATGCTAAAAGTCCTATAAAACAGAGTTAGAGGGACCTTTTCCTTTATCAAAAAAAAGGTGACAAAAGCATCATATACAACAGGGATATACTAGAACTTTTCTCAGTAAATAGAGGAGTAAAGACAAGAGAAAGAAATTGAAAGTGTAAAGGCTGGTTAAGAAGAAATACAACTATCCCTATTTGTAGATGATATGATAGGGTCAGAAAATACTAGGGAATAAGCACATATGCTAATTGATAAAATCAATTATCTTTGCAAAGTTCCAAGCTGCAAAATAAACCATCAAAAATTAACAGCATTTCCATATGATAATAAGAAAACTTAAGAGACAGTAAGAAAATGAGAAACCCCATTCCAAAATGTATAAAATATCTAGGGAATCAATCTACCAAAGCACACAAAATATGTGTGTAGATTCAAATATAAAATGTATCTTATAGAAATAAAGAATAACAAATAGCTGAAAGAATATTTAGTGCTCATGGGTAGGCTGTGCCAATATGATCAAAATGACATTACCAAAGTTAATTTGAAGTTTTAAGACTACGTGAATCAAATTATCAAAGGGATACTTAATAAAACTTGATAAAATAATACAAAATATAGGGATTTCAAAATATATAATATATAATACATATTATACATAATAATGTAATATAATACATAATACATATACAAATAATACATACATAATATATATAATATATAATACAAAATATAGAATTTCAAGGGAAATAATGAAGAGTCAGAGACAAAGTGGGAATAGTGCTTCTAGATCTTAAACCTACACTATAAAGTAGCAGTCATCAAAACCATATCATATTGGTTTAAGAAAATAGAGAAATAGAGCAATGGAACTAAATAATTCAGTGTTCAATAAACCTAAAACCATAAATTACTTAGGAAAAAAACCTCTCTGATAAAAATTGCTATTCTAGAGAACAGAATTGGGACAAGCATGGAGCTAGGGTATGGATGAGAAGAACAAGTTGAAGGTTAAGATAGAGTCTGTGTTACAAATATAGGGCAAGGGTTCCAGGGCAAGGTAAAGTTTATAAGAACAGATGAAGGTTAGAAGGACAATGGTTAGGGATGGAAAAATAAACAAAAAATGCTTGCTGGTCCAGAATCTGCAAGGTGAAGGAGGAATAGCAGGTTATACAATTCTTTCTACAAACAGTCTACACAGTATACCTTAGATTGCCCCAGTAGTGATCTGGGGTCCCCTGGGGGTCAATGGTCACAGGCGTAAGGAGCTCTGGTGTTTATGTCACCCTGGGTAAGGGTAATTACAGGAGCCACATCCTATCTAGTCCTACTTTGGGTAATAAGTGCATGTAGGTATGTGCGCACACGCATACACACACCCCACTCCAATCTCAGTAAGTAAAAAGACCCAGAATTAACCCAGTTTACTAGGTTTCATTTTTGAAACTGTAAAAGTCCATTCTCTCTAGAATGCTTTCCCAGAGTGACTGGAGGAACTGAGACCTCCCTTAGACTAATGTTCCCTAAAATGTAGTAGATTCTAAGGTTGCTTAACCCAAGCTACCTGGTTCACACTGGCCCTCTTCATAACAAAGATCCTTTGTGTGCAAATTGCTTTGTTTTTTAGAAAGCACCTTTGGAGAGCAACTCACAAGATTCCACCTGACAATCCTGAGAGGGGCAAGGCAAGAACTCTTCCCAATCAACCAACAGAAGAGAAAACTCAGACCAAGAGAAGAAACTTACTTATCTAAGATCAAACACAAGGTTAGTGACAAAACCAGAAGTAGAACTCTGGTCAACTGACTTCCAGCCTTGTGCTTCATTCCTCTTTCCGTTGACATCCCACTCTCCCTAACTATGTGTCTAAGCATGAGAGTTCAGAGGGTTAAGGGCAAAGCCTTTAAGTCTCAGATCTTTAAGTGGCAAATGCTGTTTAGTAAAAGCTCTGCTAAGAGTGGATCTAGAATAAAAAAAAACCTGGGCTTTTTGAGTCAAGTTGATAATTTAGGGAAGAAGGTGAGTCTTTACAGTGTGATTTGTAGGCCCAAAATGGCTTTATAAAGGTCCATGGACCATCAAACAGGCTCCTCTTCAGGGAGATTTGGATGTGGAAAGGGGAGGAAGTGATCTGTATCCAGGACATCAGCATGAGCCCCATGCGGTCCACCAACTCCCTCCTCTCTCTGGGTGAGTCATTGCCTTTGACTCGGGTTCCCTGGGGAGCTGACGTCTGTGAGCCTCAGGCAGGAAGAAAGGGTGAGACCATGCCAGGACTCAGGGACAAGGGAACAGAAATACTTGGAGATCTGAAATAGTCTGAGAGAACTGAGCCAGAAAAGCAGTCTCCACTATGAAGGCTCTTGTTCAGGAAGGCTGTAGCCGAGACAGTCAGCTGGGGCAAAATCCATCATGAAAGAGGAGACAAGCAGGAAATGTATCACTGTCACACACACACACACACACACACACACACACACACACACACACACACACACACCCCAACAGCTTTCCAGATTCCTCTATCTCCCTACCTCCAAGAAAAACTATGTTCTAATTAAGTGAAGTTTTTAAAGCATGATTTCTAAATATCTCCAGACACCTGTGTTACCAAAAAGTTTGTTCCAGTTTGGACCCAGAATGGGTTGAGCCAGGAATCTACTTACAGTCTATAGTCAACCTGAGCTCCCTGACTCGGGATAAGGCCCCCCACAATCTGCCCTTGGACATGTGCCCTTAGACGTTTTTAGACAGAAGGTGGATGACTGTAAGACAAGCATGCTTAACATGACTGCTTTCATATCTTTCTTCAAGCCTATCAGGAGACTTCTCTAAAGATCTGATAACCTTGAACCTTGCTGCAAAGGATATAAGTAGCTGGGGGAAGGGGAGAGAAAATGTATAGGGTATAAGCTATCTAAATCACAACTCTGGGGCAGCTCCGAGTTCAAAGTGGTCACAATGTGCAGGCAAGAACTGGTCAACGGGACCCTCTGGCCCTCTGCTCCACGTGAAGAAATTGCTGTGAGTGAGACTGAGTTGCCTGGCTTCCCTAATACTGGCTCCCCTCACACTGACCCTGAAGACCAGTCAGTCACCTCCTCCCCATTTCAAAGGACAACCAGAGGATGTCTGTGGCTGTGATTAAGGAGAAGGTCCCTGGTCGGTCCCAGAGGAGACATTGAACTGAAGGTCAAGATGTGGATGATGAACTGAAGGGAGGATCCCTTGGCTTCCTCTAGCCTTCAGTCTAGCAGAATAGGGAAAACAAAAGCTGAGGTCTTCTCTGGGAAAACCCTACAGCCCAGGCAGTCTACTTGGGCTGGAGATTCAGGAACTCTGGTTTATTCAGTTCAATCCAAGGAATATACATAGAGCATCAATCTACCTTATACAAAGCATTATTCACTCACTAATGATTCAAAGAGAGATTAAGACACAGGCTCAGCTGTCAGGTACTTTCAATCTGATGGAGGTGGAGGTGGTGAGGAGATGAATACAAAGGGAAATGTTATCACAATAAAGGACAGAGCCAAAGTCCTGGCCAAGATCTGAGAAACAACAATAAAAAGGATGATTACAATGATGATAAAACAACACTGAAAAGCAACCAGATTCAGATTAACTATAATGACTAATCTTGGTCCCAGAGATTAGATAATAAAATTCACTTTCCTTCTCTAGGTAGAGGTAGAAGGCAGTGAGAGCAGTGCACTGCATACACAGTCAGACACAGTCCATGTGTCTTTTTTTTGTCTTTTTTAAAAAGCTATTTTAATGTTACAAAGGAGGTTTCAATGGCAGGGAGAGAGACATATCAGGAAAGGGTCATGTTTTGTTTTTGAAGCATCAAGAACACTTTAAAATAATAATATGAAACCTGTGGTGAGATGTGTGGCACTTTGCAGCCCAGTTGCTACAAAACAATTTCTAGTTTGTGGCCACTTGCCAGACTCCCCAAAGGAGAGCTCATTTGACAGGTGCTGGGCTTTCCCAACCCCCAAGAAAACTCTGGGCATCTCTGACAGGAGTGAAGGTGTAGTGTGATTCCAGAAAATTGTTAAAGAGCCAAGTGAGAAAAGTAACAGCTAGACTTTGATATGACCTATTTTTCTCACAGTGGACAAATTCAGTCTTCAGGTCCAGGTGATAGACTCATCTTTACATTTCTTAAAGTAATTGGTTTGTCCCTACAGCCTTTAATCAACTCAATGAATTATTTATTCATCAACAGCTTGAAGAGTGGAAAAGTTCTCAGAGAATATTATATAGCACAGGCCTTCAATATTATTTTGTATTATTTTAAATGTTTAAATTATAAAATGTTATTTTAAAAGAATCTTTTTTATTCTTCACAAGAATAGGATATTTAAAAGCCTCCACAACCTAACCTATAGTCAATCTACAATCTACATCTCCCCTTTCAGGATTCTTATGTATTCCTGTGTATGGAGGGTGGGAGTGGGGATTAGGAGTAATGGGCCAGGTGTACTCTCCGATCTAGCCAAACTGGCCTTCTAACTGCTTCTCACAAACAACCTTCCATCTCTTCTCTCTGCCTTTGCCCAGTCTGTCTCATGACAGGCTTGGAATGCACTGCACTCCCTTGAGACCTCTGACTCTTAAAAACTCTGGTGCCTTCAAATTCAGCTCAAGTACCTTCTCCTATAGGAGGTGCTTCCCAGTCCCTCCTAGGTGCTCTCTCTGCCCCAGATAACCTTGTTTTTACTCTATATCAATTTACATGTAAACACATTGTTTTCTCAGAACCTAAGTTCCTTGAGGGCAAGATCTGTCTCGCTTTTCTCTATCATATCCCTAGCTTGATCAAATAGTGGGACAGAGTAGGAACTTGCTAACTGATGAAACTTCCACAGCTATTATGTGTGGTTTTAAATAAACTTTATGTTTAATTTATGTCATAATGCCAAAAAAGTTGAAATTTAAGTGTCACTGGACAAATTTAAGGATGACAATAATTGGGCAGCTAGGTGGCTCTGAACTTGGAAGGAGATCTCTAGTGGAGTGCATTAAGGGAGTTTCTCCGGCCTTCTGTTATTTAACATTTTTACAAAAAAATCAATAATTTGGCTAAGACAATAGATGGAGTGCTTGTCAAATTTGCAGATAACTAAAAGCTGAGATAGCTTACCTGTTGGATGTCATATGTAATTAGGATCAAAGAAGACCTTGACAGCTTAGAATTCTGAGCTAACTCTAGTAAAATGAAACTTAACAGGGAGAGACACACTGGTGTCCAAAAATATTAACTTCATAAGTACAAAATAGTGGAGGCATGACTAGTCAGTGGTTCCTGTAGAAAGGAACTGAGGCATTTAGTGGATTGCAAGCTTAATGGGGTCAACCATGCAGTGTGGCAGCAAAAAAGCTCATATAATCTTAGGCTGTATCAATAGAGGTATAGTGTGCCTGGGAAAAGGGAGGTGAGAGACCTGATGTGCTCTGCCATGGTTTGACTATATCTGAAGGATCATATTCAATTCCAACAACTGCATTTTAAGGACTTGCATAAGCTGAAGTATGTACAGAAAAGTCTTGAGATCATGTATATGATGAGAGTTTGAAGAATCTGGAGATGCAAAGATGAGAAGATTTGGTAGAGTGGGGGAAGGAGGGTGTGCATAGTTCTGTTCTAGCTTTTGAAGGGCTATCATGTGATAGAGGGATTACACTTATATTGGAATATGGTTATCTTTTTTTTAAAACAAATGCTTTATTAACTTCTGTTTTACATCATTCATTTCCGCCAGATTTTGAGTTACAATCATTTTCCCCCGTTATTCCCCTACCCAACCTCCCAGAATAGTAGTCCCACAAGATATCGCTTCCTCCAATCTGCTCTCTCTCATACCTTCTCCCATACCCCCTTCGACTTTTCCATTAGAGGAAGGTGAATCTTTGTGTCCCAATGCCTGCACATCTTATCTCCCAATTATAAGCAAAAGAGTATTAATAATAGTATTTATATATATTTGAAACATTTAATGTTAAGACTTCGAATTTCAGATCCATTTCCTTCCTCCCTTGTCACCCATTCCCTCTGGGGAGATAAATAATTCAGTATATGTTGTACATGTCTAGCTATGCAAAACATTATCATAGTAGATATATTGTACAAGGCTGCTTATAATTCCCTCCCACTATCCCACCCCCCACCTAGTCCATTCCCTACATGATCCTGTCCCTCTTCTATAGTGGGTACTTCCAACCTCCCCTCCCCCCAAGGATGCCCTCCCATCCATCATCCCTCCTCTCATCCCCCTTCCCCTATTCTGCTGCAGGTTGAGATATCCCATTTAGTATGTATGTCATTCTCTCCCTGAACCTAATTCAATGAGAATGTGGTTTTGCCTTTTTTGCCTTCCTATTCTCCTCCCTTGCAACCACTTCCCCTTGCTTCTTCTACATGAGATAGTTTACCCTACCCTGTCTCTCCCCATCTCCTCTTGCCACTTTCCTCTCTCACCTCATAATTCCATCCCTTGAGTATTCTCCCTTCCCAACAAATTCAACTTATGCCCTCTATCCATATATAACTGTAACCATATACACACACATTCACATATGTATTCATATGACCACACACCCTTCTTCCATTGTTTTCATAGTGAGAAAGATATCATCACTCACAGTTATTGCTTTTTCCATATAGGAATGTAAATAGTTCAACTTTGATAAGTTCCTTTTGATTTCTTTTCCTTGATTGCCTTCTCAAGCATCTCTTGCTTCTTGTGTCTGAATGTCAAATTTTCTATTCAACTCTGGTTTTTTCATCAAGAATGCTTGAAAGTCCTCTATTCCACTGAATGACCATATTTTCCCTGAAACAAGATACTCAGTTTTGCTGGGTAGGTGACCCTTGGCTTCAATCCCAGCTCTTTTGCCCTCTGGAATATCATATTCCATGCCCTTTGATCCTTCAGTGTAGAAGCTGCCAGGTCCTGGGCTATTCTGATTGTGTTTCCACAATATTGAAATTGTTTCTTCCTGGCTGCTTGGAGTATTCTCTCCTTGATCTGGGGATTCTGGAACCTGGCTATAATATTCCTGGGAGTTTTCTTTTTTGGGATCTTTTTCAGGAGGTGATTGGTGGATTCTTTCAACCTCTATTTTGCCCTCTGGATCTAAAACATCAGGGCAATTTTCCTTGAGAATTTCTTGAAGGGTGATTTCTAGGTTCTTTCCTTGATCATGGCTTTCAGGTAGTCCAATAATTTTTAAATTGTCTCTCCTGGATCTATTTTCCAGGTCAGTGGTTTCTCCCATGAGATATTTCACATTGCCTTCCAATCTTTCATTTGTTTGGATCTGCTTAACAGCATCTTGATTTCTCATAAAGTCATTAGCTTCCATTTGCTCCAGTCTAACTCTGAAGGAATGAATCTCCTCAGTGAGCTTTTGAGATTCTTTTTCCATCTGGCAAATTCGACATTTTAAGGCATTCTTCTCCTCATTGCCCTTTTGAGCCTCCTTTGCCATTTGAGTTAGTCTATTTTTTAAGGTGTTGTTTTCCTCAGTCAGGCTGTTGACCCTCATTTCATACTTTTCCTGCATCCTTCTCATTTCTCTTTCTAATTTTTCCTCCACTTCTCTTATTTGATTTTAAAGTCCTTCTTAAGGTCCTCTATGGCCTGCAACCCGCTCATGTTTTCCCCTGGGGCTTTTGGAGCAGGACTTCTGACCTCACAGTCCTTTCCCGCTCTATGCCCCCAAAATAGGAGTCTAGGGTTGCATTTTTCTGTTTCCTTTGCCTTGGCATGTTGCCACTTAATTGCTTGACTTTTGGGCTTGTTGCCACACTATGGCTTTAAGGCCAGATAGAGGAATTTTCGTCCCGAACGTGTGGGGGGCAACTTCCGTTTCTAGCAAGCTGTAAACCCACCCACGACTTCCACCCTAGATCACAATCCAGATCCAGGGAGGTTAAAGCAAGAGCGATTACCCCCCAAGACTGATCAGCGGCTTCTAGCCCCCAGGGGAGGGAGCCGACGCATTCCCCAAATACTGGTCCCAAAGTCCATAGGACACTAACCTCTTACTTTGTCCTAGGCATGTCTATGTTGATAATTCTGGAGTCGCCACAGCTGCTGGTGTTCTGGGGTTCTTCCAGCCGGCTGTTGGCCCTGCCGCCCTGGGGCTAAAACCTTGGCTCACGGGGACCTGGGCTCCGGCTGGGCTCCGCTTCCCACTCTGCGTGCTGCGCGCTGCCGGCTCCCAGACCGCTACGCTGGTCCTTCCTGCAGGGCTGCTGGGCTGTCCTCAGCCGGTGCATTCAGCGGGAGGTTAGCTTCTCTGTGTCGTTCTGTGGGTGCTGGGGCTCCAGAAGTTGTTCAGAGTCCCCTTTTACATAGTTTGGGGGGAATCTGGGGGCAGAGTGGCTTGGATGAGCTGTTTCTACTCCGCCATCTTGGAATATGGTTATCTTAAGAACAAAACAAGTTCATGGATGCCAGATTAAGAACCCTTGATCTTGATTGACATTTATAGTTCCAACTCTACTACTCATATGCTGTGTGACTTTGGGCAAGTCACTTCTCTTGCCCTCATTTTCTCATCTATCAAATGAGAGGGTTGTACTGGATGATTCTGAGCCCTCTATTCTTTTCATTGTCCCATCTGCCTCCCTGGAAGTCTGGTTTCCTCACTCCCAGATTTCAAGACTAGGCTATGAAATCATGCCTGCCCACCCTTCCCTTGTTCACCTCCACCAAATCTCTTGTTGCAGCTGAAAAAAAATGGCAAGAATGAAGATCCCATTAAATCCCTGGAAATTCTTAGTTCTCTTGCCACTCCCATACTACCCCCTCTTCCCATGCTGGGCATTGTTATTTAAGCTCTGGAGCCAGATCATTCCTGCTCTGTCCCATCTAACATCGGACATAAGTGCCACACCCTGAAGCTTGGAACCTCCATCTCTTCTTCCCACTCCTCCACCAGGGGACTGGAAGTCCCCCTTCCTCCAACACTGGTTTCCTTGAATGTCTATCATATTTTACTATGACATTACCATGGGCCTCACTCCACACACATTGTACATTTGTGTGCCTCCAGAGTACAGAACAAAGACCAATGAATGGAAGTTATGAGGAGACAGATTTTGGCTCATTATAAGGAAAACAATTTCTGAATAATTAGACCTGTCTACTCCACTACCTCTTTTTTTTTTTTTTTTTGCCTTTTGGAGGGCAATTGGGG
This sequence comes from Gymnobelideus leadbeateri, assembly GCA_011680675.1. Taxonomy (NCBI): domain Eukaryota; kingdom Metazoa; phylum Chordata; class Mammalia; order Diprotodontia; family Petauridae; genus Gymnobelideus; species Gymnobelideus leadbeateri. The sequence goes on from WOXC01008455.1 coordinate 82,200, forward strand.
TTAAGTAACTTGCTCAAGGTTACACGGCTAGTCATTATTTATGTGTGGGTGCTCATTTTCTGAGGCCGGATCTGATCTCGGGTCATCCCAACTCCGAGGCCTGCGCTCTTACTCACTGTGCCACCTAGCCGCCCCTCCACTACCTCTTTAGGCAGTAAACTACCTGCCACTGGATGTGTTCAAGCAAAGGCTGGAGGGCAACCTGTAAAGGGTGCTGCAGAGAAGAATGCAGTATCAACCAAAGACAATAACAATGACCCACATTTCCCTCAAGTTTACAAGGCACTTTCTTCATAGCACCCCCATAAGATAGGCAGTACATTATACCCACTTCGTAGATATGGAAACTGAGACACAGGGAGATTAAGTGACTTGTCTCAAGGTCATCTACCTAGTGTCAGAGCTAAATTAAAATCCATGTCTCCAAGTCCAGTTGAATCCCATACTTTTTATTCCACATGCTGCCTCCCTACTTTCAACTCTCAGATTCTAATTTCCTATGCCAACTCAGTCCTTCCAATGCTGAGATTCTAAGTATGAAGTAGAGGCATAATAGAAAATCTAGATCCTTATTTCCTGTAATACCTCTCAAAGACATCTACTCAAACAACACTTGCAAATTAAGAGGAACTGTGAGTCTGGTCAGGGTGGACAGACACTGTCCTACAGGCAAATCAAATATACCCAAGATTGAGAGGTACCTAGGGGGAGGAGAGGGAGAGCAGAGAGGATGACTGACCTTTTCTCCATGGCCTGGCCCTGTATTAGTCAGACCCACCCAAAAAAAGAGCCATACCTGTTCATTTGGAGAGGGGATTAGAGGGGAGCTCCAAGATAAGATGGTCTCAACATGCCCTCAGTTTCTATGGAGGTCAATGGCATGTTTAAGAAGAGCCATGATATTCTCTTTTTCTTTTCTCTTTAGAAAGAAATGCTTGTTTTATCTGTGTTTAAGTTCAGAATTTTTTTTAATTCAAAAGAAAAAAATTTAGATAGCCATAATGCAAACAAAATCGACTTAGCCATATTTGAGACCAACACCAAGGCCATCAGAAATTCCCACCAAATCCTGGGTTAAGCAAGGAAGGCACCTGAGGAAGTCCCTGGATCCCTAGGAATTTCTGAATTTATCCCTGTGAGGTTTGCCATTTCCAGAAACCCAAACTGTTTATAGTCTTGCCCAAGTGGGGTCCACAAGCATTTAGACATCTGAGAAAATATTTTCTTCTCATGAATTAAACATCGGTCTCCTATACTCAGCTAAAAACAACAGCAGTGTGAATTTGTTTTCATACATGCTGTGTGTTGTTTTAACTCATAACAGGAAGGGCTTAAGTGGCCTGTGAGGAAAGTCCCCCCACCCCCCTACTCCAGGGGAAAGCCATGGAAAGAGATTCCTCCTCCAACTCCCCCCTCCCCCTGCAAATAGGAAGACTGTTTGTCTTCTTTCAGAGAAGTTGCTCTTCTTGGAAATGTTGAAGGGAATCGACTGTTACACTAGGAGATGTGAGATGTGTAATGGCATATGTGCTCATAAATGTGTACATGGTCATGAAGGTGAGTGGGGAGGGCTCAGGTAAGAAAAGAATATAATAGCAAGGGGGGCTAGGTGGCACAGTGAGTAGAGCATCGGCCCTGGAGTCAGAAGGACCTGAGTTCGGATCCGGCCTCAGACACAACGCACACACAAACAAAAACCTAGCCATGTGACCCTGAGCAAGTTACTTAACCCCAATTGCCCTCCAAAAGGCAAAAAAAAAAAAAAAAAGAATATAATAGCAAGTGTATGTAAGAGCAAATGGATTGGTCATAGAGAAAAACAACTTTTATTCACCCTCTTCAAAAATCCTCCCTAGGGTTTCTTGGAAGAATAGCTCAGGTTTGAATGAAATATGTGTGAGATAACCATTACCTTTCTCTCAAACTGTTCCTCCTGATTTCAGTGTTTCTGCTGTGGCATCATCATTCCACAAATCTCCAACATTTACTTACAACCTTAGGGTTATCTCTGACCCTTCCCTGTCCTTTACTTCTCATTTCCAATCAAATGCCAAGCCCTGTTGATTTTACTTCTGCAGCATTTTCCCATCTATTCCTTTCTCTCTACTCTTCCTGCCACCACCCTAGTATAGACCCTCATTACTACCTACTGGTCTGAACTACTGCAATCAACTTTTAATGGTCTTCAGGCCTCCACTCACCCACAAATCCCAAGGGAAATTCCATCTTCTATGGGAAGCCTTTTCCAACCCTTCTTAATTCTAGTGCTTCCCTATTTGAACTAGTCCCTATTTCTCCTATATATAACTTGTTTGTACCTAATTGTTTGCTTCTTGTCTCCTGAAGACAGGGACTGTCTTTTACCTCTTTTTGTATCCCCTGCACTTAGCAGTGCCAAAAACAAAGTAGGCCATTTAATTTATTAAATATGTATTAAGGCCACAAAAAATAGCTTACTTGGTACAGCTAGGGTTTGGAGGGTGTAAATAAAAGTTATAATAGAAAGAACGCCATTTCATGAGACATTCCCCATTCAACTCACTCTTCAGACTTCTCCATCTCCTCACTAGCAACAATACTCTCTCCTTATCTCCCCCACTGCATTTCTAGTTCCCCTTTAAATACCACCTTCCTCTATTATAATGTAAACTCCTTGAGGGCAGAGACTGGCTTGTTTGCTTATACTTGTATACCTAGTTCTTAGCACAGTGCCTTTAACTTAGAAAGCTTATTCAATCTGTCTGTCTATTCTTTTATCCATCATCTTCCATCTTTCTATCTGCCCATCTGCTCATCCATCCATCCATCCATCCATCTGGAGAACTTTTTTTTTAATCTTAGCTGCAACATTTACTAGCTGCATAATCACAGCAAATTATTTCACTTTCCTGAGTCTCAATTTTCTCATCTGCAAAATGGGGCTAATATTTGTACCCAGAGGTATGCTGGAGCTAGCTTGAATCTTGAGAGCCAATTGCTAAAATTTTCAGTGTGAGCATTTACCCCTTGGAAATCGTCAAATGCTACAAGACAGGGCTTGATTTATTGTTTTGTTGGTAATCTGAATTTAAGAAAGTAATGGAGGAATTGTTAATAATGCTGATTAAACTTAAGTGTACATGGCTTTTTTTTTTCCTGGAGAGCTGGCTGTTAATCATTTACCAGCATACCCCTGTTTACATGCCTTCTCTTACAGGGATGCTATGGAACTGTGAACACATTCTTCCCCAACAGTACTGAGAACCCAGCCTAAAGCACCCACAGTCAGGACCCTGCCTTCATCCTGGAGAACTCTAGAATACCTTACAGACTTCACTCTTATCCATACCTTCTGTTAAATCTTTGCAATGGCCACAGTGACCCACTGAAAAGTTGAAATGAGTGTCCATCCCCCAGCTCTGGACACCTGTTGAGTCCTCTCTCTTTCAGTAACTCAACCCTGTCCTACTCAGCCCCAAATCCCCTAACTTCCTGTCTGTTTCCTCAGATGACCCTGTTTTCTGGGTATGTCAGTCTCACACTCATCAAGTGCCAATATTGGCCCCTCAGACCCTTGGGAGAACCAATGTTCTCTAAATGCAAGAAATCAGGAACCCGGAGAACTAGAAGGAACTCAAATCCAAATTCTCAGACCCTCAGAGTGAAATAAGCTTGGGTTGAAGGCATACAGAAGTACATAACCTCCAGGAAGACTTTTGAGCTAAATAAAGAAGAGGGGGCAGCAAAAGGCCCAAATCTCTGTATACTTGGTCTTGTGATCTGGTCTCCTCCATTGACACCAGGCTGCTCAGAGGGATGGCCAGTGTATTAAAAAGAACCTTCACATTCCTTCCTCACTCAGTGGCCTCTCAGGGCTTGTGGATCCATGCCCACTAATATTCTGAAGCTTCATGCACAGGAGTGTTATCACCCCAGCTAAGTTTGTAAATTTCCAAAAATAAAGACCAAATCTTCTGCCTCCACTAGAGCGCAGAACAGCCTTGTCTGAGGACGCCAAGGCCCAGGACATGGAAGTGACATTCCTCAGTTCACACAGCCTCAGACAAATGTTCTTTCTATTTTCCAATGTCTCAGAACAAGTCCCACATCAACTCTACTCACCTTTCCATTCTACCTTTCCCTTACTCTTTTCTCAAATCGGCCCCTCAAGCATCTATACTGCCTTATCCTCTTAGTTGAGAACTAAATTGAGTAGTACAGGGTATCCCTAAAGTCTGGACATAGGATATCTCATTAACTATGCTTATTTTCAAGAAATGAAATTAATGAAATTTTCAACAACATTTGATTTAATTAGCATAAGTGAGGTTTCATAGGAAGACATAGGAAATCTCTTTAATTAAATTAATCTCATTAATATGGAAAAATAGTCCCCAATAGCTAATGAAAGCTTTTATTCTATATGGAATTGTCATGGCTAACATTTATGGTAATTAAATAAAATGTTAAAAGTTTCATTCATTTCATTTCTTGAATATATGAATATTTAATGAGACATAATTAACAGATAAGTGCTGTTGGTGCTCATAGAGATGAAAACAAGATCAATGCAAGGCTGGAATGACTAGGAAGGCTTTCTGGGGGTAGCCACAGTCTCATATTTGGATATATCAGAGATAATCAATTCCAATGCCTTCCTACCTGGTCAGGAATCAACTCAACAATATCTCCAAGTGGCCATGTTGCTTTGCTTTAAGACCTCCAGAGATGGGCAATTCATTGCCTCCAAAGAGAGCTCATTCCACCACCTTTGGGCATCTTTGATTGCTAGGAAGTTCCTACTTAAGAAGGAGCAGGACCAATAACTGTTACTCTACAACTTGTACCTCCTTGATCCCCTCTTGGTGCCTCAGGTGACAAGAAGGACAAGTCTAGTGCTGTGTATGCTTTCCAATAATGGAAATCAACTTTCATATTCACAGTAAATCTTTTCTTTAAGCTGAACATCAAGTGCTTTGTCTGAGTCTCATAAAGCATGGTTTCCAGTACTCCTAGCATTCTTCTCACCAGCCTCTGGGCATGTTACAATGCATCCATGTCCATCCATAAGTATGATGCCCAGAATAGAACAAAATATTTCAGATTAGGCTAAAGTACATCTTTCCTTCTGGACAATATTTTTCTCAATGCAGCTTAAGAACAAGTTAATTTTTGGGTAGGGGTTACGTGTTATGTGGAAAGGCAAAAATGGGGAGGGTATTTCAGGTATAAAAAGGCTTTGGGACAGGAATGCATGAAGCCTTGGAGCAGAGGTCTCAGGAAAGAGAAGTATGGATGGGTCTAGTGGAACTGCATTGTGGAGGTCAGCCAACTTGCTTCCCTGTCCCATCCCACTTCAACATCCCTCTCTCCACTCAGAAGAATAAACACAGAAAGGTAGGAGGAGTTTTTATGTGAAAAGCTATTGAAAGGGAAGGTAGGGAAGCAAAGTCAACAGGGATATCCATCTCCTTCTCAAAGGCCAAATCTGGAGGAATGTGCAAATACCCAAACTAGGCTAAAAATGGGGGGAAAGGAGACTGTTTCTATTTAGTATGTAACTTCTTCCACTCATCAGAAATGGGCTTCATCATGAGGTGTGGGTGGGTCCCCCCAAGAGGGAAGAGAATCTCTGTTGTTATAGTTATCTGATCATACCAACTCTCATCTCTCATTTACCAGTGCATATCCAAGTTCCCTGCTCCCCTCCCCTCCCCCAAAGCCCCACCTAGTAAGGAAAAGCTTAGTACACCAGAGAGTACATTGGACCTGCAGCCTGGGTTTATATTCCAGAGACTTGAGTTTCCATTTTGGTTCAGAACTATAGCTGTATGAGCCTAAGATAGTTGCATTCTTCAGTGGATTATTATACTGGGCTTGGAGGCAGGATTTGAACTCAGTTCTTCCTGTCAGGAAGAACTGAGTTCAAATCCTGCCTCAAACTGGGCAAGTTATTTAGCCTTTTTCAGTCTGTCCTCTCATCTTTAAAATAAGGACAAGATATCACCTAAGGTCCCTTCCACCTCTAAATCTCTGCTCCTATGAAGTCATTTTTGTGGACAGGTTTTCTTATTTAAATTTTTAAAAATTTTATTCTGAACTTAAATGTTACAAAAAAAGAGAATATTTCCACAGACACAACAGAATACAAAAAGTAGATTGTATATAAAAAGGAAACTCTATTTCATAGTGCTTATTTTATTAAAGTATATAATAATTACCCAAAGCCACTTTCAAAGCTGTCTTGTTTGTCTGTGTTTCCTTCTGAACTTCTTTCTGTCCTTCTCTGCTCATTTCCCTTCTGTTCATTTTAAAAATGTTTCAATGGCCTTTATTTTTTGTACCACTGTTGCTAATCTCCCCTCCACCAATTAAAAAAAATCACTGTAATAATTAAGTACAGTTGGGAGAAATGAATATGTACAGTAACCAAGTAACCATGTTCAAAAGCATGTGTCTCGTTCTACTATCACCTCTCTGTCAGGAGTTATAGGGATATAAATACTCAGACTATCTCCCTTACAGAGACAATGTGAAGAGAAGGCTCAATATATAGTATATATATAAAGCAGTATATACTTGTTTGATCTTGTGAGCACTGTCATACTAACACTAAATGTAGCCAAAATTTCAAAAATGCCTGAGCCAGTGAGTAAAAACAGGTCTCAATCCATAATATTATTTTGTGCCTCAAGAAGCAAAGGTCCTGACCCATCCTTCCCTCCTCACCTTCTACATCTCTTCCCCAGATGGCTTCTCTCCTCTCACCACATCCCCCTCAGCTCCTGCTGTCAGGGAGGTGAAAACGCATGAAGGAGTAGGATTGCTCCTCAAGAAACCTAGGCTCCTGACTTTGGGCAAGCCACTACATGTCTCTGGGCTTCTGTGTCCTCCTTTTCTATCAAACAGGGATCCCAAGATCATAGCCTTAGAACTACAAGGACCTCAAAGATCCAATTCCTTCAATGTATTGATACAGCAACTGATTCCCAGAGACTGCCACACAATTAGAAAGGTTGGGAGCCAGGAGGATTTGAATCCAGGTCCTCTGGCTGTAGTTCTAGGGGTCTCTCCACTAACCCCCAGTTCCTATTCACTCTCTGCTGCTTCTCCTAACACTACATTCTATTAGAGAACATAGCCCATAAGATCACTATTCTAAGTTGAGACTGGCAGACAAACACAGAGAGGAAAGACAGCACACCAAAATTTGGAAAGAATCCTGACACTCATTCACTTCATCTGGATAAAAGTGAAGTCCCCTACCCATCACTGGGGTTGCTTTGGATTCCGTTTACTTGCTTGTGCCATAAACAGCAGAGCCAAACAGCTGATTTCAGCATGTTGCTAGTGAATGCTTAACCAAGGAGCACACAGAGGAATCCTGGCATCAAGATAGACACAAGCCCAGGCGAGGACACAGAAAACAAAAGGCATTTCTAAGTCGGGATTGAAGATGTGACTACTCATCTTACAGGGTCACTGTGAAGAACTAACAGGACCACAGGTAGCTAAGGGCTTTAAAACAGGGATTGGGGTAGGGGGGGGGTCCTGTTTCTACATCCAAGCATGAGTGTTCCATTGCTGCATGATATGATCTATATATGATCACCAGATAGACACATGTCAGATGTGGGACTTGAAACCAGGTTTTCCTGAGTCTGAAGCCAGCTCTCTATTCTTTATGCCACACTGTTTCTCCTTATATAAAGACAGGAGTCAACTGATTGTTATAAAGTAGCTTAGTGTGGAAAAAACAACTAGCCCTCCCAGCAGCACCTCAGTCTCCCAGGAGGCCGGAACACTACTTTCCCTACAGCGGAAGATCTGAGCTAATCAGAGGGAGGCCGGTCTATTCATTATCCCAGGAAATGAGAGTCACAGCCAGGCCCTTCCGGCCACACCAGAGATAGGGAAGGCAAATGGAAGGCTACTGGTTGCTTGGGGTGTCAGAGGAGGAGGAGAGGAAAACGTAGAACCTACACCACTTGGCTTTCCCCATTGGCTCCCTTCAGAAGTCCAGGACCACTCCCCAGAAAGAAATCACATGGCCTCAGAGGACCTTTACTGGAGTTAGTGATTGTGTCAATTCTAAGTTTTATATAGGTCCCCTAAACAGACTGACATTTATTTCTAAGCCATCTCCTCCCTGGGTTGGAGGTGGGGGTGGAGGAGAAGGAAAGGTGGCTTAAAGAGCCAATACAATTTTAAGCCACATTAACAGAAAATTAGCAGCCAAAATAAGAGATTTACATCTCTCATGCTCTGATCAGGCATCAATACATTCTGCCTGATCAGAGCACATCAGCAGAATATTATGGTCAACTCTGGATGCCACAATTTAAGAAGCTGGACAAGTTGGGAGTACATCCAGGAGGGTGAGCAGAATGAATAAATTAGTAATGACAATCTTATTTGTGTGTATACAAAGCATTATAGAGCTTTTCTGAAGAAAAAAAACCTATATATTTTGAGGAGACATAATGGTGATTTTCAAGTATCTGAAGTACTCTCCTGTGGAAGAAGAACTGTATTTATTTTACTTAGATTCAAACAATAGAACTAGGAGGACCACTTAAAAAGATGGTGGAAAGGAGGATTTCAGCTGTAAGGAAGGGAAAATGTTCTCAATTTCTGAAGTGTATGAGGCAGTCTGTGAAATCACAGAGCTGTCCAAAAGCACAATAAGGACTGTTTGGGGATGCAGGAGGTCTTCAAGTGGAACAGGAATGGGGTTGGGTGTTATGCTTTGAGAGTATAGAACTCCTTAATTCTGTGTTCAAGACTTTGAAATCCAATCACAAAATGTGTCCCCTCACTTCAAACCTTTAAAGAAGGGAAGTTAAAATGAGGTAAAAGTACGGGGAAAAAAATCCTATTTCCATGGGAAAGGAGCTCTAGGACACTGGATGCTAGGACTCAGGAAACACCACCCACTGAATCACCAGCAAAGTCTCCTTCCCCTGTGGTCTATCTCCCCGACCCAACCAATGTCCCATCAACAGATAGCCAGAGGAAGCATGAAATGGTTATACTTCCTTCTGCTCCCAACCTCTGACCACTGATAAGAGCCCTTAAACTTGTCTAAGACTTTGAGAAACACATTTTGTTGCTTCAGGACTCAGTTTTCCTCATATGTAAAAGAGGGCTGATCCTTACCCTTCCTACCCTTTTGGAACCATTAGGATGATAGAAAAAAATACTTTAAAACTTTTAAAATGCTATATAAAAGTAGTTCTTTATTACAGTTTCTTCTAAAGACTGACAGAGCAGTGCAGTACAAAGAACACTAAATTAGGATAACCCAAGTTCAAATCTCTGCCTTTACTGCTTTGAACAAGCCATTCATCTTCAGTTTTTTATCTGTAAGATAACTAGTTGAACTAGACCAGAGGTGTCAAACACAAAGCCTACCACACTCCCCAGTATGGGCAAACCAGAGGAAAATGTAACTGGGACACATCTAACGAAGTAAACAAAAGTATAACAAAATAGATAATGCTACATTTTAAAACTAAGTCAATACATGACCCATAAGGATCCTTATGTACAGATTGGTGGCCCCCATTTCTATTTGAGTTTAATATCACTGGTAAAGATCATTTCCAAGGTCCTTCCCTTTTAGTTTTGGCTCCTACTAATTTCTACAGCCCAGAAAAGTCTCCAAAAAAAAGTTCAGTCCTGCCTAGGAGGCAAAGATGGCCTTGAGACTGTTGGTCTAGTGTTTGTAGGACCAAGTTCAGAAATACACCACAAGTTAGATGGGGCAAGACTCAAATTCATCTGTCCAGATTCAAAATCCTGGGGCCTGCTCCTGTCTGATTATGAAGCCTCCCCAAACATGCTGTCTTGGACTTAGCATACAACATTAGACAGTTTTGTAGAGTGAAAGATACATTGGGTGTGTATCCCAGCTCTGACACTTATTAGAGGTATAACTATGGATAAGTCATTTAACCCCTGAAGCTAAAGCTTCCTGATTGTTGAAGGGGAAAATACTCATATTGTTTACCACTTCAAAGTGTTATAAAGAAAGTACTTTGTAAAGTTATAAAAATGTGATTTATTCTTATCATCTCCCCATCTCTGCCTCTCCCAGAAAGCCTTCCATGATAATTAGCCTTTAGCCTTATTTAACCATGTCCCCTTAGCTACAGTTTTTATATTGATTAATCAGGCAGTTTTTTGGCAGCTATTTATTTCTAGCTCATTTTCTAAGGGCATGTGCTACCCCAACCCTGCCTCAAAGACTGGGGTGGGGTGGAGTGGGGGTCTCTTTGAGAGTAGGGCTGAACCTCCTCCTGCTTCTGTCTCCCTCCTACTCTATACTAGCTACAATTTCCTAGGTTCTGCTCCAACCCCCCCCTCCCAATTCATTCCTCACACACACACACCTCTCAGTCACTGCAAGCAGCAAGGAAGTACTCCTGGCTCCAGTGCCTATTTCATTACAGGTATCCGCTTCTCAGGCTCTCAGAACAAAGAGCTTTGGCAGCAAGCCATCTGAGGTGGGCACTCCTTCCCTTCCCCCCCCCCCAGCCCAATGGCTTCAACATCCTGTTGGAATCCCCCATCCCCCATCCCCTCTCCCTCCCTCATAACTCCAAGTGAGGAAGGAAGGGCAATGAAGGCTATATTGAGGAACCATCAAAATACAGGGCACTCTGCCTCTCACTCACCCTAAAAAAGGCTCAAGGGCACCATCCAAATATCTAGCTGCCAACCAGATTGCCTTCTTGCAAGTTGGTTCAATAGAGGAGGACAGGGGCAGAGAAAGAAGGTAGTCCCAGTGAGTCAGGGAAGTCTAGCCTCCAAGCTTCTCTAGGAAAAGAGGTGGGTTTTTTTTTGGGGGGGGAGCAGGAATAGCCTGGGTGCACAGGCATAATTTATAACTAGAGGCAAAGACAAACTAGAGGTCAGAAACCTCCTCAGGGCCATTACCCTCTTCAGAAACATCCCTACTACCTACTTTAGGAAGTCTTTCCTGACTTGCTGGGCTCATTTTGATTTTTCCCTGTTCTAAATATCCATAGCATTAATACTCACTGCCACACAGTTAGCTCTGCCCGAGATTCTCTGTTAACCACTACTTGTGGGAGCCCTATTTTCCAAACAGGGCTTCAGCGTCTCAAAGGACAAGGATAGTGTCTTCTCTTTTTAGGCAGCTAGGTGGCACAATGGATAGCAATAGACAGAATCAGAAGATTTGAATTTGAATCCTGCCTCGGACCTGGCAAGACACTTAACCATATTTATCAGTAAAATAAAGAGATAATAAGAGCATCTATTTCACAAGATTGTTGGGATGATCAAATGAGATAGGATATGTAAAGTACTTTGCAAATCTCAAAGCACCATATAAATTCTAGCTTTTCCCCCACCTTCCCCACAGAACCTAGACCAGGGTTAGGGACAGGAAATACCTGATAAAAACTTGTTGATTCTGAAAGAAAGGGAAAGGGGGAAAGAGTTTGCCTTTCCTAAAAAGAGAGATCAAAGTTGGAATTTCCTCTGGAAATCTCCATCTCAGGAAACCACTTCATCCCCAGGAGTGAAAAATCCTGTGACCCAAGGAGGTAAAAATCAGTTACAACTTGCTTAGCATGAGTAATTTGTCAAACTGGCTTCCAGCTGGCTTCCCAGAGCACACAAGAGACATTTCCCTTCCAGGAAGACTCCTGTTTACCTGCTACTAGCTCCCCAGTGCCCTCCCCACCCCTAAAACTCAGTTCTTCCTCACCCACCCAACTCACAGAAAACTCCAAGTCCTTGGCTTTCTTGACCGTCCCCTCTATGGCCAGAGTTCACCCCTTCACCAAAAGCTTTTTTTCATCTTCACGATTCTCTGAGCCCATCCCCCACCCTACAAATCACCTATTTCCCAGATCTTCGTTCTCCAAAGCCCCCAAAACCAGGTCAGAGTTTTCAGAGCCACAAGGTTTGACATTCAAGACCTCTAAAATCTTGCCTCAATTTACGTCCTAATGTTCCCCCATCCTGTCCCCCACCTTGGCTATTTATCGTCTCTGGCTAATACCAAGCTCATTTCTGTCTCTGTGTCTCTTATAGCCATATCCATCCCACCCCACCTAGAATGCCCTCCTTCATCTAACTATCCAAACCCTACCCCATCAATCTTTAAAGACCAGGCTCATGTCTTATTTCCACCAAGAAGCCTCCCCACTGTCCACCCCAGCTCCCCAGTACTTTCCTCCCAGCTTCCAGACCGTTCACAGCACTCAACATCCATAACCACACACTCTGGCACTGGATTATATCCCATTTTGCATTGTTCCTCTAATTACACGGCTGTCTCTAATTTACCCTCTCCCAGCTCCCCATCACACAAGAGCCATCAGTTCAGACTTTCTGAACTAAATTCTAGCATCTGAGGGTGCAAGCTCCTCTTGTCCCAAGATAGAGAGCAGGGGTAGCTCCACCCATTAACAGAGGTGAAGACCAGGTGAAGCCAAGCTTTTCTGAAGGACTCTGTTATGAAATAGCCTTTGAACTCTCAAATCTAAGCAAGGATATAATCTGTGAATGGAAGGACTGCAAATCACCTTAGAGATCACTTAAGCCAGGTTTGTTTTTTTTAAATCCAGGGACCTTAACTTGTTTGTAAATATTTTGGTAACTATATTTCTTTCTTTTTCTTTTCTTTACTTTTTTTTTTTTTTTTTTTTTTTTTTGCTTTTTGGAGGGGGAAAGGCAGGGCAATTGGGGTTAAGTGACTTGCCCAAGGTCACTCGGCTAGTAAGCGTTAAATGTCTGAGGCCGAATTTGAACTCAGGTCCTCCTGACTCTAGGGCTGGTGCTCTATTCATTTCATCACCTAGTTGCCCCAATAACTATATTTCAACATATTTAGTTTCCTTACCTATCCAACACATTTTTACTTTATGCATTTAAAAATATTATTCTGAAAAAAAAAAGATCCATGGGCTTCACCAGACTGTCAGGGGTCCATGACACAAAAAAGATTTAAGAACTCCTGGTTTAATTAAACCCTTCTTTTTACTGAATGGGAGATGGAGGCTCAGGGATTTGCCTAATGTCTCACAGTACATTAGAAGCTGAGTCAAGACTAGATCCCAGGTCTCTTAACCCCATGCCAGGACTCTTTCAGTCTTATGAATCTTCCTTCCATCACTCTAGTCTCTCAAATTAACAATTCCCAATATCCTGTCAGTCTTTACTGTGTGCCCTGCCCCCCCCCCCAAAAAAAAAAGAAAAGAAAGAAAGACTTGTCTGGGGACTATAATGTCAACCAATAAGGTGGACTCAGTTAGGAAAGGCTGGGACAGGCCTAGTCTGGCCCTACCAGTTTCTCCCTTCTCCCCTCCCCCACTCCAGTGGCTCCATGCCCACCTGCTTTAGCCACCCTGGGATCACCATGGAGACAACCCATTGTGAAGCATTCAGCCAAGGCTTCCTCCCTCCCTCCTCTTCCCAGTCAACCCAGCCCAGCATGATTGAGAAGCAATAACCTACCAGCTCAGCGAAAGTTCCCTCTGAATGAGCCCAGGATGGAGGCTGTCAGGGAAGGGTTTTGAGAAACATCTTCAACACATCTAAGTCAGTCACTCAGACTTGCCTATTTTACCCCTACATGTCTTTCACACCCCCTCCTCTGAATTCAGCTACTACTGCTCATGACTTCTAAGGCCACAGAGCTGGAAGAGGCCAAATATTGGTAGCTGGAAAGGCCTTCAGGTCACTTAGTCCAACATTTATGTTTTAAAGAGGAGGAAAGTAAGAGTTTCCATTTGAACCCTGACCTCCTAATTCTAAACATAGTGCTCTTTCCTACCAAACTGATATCCTGGCCTCCAGAGCATCCCTCTCTAAGCTACTCTACAGAATACTGCCTGATTAATCTATTTTAATTTGTCACTTTTTAGCCCCCAAATCTCAACTGGTTCTCAAATGCTTACAGAATAGTCTCAACTTATCAGTTGAGCCTTATCAGTCTGGCATTCAAGGCCTTCTACAACCTAGGCCCAATCTTCTCTTTACCCTGTCCCCTACTTTTTCACGTAACCAACAATCCACCAAACCAGGCTTTTCCCTATTTCCCCAAATACAGAATTTGTACTTATATTTCTATACCTTTGATAACATTATACCCTGCTCCCCATCTGAGAACCCCTCTCATAAGCCATATCTTATCCATCCTTCATTATTCAGCTAAGTTCCACCTCTTCCAGGAAGTTTTCCCTGACCACCCTGGGCAATGAACAAAATGCCTTGTATTATGTTTAACTCTTTTAAAATAGAGAAACAAGTATCCCACAAAGGGATATTGGAGTGCAGGGACTGTAACATGCACTTCTGTGTCTCCCAAGGCACTGGACATGGTTGTGGGCCCCACGGTAGTACTTAATTATTTTTGGCAATGGACAGATGAATTATGTCTTGATGATGAGTCTATGTCTAGACTCCTGCTGCTAAGGTCAGTCTGTGTCTTCCAAAAAGACCAGACCTCATTTCTTTTGATAAGTAAAACAGATTTAGAGCTAGAAAGGGCCTTAGGGACCATCTACAATCTAACAATATAATTTTACAGACAGAAAAAATGAGGAAGCGCCAAAGATGGAAAGTGACTTGCTCAAGGTCACACAGATAGTAGGGAGCAGAGCTGAGAATGGAACCCTAAATTCAGTGCTTTTTCTACCTCAAAAGAAGGACCTATTAAGCACCTACTGTGTGAAAGAAACTGTGCTAAGTACCCTACAAATACTATCTCATTCCTCACAACAACCTTGTGAGGCAGGTGTAATTGTCATCCCCATTTTACAGTTAGGGAAACTGAGGTGAACAGAGTTAAATGACTTTCCCAGTTCAATGACAGCCAGTAAGTATCTGAGGGTGGATTAAAACTGTTTTCCTGACTTCACCTATTGTGCCACCTAGCTGTCCCATGCCCACTATAATGCCTCTCCATTCCCCTAACCCCCAAAGCCAATAATAAAAATTATTATGTAATTTATATTTAGGGGGAGCAAGGTCATTTAAAATCCCTTAAGTCTAAGATCAAAATAACCTCAGAGGTCATATCACCTAGCTGTCTGCCCCTAAGCAGGCTAACACTTATAGAACCACAGACAGACAAGAATCTCCTTTAAACTTTGAAGAATAAGAGATTGATTCCTATACTCTATACGTACCTGCTTCTACTGTGAGCTGTATTAGGACAGAATTTGGTTGTGAAATTCTCCACTATAGAGATCCATAAAACTCTCCCCAAAGGCAAGATTTCCACCCCCTTCCCTCCACAAAGGAGCCTATTCTTAAAAAAAAAAAAATCAAACAAAATATGCCTCCCATCCCCACCCCAAGGTAGAAGGTACATAGAAATTTTTAGCTCAGACTTTATAAAAAGTATATCAGACATTAGGCAGGATCTGAAAGAAAGTAAATTGTGGGGTAATGTCAGCATATAAATCTGGTTAAGTACACACAAGGGCACACACACATTGACCCTGGGATTGGCCCTCACCAGATCGACAGAGCAGATTCTGGCTGTCAACCATCAAGGCCAAACCTTTGCCTAACCCAGCTTACATACGCAAAGCTCACCCTTCTCTGATTTCCTACAACACCTGCCTTCCACACACTCTATCCTGGCCTATATCATTTTTAGCTCCATGGGTTTTAGACTTGTTTCCCTATCATAATTCTCTGAGGGGAGAAACCCATCTCTTCTGTATTCCCAAGAGCACAGTCAAACACAGGGACATCACGTGGTAAGAGTTTAATAAATACTTCTATTACCCAATCAATGTGCTAATCTCTCAATCAGGATGTTCCCAGGGGCTTAAGGTTCCCTGCAGATTCCAGAGGCCCCTAGGCAAGGGAATATGGATGATGCTACATATTCCATGCTAAATATTAATCATGAAGAAAATTGGGGCTCTCACTGACAAATCAGGCCAGGAGCCACAGTGGGTACAAGATCCCTTCTGTATTTACTGCCCACACTCACATGTGGGGCTCAATGGAAAAAGAGGGAAGCATTGATAGATGCTCACTGCTCACCCTCTCAAGAGCTGGCTCTTATCGGTCAACCAAGCATGCATGGTGAGCATAACCAGTCCCTGTTATTTTCTGCCTCACTGTGAAGTCTTTCAGGGTTTGAACGTAAAGATCTGCTCCATGGTCACCCAGACACCTAGTAAGCCCCCCAGCAAACACACCCAAATGTACAAATCATCCCCAGATGCATGCATAGAATTCCTAGCTTCCTTCCAGGCTCAGCTAAGGGGCCATCTCCTCAGGCAAGGTCTTTACTGATCCCACCCTGTCAGTGTCATCTCCCTCCTAAAATCACCTTATATTTACTTAACTGTTTACAGGTTATATCTCCCTTAAGGACAAGAACTCCTTTTTATTTTTATGCTTTTTTTTTTTTGGAGGGTAATTGGGATTAAGTGACTTGCCCAGGGTCACACGGCTAGGTTTTTTTTTTTGTTTGTGTGTGTTAAGTGTCTGAGGCCGGATCCGAACTCAGGTCCTTCTGACTCCAGGACCAGTGCTCTACTCACTGCGCCACTTAGCCGCCCCGCTCCTTTTTATTTTTACATGTGTATCCCCAGAACCAAATATAGTGCCTTGAGCATGGTTAAGTTAAATAAATCCTTATTGATTTGATTGGTATTAATATTAGTATTTATAGAACATTTATATATGCTTTAAAGTTGCAAAGCACTTTACATACATGAATTCACTTGATCCTTACAACAGCCCTAAGACAGTTCTGCTATTGACTCTCTGTGTAACTTTATAACTTAAACTCTATGCCTCAGTTCCCTCATCTGAAAATGAGAGAGTTGGATTAGAAGGCCTTGAGGTCCCTTGCCACTCAATCCATACAGTCCTTTGATCCGTACATCAGAATAACACACCTCTCCCACACACTTCCACATCCAGAACATAAATACATACATATATACATATATGTACATATATGTGTATGTATACACACATGCACGCATACATACAGTGTCTGCCACTCAAGCAAGGACCATAACTCTTTCCCAAGTTTGCATTCCACTCCTGTCTCTTCCCCCACCCTTTTCTAAACAAAAGTAGCTGGAGCTCTTAACTCCACCCTCCACTCTATCCCAATTCTCCTGTCAAGGCTTGAAACTATTTTCTCCCCTTCTTACCAATTTGGGCCAGGAGCAGAATCTAGGCCAGGAGAAGGAAAAAATGAATCATCCAAGATGAAGGACACATACCCTGCTCAGTCTGGATGGGTAGAGGGAATAACTAGTGAAAGGAGACAGACAGGATGGAGCATGGACAGGATGAGGTAAAGAGACTTGATGAAGGAATTATATTTCCTTGCTATTGATTCATGGAATATCAGGACTAGATGGAGCCTGATAGGTCTTCTGGACCCCCCCCCCCCACTTTTTTTTTTGCTTTTTTTTGTTGAGGGGAAGGTAGTGCAATTGAGGTTAAGTGACTTGCCCAAGGTCACATGGCTAGTTTTGTGTTAAGTGTCTGAGGCTGGATTTGAACTCACATCCTCCTGACTCCAGGGCTGGTGCTCTATTCACTGCACCACCTAGCCACCCCAAGGCTCTTTACTTTATAGAGGAGAGAAACGAGGCCCCAAAGTAAGGACCATATCTCCTTCTTTCTCTATCTATGCCAGAGTTCAAAGAAATCTTACCTAGAGAAACTAAAGCCCAAAGAAGGGATGGCTTGCTCAAGATTACACAATGAGAAAGACAAAATAGGGACTAGAGCTTAGTTCCTTTGACCCCCAATCCTTCCTGACCCAACTACCTTCAGATGGAATCTTTCTATAATACGCTACTTCTCAACTGGTTAGTTTCTACTGAGCACCTAGCCTGACGTCCTACAGTAAGAGAGCTGACAATTTGGTGGGAGAAAGGGCAATCATATGCTAGTGATACAGAATGTAGGGCTAGATTGTGAAGAACTTCAATGTCAAGATGAAGGGCCAGACTTGATCTTGTGGGCAATGGGGAGCTATTGAGAGATTCTGAGCAAGGGAAGGATATGTTCAGAGGGTACTTTAGGAAGATTGATCTGTCAGCCTTTGCAGAAAAGGCTGGAGAGAGAACAACCCTACCCATACTACCTTAAAGTTACAAGCAGGATGGACAGAGTTGCCTCACTGGGGACCTCCTATCTGGGGCATGCCCAAGTTACTTACCAGGTGATCCTTCCAAATTATACTAGAACAACAGTCCAAAGAAGGCAGTCAGGACAGTGAAACCCAGATATAGGCTGTAGGAAAAACCGTGGCTCCCAGAGGCCCCAGCAGGTTTTTTGCCTGTGCCCCAGCTACTCACAGACTAGGCTCACCTGAGCCTCTCACATACAGGTATCTCTGGAATTTCCGCCTATATCCTGCCAATTGCCCCAGGCTGGTCGTCCCCCCACCCCACTTCCCCATCTTATATTCCATCTGCTGCCTCTTGTCATTTCCCTGGGGTCTCATCCAGTTTCCAGAAAACTCATGGCCAAGTCTGCACCAGAAGAGTCCATGATAAAGGAAAAGCCAGTGGTCAGATGGAGGTGAAAGGGTGGGGCAAATGAGGGTGGGGACTTCTTTTGGTGGTGACAGCAGACTCTGTACCCAGGGCTTTCAGCCAAGTTCTCCCTCCTCATACAGGAGAGAAGTGCTTTCCCAGTAAGTAGCCCCCCCTTCCCCCTTCTAGTGGGGGGACGTGCAGCACTGTACCCAAAGCTCCGGCCAAGCTCTCCCCACTCAGTGTTATAACAGCTTCAGGACAGCTGCCTTCATACCTCAAAGAGGGGAGGAGGGGAGGCTAGCACCTGCCCTTTTGACAGGCCTCCCATGCCAGAGAACAGATAACTTTGGTGCAGTACAGATCTTTACCTCAGCCAGCCAAGCTGGCCATGTTTGCTGACCACCTACAGCACACCAAGCAGGGAGCTAAGCCATGCTTTCAGAGATGGGAGCAGGAGGAGAGAATCCTGCTAAGGCAGAAGGAGGAAAAAACAAGCCCCAGGTTGCAAAGCCTTAATCAAGTCAACAAAATCCCACGGAAGCTAAGGGAGATTTAGGAGGAGGTTGGGGAAGAGGAGGAGAGTGTTGTTTGTACTTTTTCTCCAGGCACGGGAGGTTTGAACAAACACCCCCTACCCCTTCCCTCTAAGAAGAGGATAGAGGCTGCAGGCTGCAGGCTGCAGTCCACTCAAGGGGAGGGGGAGGAAGAGAAATACCAGATTCCTCCTTAGTCCAATGCTGAATCCTTCAGCATGAAACAGCAGGCCAGAACTGAATTGTAGCTGGTTCCCTGACTTCCCCAAACCCCAAACATGTACCCAAGCAGGGATCTTGGTTCTGGAAAAAAATTGGTTTTGTGCTAATCAGCCCTGGCCCCAATGAGGAGGGATGATCCCTTGGTCTTACCTGGCCCAGGTCTAGGGTGACGTTGACTTCACTATACTCCAAACCCCGAGAGAGTGGAGGGCTCTGCCACCATCGTTCTGTTCCATCCACTGCATTGGTGATGGGGTGAGCCTTGTTGATGTTGGCTGATGTACAGATATCACAGTACTGGCCCTAGGGGTGAGGGAAAATGGTCAGACAGAATCCAGAGAAAGGCATCTGATCCCTGAACACCACATAGTTCCCCCATTATCAAAGTCCCCAAATTCAAAATTCTGAATGACTGCAAGTATCCAACACAGACAGAGTCAAATTCTTGCGTCTACTATTCCCTTAGGAACTGACCTTAACCTTATGTGATCCCCAGAGGAACTCTGTGAGGTAAGCAGGATAGGCAATAAAGGTAATAACTTGCTCTAAGGCTAAAAAATACTTGCCTTACAACACTCCATAGAGGTTGGTAGAGTAAGTATTATTATTCCCGTTGTACAGAAAAGGTAACTGTATTTAAAAATATAATTCTAAAAATAATAGTTTCTTCAACTATAAAATGGGGATAATAACCTCACAGGGTCGTGGTGAGGATCCGTTAAGATAATATATTTACAGCAATTTACAATCCTTAAAAAAACTATATAAATGCTAACTATTGTAATTATCATGCAAAGACGGCCATAGGTTTAACCAGCCAGGTCCTTAACAACAACTACAAAGTAAAGAAAACCCTTGCCCTAATTAGACTTTGGGATCACTGAGAGCAAGGACTGAGATACCTTCTCAACTTCTAAATAATATAGCTAACCACAAAGCCTGGTGCATGGAATTTGGGAAGGACTTGCTGACTAACTGCACATTTGTCACAATGCCAAATAAATTCCCTAGAGTTAATTTTCACTTAATATGTTGATTGCAATAGTTTTCCACAAATGTTTTTGGTTCTATGGTCCAAAGCCCAAAGGCTACCCAATCTACAGCTTCTAAACATTCCTACTAAAGGGGAAAAATACTTTCAGCAACATATAAGTGCAGCATTGAGATAAAGGGGCTCACGCTGGTTTGTTTGGAAAGTACACTGGGATCAGAATCTGGAGACCTCAATTCTGTGTGGCCTCCCTGTGTTACCCTGAGTATATCCTCATTTCCTCTCTCAGTCTCCTCATCTGTAAAATGAAAGGGTTTATTTAGATGGTCACTTTTAGCTTTGTCATTCTGTGATCTATGAGTCTATAAGACAGGAATTCTGGTCCTGTTTTAGACGTACTGGCCAGGCAATATCAAAAGTCAATCATTAATTCTTGCCAGAAACTAAAGTGCAGGCATGGTCACTTCATAAATACTTATCCCACAGGAGACTGGCTTCACACACCCTGCCAGGGACCCTGTGCTGAGAATCTCAAGATTCCAAAGCAGGTTTTACAGGACATTCACTGGATGTGCTCCATTAGTAGTTAATGCCAATACTCAAGAAACTGGCAAATAATTGTCTTCTCAGGGTCTTTCTCTCACTTTCCTCACCTCTACACATGAAGAGTTACGCTTGAATCCTCACAACCCAAGGACAATGACTCTTTAAAAGAGGGGGAAATGGGTTCTTGGGGGAAATGAGAAGATACTGTTTACTCAAGGTGGATAAAACTAGTATTAATATCTACCAAGTACCTAATCTTCAATCTGCCTTTAAAACTTCCTTGCTGAGTACAGCTACCCCTTTGTCTGGGGGCAATAGAGCTCTCTCCTAAAGCAGAGGGAGTGAGGATTATGGTTTCCAGAGAAACTAGAATTAAGATGTTACAATCTCAAACAAACAAACCAAAAAAACCTCCGGGAAGAGGCCAAAGGAAAGTCTCTCATTTTCCCTGCACCAGCCACCCCTGAACTTTGATTGTGGCTGATAATCACCCCCTTATCTGGAAAAAATCTACAACATATATGGGGCCCAGCTAGGGGAGAACATCTACCACTCAGAGTCCCATGCTATACCAAACATTTACTGAGCAGAGGGGGCAGGGAGGGAGGCTTGGAGAGACCACCAATGACTTGGCCACAGTCAAAGAGATTAGAGAAAAACAGCTCTGGAGGGACTTCAACTACAAGCTAACTGACAAACTGGTCAACACTTACTAACTACCTACTGTGGGATTAACCCCAAGAAAAGATCGAGGAAAGACAGAGAAACTAATGAAGCTGTCAGAGCTGGAAGGGCCCTTACAAGGAAGAAGCTTAATGCAGGAAAGGACCCGAAGAATCCTAGAAACTGAACATTATGTAATTGCAATGAACAAACATGGCCCTCTGAAGAAGACATGAGAAAAGTGACCTCTCTTCTTTGGTGATGAGGCGGTGGACCATGGATACGGAATGTTGTATATGCTGCCAAACATACTACCTACCTTTTACTTTTACTGAACTTAAAAAAAAAAAAACTGTTACAAAGGAAGATTTTCTGGGAGGGGAACAAGGAGGGATATATTTATCATATACATCCCCTTACCCCCCAAAAAAGAGTCCTTTGGTTCATTTTACAGATGAGGAAATGAAGGTTCATTGAAGAAACGGCTCTTCCCTCAGAGAACTCAGAGCTCCTTGAAGGCATGGACAGTATTTCTGCCTTTCTTTGTATCCCTAAAACTTAGCAAAATGATTGGCACATAGTAAGCATTTAATAGCTGCTTATTGGCTGCCAGTCTAGCTCAGGGATTTTTCATCTTTCTTGTATCATGTACCTCTTTAGCATTCTGGTGAAGCCTATAGATTTGTTCTCAGAATAATATTTTTTGCCTAGATTCATAATTGAAGGAAATGCTAAATTTCAGTTAGAAGCTGGTGAAAATAAAGATGTAATTTTTTTCCTATCCAAGTGGACTATAGGTTAAGAACCCCTGATTTAGCTGGAAAAGGAAAGGCCCATCCACATGAAGCTGTAAGAGAACAAAACAGGACAATGTGTGATTGGTCCACAACTTAGCTCTCACAGTTGAGGAGCCTAGCTGGCCCTCCAGATGTGTGGATTTCCTGCAAAAACATCATCTGCCCTCCACATTTTCAGGGCTACATGTCCCAGGCACTCAAGTCCTCCCCGAAAAGGGACAACCAAGAAGCAACTCCCAGAAGCCCAGGGAGGAAGATACAGATATGTGCACAAAGTCTTAGTTTACCAGTTAAGCCCGAGAGCAGGATCAAGAGTCAAGGCCATCCAGAGGAACCTAGTCCCACAAAAGGTGCAAATTAAATATCCTTTTCAGCAGCTTGACAAAGAGAAGGAAACTGCCTCTTGGCTTAGGCAACAGAGACCACAGAAAGGAAAAAATGCCCCAATTACCCCTCTCCC
The DNA here is from genome assembly GCA_011680675.1 of Gymnobelideus leadbeateri. NCBI lineage: Eukaryota > Metazoa > Chordata > Mammalia > Diprotodontia > Petauridae > Gymnobelideus > Gymnobelideus leadbeateri. The sequence goes on from WOXC01008455.1 coordinate 104,906, forward strand.
CTCTCTGCAGAGACCAGCCCCCCTGAAAAGAGGAGGCAGATACTCAGAGGGAACCAGAGACAGTAGGACTGGAAATTCAGACCAAATAAATCATGTCAATCAAGCACTTAGAAGTCCTAGATCATGTAAAGATCCCTTCTATCTTCCCTCCCCATCCCACCCCCAACCAATGCTGCCACATTGTGGTAAAGGTAACTCTGAAGGAAAATGCTGTCTCCTCATTGTTCAAGGTATTGTCCATCAGTCATTCAAATTTTACTGACTACTTGGTAGTTAGGAGAAATAAAGAAAATAAAATCTCTCCTATCTACATGGGAAGACAGAATTCATACATGTAAACCAACTGTGTGACAACAGGCAGGCAACAGGCAGATAAGAGAAAGATCAATAGATCCTGCAATAATGGAGCAAGATGGGTCTAACTTAAGGCTTGCTGTAAAGGATGGGTAAGGGGTTGGCTAGGTGGTACAGTGAATAGAGCACCTCCTGGAATCAGGAGGATCTGAGTTCAAATCAGGCCTCAGACACTTAATACTTACTAGCCCTTTGATCCTGGGCAAGTCCCTTAACCCCAATTGCCCTGCCTTCCCCCCTCCAGAAAGAAAAAAAAAAGAAAGAAAAGGATGGGTAAAGTTGGGGGAATTCATTGGTCACCACCAATGTAGGGGGGGAATCCAGAAGACACAGCTTGATGGCCAAAGGGATGCCACAGCTGGCCACAGCAAAAGGCAGGAGTTCAAAATGTCTCATCTGGGGTGACAAATGCCCCTATTTCCAACTAGAATATGGAAGAAAGAATACTGGAATTGGAGTCAGGAGATTTGGGTTCTAGTTCTGCTGACTGGCTTCACAAGGTCCTTTACCTCTTTGTATTGGATTTTCCACATGTATAAAATAGGAATAATCCCTACTCTGCCTACTTTTGTAGGATGTATGTGTGTATGTATGGAATACTTGTGAGGATCAAATGAAGAGTGGGGACAAAGGAATCCTCCCCCTTTTCCTCCCCACCAGTAAATGGATGTTGGGGAAAATTTGGGGAGATATGCACTAAGTTCCAATAATTTCAGACCTTTGTGATAAAGATAAGTCTGACCTCTTCCTGCTCAACCCCTCTCCCCACCCTCATACTCCTTCCCACCATTCTCAGCAGCCTCCCTCCTCCCCTTCCAGCCTCTGCACATTCCCCAAGGGCCATTACACCAGGAACATCTTAGAACTAAAGCCCTTAGCTCTGCCAGCTCCAGGGCTGCTGTAAGGAAGCAAAAGTCACAGATAAGGACTTCCCCTTGGTGATTCATCGTCTTGGTGCAAAGCTCACTCAGCATCTGACTTCACCCACTTCTGAAATCTTGACATTCCTCCATGGTCCCTCTGCAGCTAAACCTGTTTCCCACAGGAAACAAGGAAACCTTGCATTCAAGACCTTTGACTCTGACTCTGCCTCTACCAATTCCTCTCTCTCGGATCTCTGGTCAGGCCAGGTCAGACTTCTCATCACCTCCCTCCCCACTCCATGTAATTAGGCTTATTCTTTATCCTAAGTCTTTCTTCTAATAGTTCCTTTCTGCTGGTCCTCTCTCTCAACTAACTCTATTCATTCTTCAAAGCCCACCCACTCTGAGAAGTCTTTCTTGACTACTCCAACCCACAGTGGCATCTTTCTGTGAACTCCTATATCCCTGATTGTCTGTACCATAAATACCATTGGAACAGGGAAAGCACCATCTTTAACTGCATAATTACCTGTGAATTATTTCAAACTGCTCAAGGACACAATCCATATTCTCTGACTCTCTCACAGCACACAGCAAAGAGGAATGACATAAGGTTGAATGAGAATGACTAGGCAGAGCACCCCTCAGAAACTACTCTGCCCTACCTGGTGCAGTAGATAGCATGCTAAACTTGGAAGTCAAGAAAACTGGGCTCCCAAACACTTACAAATTGTATGAACTTGGGCAAATCATGGTTTGACATATAAAACCTTTGACTACCTGGGCATCTTCCAACCTGTCTAGTTGTCTTATACTCTACCTCCATCCTGTACTCTATGATCCAGCCTCCAGGCTTTTCTGTCTCCACAACTCAGGTCATGTCTAGCCTTCTACAGGAGGCTTTCAGCCCTGTCAGCAGTGCCTTTTCTCTGAGATCACCTTCCATTTACACTTGGTGGTACAGTATTTTATTTTATTTTGGCATTTTGGAGGGAAATTGGGGTTAAGTGAGTTGCCCAAGGTCACAGGGCTAATAAGTATTAAGTGTCTGAGGCCAGATTTGAACTCAGGTCCTCCTGACTCCAGGGCTGGGGCTCTATTCACTGCACCACCTAGCCATCCCTTACAGTATTTTACATGTCTCCTTATTAGAATGTGAGCTTCTTGAGGAAAAAGGACCATGTTTTTGTCTTTCTTTGAATCTCTTGGACTTAGCACAGTGCCTGGCACATGGTAAGCACTTAATATATGCTTCTTGACTTACTGCTCACCCCTTTAGGCCTCAGTTTCCTCATCTGTAATATGGGCAGGTTGTATTCAAGATTTCTAAGGTTCCTTCCAGTTCTAAATCTATAATCCTATGTTCCATTAACTTAGATTTATGGGGAACTCAAGATGAAGTTCAAAGTGTCATCACTTACTTATCCATGTGTGACTTATCTTTGACATCTATTTAATCCAAAGCTGGCTTTCCCTTACCACAGTAGGGCATCCATCTGGATTACTTTCCTGACTCTAGTCAATATGAACTAAGGGAACAACAACAACCATAAAAAAATATGTCCCTCTCATTTTAATATCAGCTTGAGCCAAAACAGAACTAGGAAAGTGAAAAGTATCATAGGATATGTTATCTCAACGTCAAACATGAAGGATATTTAGCTTATACAGTGCATTGGACTCTCTGGATTTGGAGACAGAAAACCTGGGTCTGAACCTCAGTTAATTACCTAGGTAACTCTTGGCAAAGCACTTACTTCACCTGTCTGGGGTGTTCAGTACAGGGTATAACAAGCACTTAATAAATGCTTTCTGATGATAGTGGTTGGACAGTGGCATCTCGAGACCCTTCTATCTCTAAACAAAATGAGCTCATGTTTCTCTTTACTCCATAGAATAAATAATTTACTCCAACTTTTAAATGTGACCCACCCAATCTTAGGAAAAGGACGGCCCACTGTCTTCATTTCATTCATACTAAGGAGGCTAGTCTGACCATGGCAGATTCTGATATAAAGCCAAATGTCCAGATAGCTATTCATTGGCCCCCTCCTCCCAAAGCAAAGAGAGAACCCCCTTTGAACCATGTTCTTGGATTCCCATCAATCTCTCACCTCTAGAAGGTATGTTTTTAACCCCTAAACTTCTTCCACTTATAGAAGGAATTCATATGTCTAAGGAATGATGTTTTTTTTTTTTGTGGAATCATGACTTGGAGGGGGGAGGGAGGAAGAAAAGAATTGGCTGGAGGAATAGAAGACTATGGGAAAGGAGGAAGATCTTTGAAATTGGAATCATACCAACTGCCTTCAACAAATTTTATTTCAGCCACCTTTGTAACCATGGGAAACTGGTATCCTTTCTGGGCCTCAGTTTCCTCATCTATAAAATAGGGCAATAAAATAAATGATCCTTTGACTCCCTCCAAAATACTACAAGAGAAATTTAACAGAAGGTAACTAAATCCTAGGAAGCTTAGAGTTCTTAGAAGGCAAAACAGGAAGAGAATGCTCATACTTTTACATTGAACTGATTAAATTTCACTAATAAAAGATTCATATCCAAGATATGAAGAGAAATGACAGAAATATAGAAGACCAAGAGCCATTCTCCAATAGATAAGGGATTAAAGGATCTGAAGATTTTCAAAAGAACTGCAAAGTATCATTGACCTAACATAGAGAAATTCAAATAAAAACAAACTAGGTTTCTCCTCACACCCAGCAAGGTGGTAAAGATAACAAATGAAACCATAAATACTAAGGGGAGCTGTGGAAAGACTGGCATATAGTTGAACTTGTTAGTGGAGAGGTGAATCATTCTGGAAAACAATTTGGAATTTTACTTTTTAAAAAGTCGCTAAATTGTACATACATTTTGATCCAGAAATCCCTTTATTGGGCACATGCCTCTAAGGGAGTTAATGGCAGAAAAGTCTAATAGATAACCAAAATACTTACAGGAGCACTTTTTGAGGTAGCAAAGAACTGGAAACAAAGCCTGTAACTGGGGAATGCTTGAACTAACTCCAAGTCTTTTCTCACATGGTTCTGCCCTGTTTATCTTCTACATATATTTTGGAATTCTATCCATATTTCAATGCCTACGGCCTCCAGGACAACCTTCTTGACTATTTCAGGGTGATCACAGGATCATAGATTTAGATATGGAAAAGATCTTAAGAGACCATTTAGTCCAATCATCTGAACCTGATATCCCTGAATGTCTATACCACACATTGTTGGGTAAAATCGTAACCATGGAAAACAGTACTTGCAGATTAGTAGAATATTATTAATGTGCTCCATAAGCAAAGCACAATTGCAGTAACTCAAAAGAAACACGAGATGTGTAAATTTAGGGACCTCTCCACTCCAAATGTTCATACGGACTATTTGTGCCTGACCTGAGGTAAAACCATCTGAGCTCATATTGGTCTGATCAGTCACAGTTGGACACAATGTACTTGACCTCAATATAGTGATGTCATTTTGATTCTCTTCAAGAATGAAGGACAACAACCAACGAAGGATTTAAATAGGAAATAGTCAAAGAAACAAGGATTTGTGCAAATTAAGGCAGAATGAAAAAAGTAGAACCAGAACAATACAAACAGTGACTATAATGACCTGAATGAAAAAACAACAACAACAACAATAAAAGGTTTTTTAAGAGTATGAAAGATACTGTACATTAGTACAGTAATTGTGACAATAAATCTTGGTCCTGGACGAGAGATGATGAAATCTAGTCTCCTCTTCTGATAAAAGGAAGAACCTACAGTGGCAGAATGTTATAGACATTGTCAGGTGAGGAGACTAGGAGTTATTTTCACTTGTTTTTCTTCAGTACAACTGAGGGGTCAGCTATCTAGAAATAACTGATGTAAAAATCCAAATAAAAATATTTTTAAAGTAAAAGATGAGAAAATATGAAAGGAAGATTTTCGTACACCTGACTTCCCTTTGTTGGAAAAGAAAAGCTTGACCTCACTCATGTTCTCTTCTCACTCACCAGCCTTGGAGTACCAAGAGCTGAGATCCTTCTAGAGTTGAGATTGACTATTATGCTGGGAAAATCCATAGATATTGGAGTCAGAGGATCTGGGTTCAATCACAGTTTTGCCACTTGCTACCTGTGTGACCTTAGACAAAATCACTTTCCCTCTCTGGGCTTCAGTTTTCTCACCTATAAATGAGACTAAATTAGAGTATCTATAAGGTACCTTCTAATCTAAATCAATGATACTACAATTGTCCCATTTTAGCCCAAAGAGGGTCTCTCTTCTCAGAATTCCTTCTAACACTACTTAAGTTTTAAATATTGAATAATTTCACCCTGCTCTATCTGCTCTCCCTAATGGTAGGAACCCCAGAGCTTCTCCCAAGAGTAAGAGAAAAGCTGAGGAGATAAACATTCTGTGCACACCTTTTTGTCTCTCCTAGAGTGTTCTGTCACAGGACTCATTAGTCTCTTACGGCACAACTGTTAACTGTGTACATGCCACTGAACACAGAATGTAAACTCCTTGAGAACAGTAACTCTCATTTTATTGTTTGGATCCTTAGCACTTAGCTTAATAAGTACTTAAATATTTTTGAATAGCAAACTGTTTGTACTAATTGCAGTATTATTAATTGAGATACATATCATATGGTATATTTAGGAGAGGATAAGGACTTTAAAAATCACACACATTCAGGGTGGCTAGGTGGCACAGTGAATAGAGCACCAGCCCCCGAGTCAGGAGGACCTGAGTTCAAATCTAGCCTCAGACATTTAACATTTACTAGCCCTGTGACTTTGGGCAAGTCACAATGCCAATTGCCCTGCCTTCCCCCTGCAAAAAAATCAAATACATTCTGCTAAGCCAAGGTGGAGAATAGTGAGGAACATGACTAGCTGGTGGAGACAGGGGCCTCAATTTTCTCATCTGTTTTTTTTTTTTTAAAGCTGTTGAACAAGATGACTCCTAATATCCCTTCCAACTCCAAATCCTGATAATATTACAAGTTCAAGAACAGAAAGGTGGAAGCTAGGAAGATACATCTTTGCGTGACTGTCCTGCAGTTTGTAATGATATATTACAGGATCGTGGATTTAGAGCTAGAAAAGACCTCAGAAGTCATTTGGTCCTATTCCCTTATTTTACAGATGAGGAAACTGAGGCTTAGAGAAGGTGAATTATTTGTTCAAGCTAACACAGAGAAGTTGCAGAAGTGGGATTTGAACTCAGGTTCTATGGCTTAAAATCCAGCCCTCTGCTCATTCTACCACACTGAGGTACACACTGCAGCAAATTCATAGCATTATAGATATAAGGCTCAAAGGGACCTTCGATGTCATCTAGTCCAAGTTTCTCATTTCATGGATGAGGAAAGAGAGATTCATAGAGGCTAAGGGGCCTGCTTGCCCAGGGTCACACAAGTGTCTGAGATAAGATTCAAACCCAGCTTATCCTGACTTCAAGTCTGTGGCTCTATCAACTAACCCCATCAACTCTCCCTATTCAATTCAACTGTCTCTGTGTTAGGCACTGGGGGGTAAAGAGATAAAAAGGAAGCAATGTATATCTGTAGTTAAAAAGCCTACCTCTGTCGGGTGGAGAGGAGATAGGCAGATGAATACAATACATCCAAAGGTAAAAAGGGAAAGTGCTTCTGAGAAGTTTTAAGGAGAGAGTACAAATAACAGGGGGAAAGAGAAAATGCCTCAAGAAGGAGGTGGCACCTAAGCTGTGCTCTGAAAGGAGCTAAGTATAGTGAGAGGACCGAGGCAGAAAGGGGGGTGTTTTACACAGGCACAGAGGTGAGAGACTGAATATCCTGAAGGGGAAAGGAGTTGGGTCTTTCCCCCTAACCTAGCACTCCCCAGAGCCAGGACCTTTGAAGAGGCTAAATGCTTGCACTATCCCTTTCTGATGGGATATCTAGGGCTATCTACTACTCCCAAACCACCCCTCCAGTAAAGAAGGAATGGGGAGGGCAGTAGGATGGTTAGTTCTTATTTTTTCCATTTCATTTACTACTCCAAAGCAGGATGGTGGGGCAAAAGAGAGGTGTGGGAAGAAGAGAGGACTTCAGGACAACCCCTGGCTAAAGAGCCCGAGGGAAGGGATCTTAGTGTCATAGAACAGGCCCTGCTCCCAGAGTCCCCCACACTTCTTCATGCCGGGGAAAAAACCAGAGATTCCAGGCCAGATCCTAGTTATCTTGGGACTTGGATGGAAGTAGGAAGCCCTAGTCCACGACCAGAAATCAGCAGCCTCAGCCTCTGCACAAGTACTAAGAAAGACCAGGGTCCCAAGGCTTCTCAGGTCCCATGATCCATGCCCCTGCCTCCACGGGGGCCAAGAAACATTTTGGATGGATGAAGAGTGTTCCTTTGTTGGAGGAAATCTGAGATTTCAAAAGTTCTCACTCTGAAGTCTTGAAGAAGTTCTTAAGTTTTACCTAATCTCTGAGAAAAATGTTAGTCCCTTTCAACTTTAGGGTGCTTCACTTGCTGCTTCTGGATTTGGAACACTCTCCAGAATTCCAACTCGAGGTTGAAAGTCAAGTGGTTTCTGAGTTCTCCTAGGCTCAGCCCCATTCGACTTAAAAGGGTACTATCACCGGCACCCTCCTTCCACAGGATTCAGCGTCACCCGGAGCAGCAGCCCTCCCCAAAGCCTCAAAGACAAAGTAACTCAGGGGCCTTTGAATCTGCTCCCAAGATCAGCCGACCAAGATTCTCTCCAACAGGTCCCTCCACAAAGTCCAGGATTTCACCCGTCACTTAACCCTTTCCACCTCCCCTCTTTTCTCCTCCTGGGAAGAAAAAGCTAATGAACCTAGAGAGGTGAAGAACCCAACTAACTACTCGACTCCCATTCTGCTTGAAGCAAAGGGGGAATCACTTTCCGCTCTGGAGGACTAAATGTGCCCCCGGGGCTCTTAGAAAGAACAAATCTCGGTCCTTTCTCCTCAACTCCCTCCCACTCGCCTACACTCAATCAACACAATCTCAACTCCGAAGTTTGGGGCGAAAGCGCAGTACCCGGAATGAGAGACATGGCACACCACTCCCTCCCCACCCTCGGGTTCCATCCTTCCCTGACGAAAACAGGTAGCCTCCAATGCTTGGACGGACCCAGGAGTCTGAGTTTCACTAGTCGGAACAGAGCAAACCTCTCAGCACCAGCCCACTCAGCCTGACCTCGCCGTACCTGGATGGTCTGGTTGGGGTCGCCGCCAGCCACTGGTCCCCCCACTAGCTTGCAGTAAAGGTCCTCGGTGGGCCGCGGGGGGCCCCGTGCTCCGACCGGCGCCTCCTCACCACAAGTAGCAGAAGCCGAGATGCGGGTGCCCTCGGCCAGGTTGAAGTAGGGCGGGTGCAGGCTGAAGCCGACACCGCCTCCACCACTCCAGCTGCCAGTACCTTCGCCACCGGCCTCGGGCGCCCCAGCCCCGCCACAGAGAAGCAGCAGCAGTCGCAACAGAAGGGACAGCACGCAGAGAGACGCATCCCCCCGGCGGTGCCCAGCTCCCCACCTCGCCATCTTCTCAGGGGAGCGGGCGGCGGGCGCTGGGACTCGAGCGAAATGGAGAAATAGGAGAAGGGGCTCCTGATTCAGAGAGGAGCGGCAGCGCACATTGCGAGCGCTGGGCGTCCAAGTAATAAATGAATAAGTACGGTAAATGCGGGAGCCCAACTTTTTCTAGCTACGCTGCGCTCCCTCCCGGCGCCTTCTCCCAAAGCTCTCTAGCCCTAGCCCGGGGCCAAGGGGGCGGGCAGGGCCACTTAATCCGGGGAGGAGACTTCAAGTTGCCCCCGCCCTCTCCCGCCCCTCTTCTCTCCCGTCTTGGGCTCGGCGCAACCCTGCCTAACCCAACCCAGCCCTGCCCGGCCCGGCCCGGCTCCGCTGGGCTTGGCGTCCACTAGTAGCCCAACCCCCAGAATGGCCGTCCCGGTGGGGAAGGGGGAGGGGATGGGGCTGGACACTGGACAAGAGGAGCCTTTAACTCTTCGAGCCCCGAAACGAGTCGGGGCACCTGCTGAGGGGAAGGGGAGGGGAGAGAAAGGGAAAGGGGAGGAGACAGCCATTATTCCTGGGGTCGACCCTCTCCTTCCCCCCACTTTGCGTGTCGCAGGGCTAGGCCGTGGGAAAAAACACCAGGTTTTCTATGGAAGGGGAGGATTTCCTCCCCTTCCCTCCTCCTTCACGTGAAATTTCTTTTCAAATTTTCCCTACTGGGGGGCTGCGGTGCCTATCCTCCTCTCCCCTCCCCTCCCCATCACTGTCCTCTCCTCCCTCCCGGCTTTCCTCCTCCAGTCCGGATCTCCTGGCCTCGGGAGCCTCGGGAGCTAGTCTCCTAGAAGCGCGGGAGAGGGAAAGTGGGCTAGAGGGGGACTGGAGTATGGGGAGGGACCTCTCCACCCCTACCCCGGTCGGGGAATAGACTCTGGATGCCTGGCTTTGGGGTTTGTAAACGTCACGTTCGGAAACTCCTTCCTAGGGCCCCGGGCGTTCTCCACCTTCCAAAAGTTTGGGGGGGTTTCATTGGCCCTTTGTTTCGGCCGCTCTGGGCACCTCTAGCCCAGCCCGAGAAGGCGCCGCCAAGCGGCCCAAAGCATGCCGCTGACTCTGAGACCCGAGCGGGTGGTCTGGGATGGAATATGAAGCTCCCAGACTCTGCAAGGAAAACCGGGGACTCTAACAATCGCGCACAGTCTCCCCCCCACAATTATATCCAATCAGTTCGGCATCCGAAGAGTTAATTACCTGGTGGCTCCTAGGGTTTCCTTTCCCACCCCAAAATAACATTATTATTATTATTTTTTTTTTTTACAAATTTATGACCCGACCCAGACTGAATGACACGTCTCTCTTTTTCCCATTATAAACTTTTAGAAATAAGTATTTTGGGATCACAGTATATAGAGCCGGAAGCGACTTTAGAAGTCACCTAGTCTAACCCATCTTTTTACCAAGTATTATCATATGCGCCTGCGATTTGTTACCTAGTAACTCGTGAGGGACAAATTTTAAATTGTTACTTCGACTTCTTCATATTTATGAGGCGAGGATGTTTCAACGGAGTATGTTCTTCTACCCTGTCTTGTTCACTCCCTCTTTTAATTTTGGTGCCTCTCGAACAAAGAGCTGCCCTCTTGCTTTCTGTTCATTGTCAAACTAACCAGATCCAATTCTCTCTTCTTCCTCTTTGGATAGATCGATTTAAAGCAAGAAAGTCCCTCCAAAGATTGTTATGGTCAGTAGCAACTCTAGGAGACTGGCTCTCTATTTTGCATATTTCAGAATCTATTTACACGATCTTTAAAGTTCCTTACAGCTTTAAATTCATGATCCTATAATCCTACGATATTATTAAAAATAATATTTTAACACATCAAGGGACCAAAGATTTAACTGATAGTGGATACTTCCTCCTCCTGCACAGGTGGCAGCGCTTCCATGCCTTTTCAGATTATAGATAGGTCATAGGGTCACAGAGCTGGAAGGGACCTGAGACTCCATCTAGTCCACCCCACCCTCTATTTTTTACAGGCAAGAAAAATGAAACTCAGAGAGGTTAAGTGATTTGTGTCTAAGGTCATACAGGTAATGTCAGAGGCAGAATGTTTTGTGAATTGCTGTTGGCCAAAAATTTTCCTTATGTAGTAAAGCAAACTACTTAGCTAGGGTGATCCTCAGACAATTGATGTACATAACAGTTTATTTTTTTTGCCAGATTATTGTACCTGAAACTTTTCCAGTGTATCTATTTAGAATGATAAGCTCAACAAAGCACTTTCCCCATAACCCTTTTGGGTTTTACCATTGATAAGATAGATAAGGAAAAGAGATATAGATAAGGAAAGAGAGTTCAGTGATCAGTCCATTGCCACATAGCTAGGAAGTGTGTGAGCTGGGAATACAAATTCAGGTGGCCTGACTCCAAGTCTAATGCTATTTCTACTCACCTAGACTTGTATGCCAGGATGAGGCATCAAAATAAGACTGGGGGAGGATTAACAATAATAATAACAACTATCTACTTATATATCAAAGATACAGGATTTCTTTAGTGGGCAATGCCTCTAATAGATCTCGGCCCCTTTGTGTCTTAGTAGAAAGTTTTCTTGAGTAGCTATGGTCAATAAAGAAATAAATCATTTCCTGGTAGCCTATCCTCTCATGTTAATCTTTTTTTTTTTTTAACTTAGGGAGGTTGGGGGCTAGACTGATGGTCTATATATGGATGGGCCTGTCCTGGAAGTGATTAGTATAGTTTTCTAGAACCTGGAGTCACCTCAGGGCCATGATAAGGCATCAGAGCAAGACTGCATGGAGAAACAATGATATGTAATAAATCCCTTATTTCGGTACCCCAAAATCAAATAGCTCTTTCCCATATCACTTTGCTAATAAGAAGAGGGATATGTGCATAATAAAATATGCTACCTACCTCCTGACAGAGAGGTGATGGATCCATATTGGTACATATATTTTTTTGGATGTGGCCAATGTGGAAATTTGTTTTATTTGACAATGCATATTAAATATAAGGGGTTTCCCCCTCTTTTTTCCAATGGGGAGAGGAAGAGAGAGAAAATAGATTTTGGCTAATTGAAAAACTGAAATGAAACTTTAAAAAAAAATCTTGTTCCCTAAAAAATTAAGTAGATGGATACTAATCTAGGTCTTTCTAGGACATCTTGTGCTTTTCCATTATTCTCCAACTGCTAATGCTTCTGTAAAGTTATTCCCATTCTCTAGGGGATGTCTTTAGAAACTGTCCAGAGTTTTCTTCCATGAAGTCTGATTCATGAAGAGGTCATCCAGCACCCAACTAACTCACTAAGATAGGGTCATGGAGACCAGACAGGGCCAAGTATCTTCAGAAACCACAACAGGAACCAGAATGAGAGAGTCACAGAGTTATATACACATTTGTCACTGGGACTCTTGTAGTTTGGAGTAGTATTGGATTCCTATGTATTTATCCAAACCCTTCCAAGACAACACCTTCCCAAAGCTGCCCCCACCAGTCTTTCAGCCACATTGTTATGGTTTTAGAAAGGCCCCATAAACAAGGCAAGACCTTTACTCTAGTACTGGGTTTATGTCCCAGATGTTTTTGCATTTGGGTGACTCCTGTGATTGGTTTTGTTTCCTTTACTTCTGCCAAACATCATCCTTGAGGGAACCCCTTGTCAGAAGCATCTGTTTGGCCAGCTGCTCTTCCTTGGAGCCTACAAGCCAAATCAGAGGCTGGCCTTTTGCAAAATCTTTCTGCTTCTGCTGGGAAAGAGACAGCATTTCTTGCTTCACATTTGCAGTTTATAAGCATCTTGGGTTTTACAAAACTTTGTTTCTCCCTCCTTTGTCCATTTGTGGGATGAGGGGATCATTTGTATGATATTCTAATATGAGATTGATTTATTCAGAAGCTGTACAGTTGACTATTAGCATTTAAACCTATTCCCAGAGCCTTGGGCAAGGAAGAGAGCTTCAGCAGAAATAATGTGAATAGTTTGGAAAGAGAGGACAATGTTACGGAAATCAACCTTGAAGATCAACTAAGTCAGTGTTCTCAAATAGAAATGGGGCCTTTAAACCATACATAAGGATACCTGCAGCCCTCATATTGACTTAGAAATCTACAAATGTTTATAGATTTCTTTTATTATTAATACAGCAACACATTAAAATCAGATAGGGATATCATGGGCCTCATGTAGTATGCTTGATGTCGCTGATCTAAATCAAACTTCCATCTTACAGATAAGAAAAGTGAGCTATATTGATTAACTGACTGACCAGAGTCACACAGATAGCAAGTAACAAAGCCTAGATTCAAGCCCAGGGCTTCAGATTCTAAATCCTGTGCTATTTCTATATTAAAAAGGAGAAAGCTATTATAATTCTATAATCCCATGCATCCCATGTATGCCTTCATTCTCTAAACCTCAAAGTTCCCAGATACAGAAAAGGTAGAACTTAATCTCTTTCTTCCCTCCTTCTTCCTCCATCTATCATCTTTAAGGATGTATATGAGATTAAAAAAGAGAGAGAAGAGAGAGAGAGAGAGAGAGAGAGAGAGAGAGAGAGAGAGAGAGAGAGAGAAAGAGAAAGAAAGAAAATATCATCAACTCTGGACTTTGTTTTCTGGTCCCACCCAAGTGAAATAAGGCCCTGAGCTTTCCTTGGACATCAAACTAGATTTGTGCCTCCCAATGGATTTCCCCTTTCTTTACCTATTCCCCAATAGAGTTGCTACCTTAACTACATGTGTTTGTCCTGGTGATGATGATTTGGACTTTCTGAAGTGTGATCTATCAAATCAGCTCCCATTCATTCAATCTTTTCATAAAACAAACAACTAGAAGATGTTGTTGGTATTTGAAGGTGAGGGGTTAAGGAAAATATATAGGTATCCAAGTCTGTTTCTGAGGAGTCATCACTATCACTTCTCCTTAGAGGTTAGATCTCCTCTGATAGGCAAAGGGGCTGATTATTAGTGTACAAGTGAAACTAGCCTTACCCTGCCCTCCCCCTTTCTCCCATTTCACTGGGGAATGGTGAAAAGTTATCCTGAGAATGAACTTCCTTTCCAAAGTTATTAGAGGATCTGATTGCTGATAAAGAAGCAACTGGCGTAATAAAAACTATTAGATTTAGTTAGAGAATCTGGGTTTGAATCCTCACTCTATTACTAGGTGTGAGACCTTCATTACTTCATTTCTTTGGACCTCAGCTTCTACCTCTATAAAATGGGTTGGACTAAATAATTACAAAAGTCCCTTCTAGATCTAAATCCTATTATCCGAATGTAGCAGGGGTAGATTATAGCTGTCCTAGCCAAAGGGGGCCAGAGTACATGCCCAGCCCCATGGGAAATATTCTAGGACCACCTATATCCTCTTTACTTCAGTTCCCCTGAAGTAAAGGGTGGTCACACTCTAGACTTTACCATCACTGTTCTGTTTCAAAACCCTGAACTCTGAAATTTCCTTCTCTAATCACAATCTTCTGTCCTTCTACCCTCCACTATGCTTTATTCCTTTCCCCCCATGGTGAGCTGTCATTTATGTCTCTCTATTCTCCCAGCCAATTATCCTTGCTTTTGGTCTCACTTTTGTCCCTATCCAGTCTTGACCCTTTGATCATCCACTTCAATAATTCATTCTTTTATACCCTGAAATCTCCTTTTCCCCTTCCCTTCCATTATTCCCATCCTGATAATCCTGAAACCCGGGTAACTCCTACCATCTATTTCCTTTGTCCCTACTCTTAGTCTGCTGAACACACTGCTGGAAGAAATAAATTGTGACCTTCCATTGCCAAGATTGTGGAGTGAGGAAGAAACCCTCTGAAGGCTTCCCAAATTCCCCTCCAAACAACCAGAAAACTGCCTCAGAATTGATCTAGGATCAGGGAAGCAGCTTACTAACCTGCCAAGAAAAATCTGTCTCACTGGGTGGGAGGGGAGTGAGATCCAAGTGCAGCAGCAGCAGTAGCCAGCAAGTGTCATAACAGGGAAACTGCAGCAAGGCTCCAAACCTGGGGCAATCCACCAATGAGACCCTGCCCTCCTGCAAGCCAGCAGTCCCCTAGCCAAGTGAGCAGTCTATGCAGTGCAGTAAGGCCCCACCCCAAGGACCCCACCCCCAGCACAAGCCACCAGTGAGGCCTTGACCCTATTGCTAACCAGTAGTGAAGCTCCACCCTAGAACTAGCCAACATCAAGATCTCACCCCTGGGGTCTACCAGCAGAGAGACCCTGTTTCCATAGCAACCTAGCTTCAGGGTCCCACCCCTGGAGCACACTAGCAGCTAAACTCCATAATCAGGGAAGTCCAATAGGGAGGCTCCCTGTCTCAGTACAAGCCAGAAGGGAAGCCTACGATCCAGAGAAAACAAGCAGCTAAGTCCTGAAGCCTAGTGAAAGCCAACCATAAGATCCAGAGCCCCAGTACAAAAAGCTTGGGACAGTGCAGGACCAGAGCCTTTCACATAAAAAACACCAAGTCACAAAAAAAGGGCAGAAAAAAATGAGCAAAAAAAAAGAAAGAAAAAGAGCTTGACTTTAGAAAGTTATTGTGGGGATAGAGAGGATCAGGGCATAAACTTAGAAGAAGACAATAGTGTCAAAATAGCTACTTGTGAAGCCTCAAAGAAAAATGTAATTTAGTCTCAGCCTGAAAAAGAATTCCTGGAAGAACTTAAAAAATTTTTTTAAAAAGCAAATTAGAGAAGTAGAAAAAAAATTGGGAAAAGAAATGAGAGTAATGCAAGAGAATCATGAAAAAAGAGTCAATAGCATAGGAAAAGATATACAAAAATTTACTGAAGAAAATAACTCCCTAAATAAATAGAATTGGCCAAGTGGAAAAGGAAGTACAAAAGTTCACTGAAGAAAATAATTCCTTAAAAATTAGAATTGAACAAGTGGAAACCTATGACTCTATGAGACATCAAAAAATGATCAAACAAAATCAAAAAAGTAAAAAAAAGAAGAAGAAGAAAATGTGAGATTTCTCATTGGAAAGACAACTGACCTAGAAAATAGATCCAGGAGAGATAATATAAAATTTATTGGACTACCTGAAAGCCATGATAAAAAAAAACGTCTGAACAACATCTTTCAAGAAATTATACAAGAAAACTGCCTTGGTATATTAGAACAAGAGGGCAAAAGAGAAATTGAAAGAATCCATTGATCAGTACCTGAAAGAGATCCCAAAATGAAAACACCCACAAATATAATAGCCAAATTCCAGAGCTTACAGATCAAGGAGAAAATATTGCAAGCAGCCAACAAGAAACAAATCAAATATTGTGGAGCTACAGTCAGGATTACACAGGATTTGGCAGCTTCCACATTAAAGAATTGGAAAGCTTGAAATATGATATACTAGAAGGCAAAGGAGTGAATATTACAACCAAAAATCACCTACCCAGCAAAATTGAATATAATCTTTCAGGGGGAAAGTGGATATTTAACAAAATAAAGAATTTTCAAGCATATTACATTAAAAGACCAGAGCTGAATAAAACAATTGACCTCCAATAAAAGACTCAAGGGAAAAATAAAAAGATAAAAAAGAAAAAAGAAAGAGAAACTATAAGAACTTCAACAAGGTTAAAATGTTTATATTTCTGTAAGGCAAAATAATATTTCTAACTCTTAACAAATTTATTACTATAAGAGCAATGAGAATGAGTATATGTAGACAGAGGTTGTGGATATAAGGTGACTTTGATGGGATGATAGTGCCCCCCCAAAAAATAAAGGAGAAAGAGAATTGTCCCGGAAGAAGGAGGGGGGAAATTGAATAGGGTAAATTATCCAATATCAAAGATGCATGAAAGAACTATTATAATGGAGGGGAAGATGGGGGTGAGGGGTGGGGGCTTAAAATTTATTGTCCTCAAAATTGACTCAAATTGAGAATAGCATACCCACTCAGTTGGATATAGAAATCTATCTTACCCCATAAGGAAGTAAAAAGGGATAAGGATAATAGAAGGGGGAGGGAGGACTGATAAAAGGGAGGGTATATTGGGGGAGGCAGTGATCAGAAATAAAACACTTGTGAGGAGGGAAAGGGTGGGATGTAAGAGAGAGAGGGGAATAAACAAGTGGAAAATAGCATGGAGGGAATTACACAGTTAGTATTGTAACTATAAAAGTGAATGGGATGAACTCACCCATAAAATGGAAATAGGTAGCAGAATGGATTAAAAACCAGAATCCTACACTATGTTGTTTACAAGAAACACATTTGAAGCAGAGTGATACACATAGGGGCTGGAGTAGAATCTATTATGCTTCAGTTGAAGCAAAGAAAGCAGGGGTAGCAATCAAGATCTCAGACAAAGTAAAAACAAAAATAGATTTAAGTTAAAAAGATAAAGAAGGAAACTATATCTTGCTGAAAGGCACCATAGACAATGAAATCTTATCAATTCCAAACATATGGAGCAAATGGTATAGCCTCTAAATATTTGAAGGAGAAGTTGAATGAGTTACAGGAAAAATAGATAATGAAACTATACTAGGAATGGCTAGGTGGTACAGTGAATAGAACACTGGCCCTGGAGTCAGGAGGACCTGAGTTCAAATCCAGCCTCAGACCCTTAACACTTACTAGCCATGTGACCTTGGGCAAGTCACTTAACCCCAATTGCCCTGTCTTCCCCCTCCAAAAAGAAAGTGGAAAAGGAGAGATGTGGAATTCTTTTTCATCTGCTGATGCGCTAGAACACAGAGATCACTGAGGCCACCAGGTGATCTGGGGGGTTAGTACTGAGTATATGCAGAGATGGAGAGAGAAGAGAAAGAGAATTTCCCCAGTAGTGTTTTCAGAGTTGCTACTCTGAGTACATTCAAGCCCTCTTAGGTTATAACTGCTGGTAGGGACAAACATTGAGCTTAGAAGGAGGAAGTTGGGAGTTTGTATAGCAGAAGGAGGGGGCAGAGTGGGAAGTGTTAGGAGACAAGGCTAGGTATGATCATGTGGGAGACAAGCTCTATTGTTATTGTGGTTATTATGGAGAGGATGGGATATGATCCATTTTCACACCTTTCATTTGTTTGATCATAGTTCAGGTCATAGCACTCCAGAGGGCCTCCAGCAATATCCTGTCTAGATTATAGAATCACAGAGATTGAAGAGGCCTATTCCAACTCCCTCATTTTACAAAAGTGAAAACTAATTCCCACATTGGGAAATAACTTTCCCAAGGTTATTCATGTTATAAATGGCAGAAATAGGATTTGAACCTAGGTCTTACGTCTCTGAATCCAGTCTTCTTTTCATTGCAGCAATACCTCTAGTGTCTTTTTTTGCTCTGTGTCTACCATCCTATTATCCTTTAACTCTATGACTTTCCTATAACAGCAATTCCAAACCCTCTACTTATCTCAAATCCACAACTCAACTTCCTCTCTCAGAAAATGATTTTGCCTTCTACTTTAACTGAGACCATCCAATGTGAACTCTCTTAGCTTGCCCCCTTCACTTCAGCACCAGAGGGTGTGATGACCCTACTCTTTGCCAGAAATAACCGATCCACCTAAACCCTCAATCCAATTCCTTTCCTCCTATTCTGTGACCTTACCTCATCAAACATCCTTCAGTCAAGAAATTAGATTCTTTGACCTAGAAAATTCATCCCCTTCACTTTGCCACTATCTTTAGTTAATATCCTATTGCTCTCCTCCTTTTAGATGCCAAAATGCTAGAGAGTGTATACTTACTGCCTCCTCTTGTTAACTATCACCCACTTAATCAGCCCTGATCCCTTGGCAATGTGGCTTTTGTTCTCACCACTCTCCTCAAACAACCCTCTCCAAGGTCACTAATGACTTCCTTATTATGAAACCTAATGGCCTATTGTTGCTCCTCATCTTTCTTGGCCTCTCTGTGGCATTTGACACTGGACCACTCCCTCTTTCGGGATACTCTTTCCTTTCTGAGATTCTGAGAAACACTGCTCTCATGCTTCTTTTCTTGTATCTCTGACAACTCGTCTATTTTCTTTTGTTGTGCAGAGAATAAGAGCAAGCTGAGACCTGGGTTCAGGGTAAATTTAGGTGTGGATTTATTGATTGTGTGCAACTGCCTGGAGTATAAACTCAAATCAGGCAGCCCCGAATTGGGGTACAGTGCTTATAAAGGCTAAAACCACAAAAACCACTATTGGGGAGGGGAGTTAGCATAAGCAATGACATACAGAAGCCAAGGACTGCCATTGGTTAGATCTATAGCTCAGGGCTATTTAGGGAAGATGGTGCAAGGGTAGAAGGGTGCAACTTTTCTTGGAAAGGGGTCCCTCCCAGAACAGAGTGGAGGGTATAGGGTGAAGGGTCATTGGGTAATGGGGACAGGCTAGGGTCATGTTCTGGGTACAGGCTGTGGGGACCCTGCTTGGTCAGCAGGGACAGAACAGTGTGGTCTCTTCTTAAGAAAAACTTGTACCATAACCCTGGACTACACCTTGGGCAATACCCAAGACTATGCCTCAAGCTGTTTCAAGCTATTACAAGGTATAGGATAGAGACAAAGACAAATATATAAAGGGGCTTAATGGTGGGCATCAAATCAGGAGATTTGTAATTTGGGTTTGGGCACAATGATTTCCT
This sequence comes from Gymnobelideus leadbeateri, assembly GCA_011680675.1. Taxonomy (NCBI): domain Eukaryota; kingdom Metazoa; phylum Chordata; class Mammalia; order Diprotodontia; family Petauridae; genus Gymnobelideus; species Gymnobelideus leadbeateri. Next base: position 124,260 of record WOXC01008455.1, read on the forward strand.
GGTTCTTCATCTTCCTATAACCTGTTAAATGTTATGGTCCCCTAGGGTTTTGTCCTTGGCACTCTTCTATTTTTACTCTAAGGGATCTCCCTTGATGATCTCATCTACTCCCATGGTTTCAATTATCATCTCTATTGTGATGATTCCCAAGTCTATTTCTACCCTTAATCATTCCCCAGGGTTCTAGTCACATATTTTCAACTATTTGTTGGATATATGGCTTTACTTGGATGTCTCCAAATTCAACATGCTCAAAACTAAACTCACCTTCTTTTTCTCAAAACCTGTGCCACCCCCTGACTTCTCTATTTCTGTTTATGGTGCTGATATTCTCCTATTTACTATATTTGGAACATTGAGGTAATTTTTAAAAGTCCTCCTCCCTTTTCCTACTTATCCAGTAATGTAAGGATCCCGCCTTACTGGGCTGATGCCAAACTTACCTCTCCAATCGCCTCCAAGATTCTGGTTGCCCCTACGACCCAGGGTTGCCTTCACAAACCCCTAGGAGAGTTCCTTTCCAGTCGTCCCCACAACTCTGGTCACCCCACTATGACCTCTGGTTGCCCCACTACAACCTCTGGTTCATCCCCATGAACCCCTTGGGAGAGCCTGCTCCTTCCAAACAGACAAAGGAGTCTGACACCAAGGTATAATATATCTTGCCATTTATTCTCTTTCTCATTCACAACCCCCTCTTCTCTCTCCTCCTTCTTTCACCTCACCTCCCTCCTTTTATATCCTTCCCTCCCCCCCACTCTGTTTCCCCATGTGCCTCAGCAGCAGGCTCCTCACGGGAGGGGAGTGCTCCCCTGTTAGCAGCATGCTCAATACCCTGTAATCCTTGAACCTATGTTGGTTGGAGTGGGGGTGGGGGAGCAGAAACACACACACAGGTGCCTCTAACCCAGCCTGAGTTGCGCTGTGATTTGCCTGAGTTCTCCATGAGTTCTCAGAGTTTGGGTAAAATCTTAAAGGGCCCTAACACAGTAAGTTGCAAGGTGCAATTTTTCCAACCATTCCCTCCTCTTAATTTCTACTGCAACCCCTCTAGTTCAGCCCTTCATCAATGCTCATCTTATTGTCTCTAAACTTTTAAAATTGTATATCCCACTAGTAAATAATTTTTGAATATATATAAATATATACATGTATATACATACATGTACATACATAAAAACACACACATATATAAAACATTCATAAATTATATGCCTCTATTTCTATGCTAGTAATTATATGATGAAATTAATACAAAATAGAAATGAAAAAGGATTATATAGAGGTGAAATGATTTGAAAATAATATTTTGTATTAATGGCATGAAATCTTGCATTATTGATGATATTTTAATAAAAGCAATGCAATTAAAGATACTTTATTATTTTAAAAAATCTTGTCTTAACACTAAGGCATGCAGGAATCCAAAACCCTGACTCTTAAGTTCTGTTTAGTCTGATACTTGGTTTGAATGGCTGTCATAGCTGAAAAGGATACCTTAGAAAGATATGTGGAGCTTAATGGAAGAAGTACCATCCATCATTAGCTGCATTACTAACTAAGCAAAGATACTCATTTTTTCAAGTCCATCCGACAATTATACAAAGATTTTTTAAACTGAAATTCGGTTAGTAAACATCTATCTTCCCTGACATCAATCAGTCACTTTTGCAAACTAGTAGGAAAATGTTATAATTTTATGTTTTTAACAAATGACTTCAAAACCACTGAAACGCTTCATTTGCATACTTTTAACACAGATTGAAAAATTGTTTCCAAGTTTTTTATTGATATGAGCTGAGTTTTTATAGATGATACATTGTCTTATAACGATTCACAGAAGAGAGTTATGTATCTAGGAGGAGAAGGTATTCATCAGTGTCAAATGCTGAAGAAAGTTTAAGAAGGATGAAGATTAAGAAAAGGTTATTTGATTTGACATTTAATAGACCACTGGTAACTTTGAAGAGAGCAGTTTCAGCTGAGTCAGGAGTCAAGGATATGAGGAAGTTGAGATACTGGGTTATTAGAAGGATGATGGTGCCCCTAGAAATAGGAAAGTTTGGAAACAGGGTTGATGTGCAGTGGGATAGAAAGGAGATGTAATGTTGTAAGACCTGCAATATACATTGCACCCCATCCTACTCATCATTCAGAATGCTGTGCAGTGTAGCTACTTGTGCTACTTATTCTTTCTTCCTCCCAGAGATAAAAGGGGTCTTATTCACTAGTCACTCCTCTAGAACCTATTACTGAAATGACTCTGAAGAAACCATGAAATGATTCTGAAGAAACCATGGACACAAATGGCTGTGTCCATACTATAGGGTATGGACACAACTGGGTTAGTAGAAGGCATGTGTGTGCCTGCACAGCTTCAGTCAAAGCCTAGGTTGCAATTAAGTTATAACCTTCCTGATTGGCTAATATCAATATACCTACAAATGGCCAGAGGTGCAAGAGGGAGGAATGGGAAAGTATTGATCTATAATGAATGAAAGGGATGGTAGAGGTGTATTGGAAAAAAACCCACACTAGACTGGCTATCGTGGGATGGATGAGATGCAGCTCATCTACCTGTTCTCTGAATGGTTAATCATACACACCTTGGGTTCAATCCATGGCTCTTACTTGGGAAACTTCTAAGATAATAATATTTTAGCTGATCTTCACAGTTCCAATCAATGTTTGGTTTAATCTGCTCTTCACACTATTGACCCTTCCTAATGTATTTCTTGAATCTAATAACTTTTCTATTATAAAACTCTCAATGGCTCCCTATTACTTACTGAATAAAATGGACCTCCAAAATCTAGTTCCAACCTACCTGCAGAGCATCACCTATTCATTTTCTTTATGTATTTAATCTTCCAACCAAATTGGACTACTTTACATTCCTTGTTCTTGTCTTACCCTCCCTCATCTCATATAATAGTCAGTAAGCATTTATTAAGCACTTAGTATTTGCCAGGTACTGTGCTAAGCACTGGGGATACAAAAAAGGGGTAAAAGACAGCCCCTGCCCTCAAGGAGCTTGCAATCTAATGGGGGAGACAACATGCAAATAACTATGCATATACAAGATGTACACCATGTAAATGAGAAGTAATTTCAGAGGGAAAGCACCATGTGGGGAGAGAAGGAAGGAAGAAAGGATCTCTTACAGGAAATGGAATTTTAACTGAGTCTTTAAAGAAACTAGGAGCCAGAGATGAAGAGGGAGAGAATTCCAGGAATAGGAGAGAGCCGGTGAAAAGATTCTAGGAGTTGAGATAGATTATATTTTACAAGAAACAACACAAAGGACAGTGTTACAAGATCAAGGAGTGTGTGGAGGGGACTAAAATATAATATGACTGGTTGTTGTCCTTTGTTTTTAAAGAGAATCAAAATGACATCACTATGTCGGGGTCAAGGTACAGTGTGTCAAACTGTGGCTGCTGAGACCAATATGAACTCAGAAGCTCTACCATGGGTTGGGTACAAATAGTCCATATGAACATTTAGAATGTAAATAACTCTAAATTTGTGCATCTCGTGTTTCTTTTGAGCTACTGTAATTCTGCTTCACCCATAGAATACAGCACCTGTAAGATGACTATAAATTTAGGAAAAGTCCAGTTGTGAAGAAATGGTAAGGCTTGCCCACAGACTTGATATGTGTGTGGTGGTGAGGAGGTTTCCAGTGAGGAATCAAGGAAGATAACTAGAGTGAGAAGCTGGTTGACTAAGAGGAAAGTAGTAATAGAGAACAATATTATCAACAGTAGTAGGCAAATTTGGAAGGAGGGGAAGGTTGGGAGAGGGAGAGATCATGATTTCTGTTTTGGAATGTTGAATTTGAAATGCATATGGAATATCCAGTTCTAGATATCAAATAGGCATTTGGTGATAAAAGACTGAAGTTCAGGAGAGAGGTTAGGGCTGGATATGTCTTAGAATTATCTGCATGAAGATGATAATTGAACCCATTACAGCTGATGAGAACATCAATTGGGATAAAGTAGAGGGAGAAGAGAAGAGAGCCCAGGATAGACCCTTGGGTACATGGGCATGAACTAGAGAAAGAGCCAACAAAAGAGATTAACAAAGTGTGGTTAGATAGGTGGAAGGAGAACCCTGGGAGAGCAGTGTCACAAAAGTCTAGGGAGGAAAAAGTAGACAGAAGAGGAAGATCAAAAGTGTCAGAGGCTGCAGAGGAAAGAAGGATGAGTTATCAAGAAAAAAACATTAGTTGTCAATAAAGAGATCATCTGTGACTTTGGAGAGAGGGGTTCTAATTGAATGATGAAGTCAGAACCCAGACTACAGAATGCTTAGAAGATAGTGAGAAGAGAGGATGTGCAAAGCCAATTATAGAGCTGTCTCAAGGAATTTAGCACTGAAATGGAGGAAAGCTATAGATAATAGCTTATATGGGATGTTAATTTCAAGTGAAGGCTTTATTTTCCTTTTTTAGGATTGGGGACACTTGGGCATGTTTGTAGGCAACAAAAAAGTAGTGAACACATAAAAGAGAGGGGAAGAAAGCATGCTGAAAAGATGTGATGGAATTGGGATCAACAGTGAATGAAGAGGGTTTTGCCTTAAGAAGAAGAAAGGTCACTTTTTGTGAGACATGGGTGAAGGAAGAGATCATTAGGGAAAACTTTTGAATGATATGAGATGAGAAGGAGGGGACAAGGGGGAATTATTGGCACACAGCCTCAATTTTCATTGAAGTATGAGGTAAGGTTTTCAGGTGAAAAGGGAGGTTGGAGGGGGTACCACAGGAAGCTAGAGGATGGATGAAAAGATTTGCAATAGACATTCTGTGAGTGGAAGAGCGAATTGACTAGGGAAGTTTTGCCTAATTGCCTTGCTTCAGTGAGGGCCCAGTTGAGATTATGTAGCATAAATTTGTATTGGACCCAGTCAGCATGACTTGGTGACTTTCTCTAGCTCCATTCAGCAGTGTGTGAATAAAACAAAAGTGGGAGATGGTGGAAGATCATTGAAGATCTAGTTGAAATTATGTAATATAAATTGAAATGTGGTTTTGTTTATGCTCAAGTTATTCCTTATTCTTGGAATGAAATCCCTGTATACCATTCCCCAATACCAGGCAAGGAGGACTAAATAAGTAAGTACGAAGTCTGTCCCTTCTTTCAAAACTCAGTTCAGATGCTCTTTCCTCTACAAAGCCTACACACATTCATATTCCCATAAAAATGTTTGCCTCTCTCTTCTTTTTTCTTTTCAAATATTGTATCGATGCTCTTTTTGATCCTTCCACACACACCATATATCCAGTTCCCCATCACCAACTACTTACTAGACATTTCAAACTGAAGGGCTCACAGGTATCTCAAACTCTACCTGGCCAAAGCAAAACTTGCTATCTTTTTCCCCAGTTTCACTCCTCTTATAAACTTCTCGATTTCTGTCCAAGGCACCAGTATCCTACAACTATCATTCCGGTTTGCCTAGGTTTGGAATGTTTGCGTTATTCTTAACCCTTCACATTCACTCACTCTACATATCTAATCACCTTCCAAGTTTTGTTATTTCAATCCTCTTCTTTCCAACAGAGCCACCACCTTAACTCAAGTCGTCGTTACCTCTGACCAGGACTATTGAAAGAGCGGTCTAATCTATCTCCTTGTCTCAAGTTTCTACCCACTCCAACTATCCTCCACACAGCTGTGAAGGTGATTTTCCTAGCAGATCTGACTATATTAATACTCTTCACAATAAACTCTAATGACTTCCTATAACCTTAAGGATAAAAAATAAATGCCTTAACTTGGTATTTAATACTCTTCACAACTTGGCCTCAACCTATCTTTCCAGTGTTATTACACATTACTCTTTTTTGCAGAATCTACAATCTAGTCAAACTGGCTTTCTTACTGCTCCTCATACATGATACTCCATTTCTTGTCTCTGCTACTTTTCATTGTCTTTCCCCCTGTGCTCGAAATGCACCTCCTTCTCATCTCCACCTCTTCTTCATTGACTCAGATTAAGGCCACCTTCTTCAGGAAGTCTTTCTTGATCTCCCCATTTGCTAGCATTTTTCCCTCTCCATAACTGTGTGTGTGTGTGTGTGTGTGTGTGTGTGTGTGTGTGTGTGTGTGGCTGAATCAAACCCTTTCTTGTAGCAATCAAGTACAATCAAGCAAAATCAATCATAACATTGCCCACGTCAGAAAACATATGCCTAGTTTCAGCAGAAAGTCAAGAGGCAAGCTTCACAATCATTCATGATTGACTGCTGCTTTAATCAGTCTTCTAAAGTTTTTCAGTGTTGTTTTCAAATACATTGTCAAGGTCACTGTATAAGTTGTTCTCCTGGATCTGTTTATTTACTCTGTATTTGTTCATAGAAATCAGTTCAACTTTCTCAGAATTCTTCAATTCTTCATGATTTCTTAGAGCACAGTAATATTCCATGCCATCTATATTATTTAAAGTGAATGATGAGCATTCACCTTCCTTCCAGCTCTTTGCTACTACCAAAAGTACTGTTGTACACATAGTTATATATGTAAACCTTTCCCCCTTTCCTTAATATCCTTAGGGTACATGCCAATTTGAGACAATGCTGGGTCAAGGGGTGTATATAATTTAGTCACACGTTGACTGTAATTCCAAATAGTTTTCCAGACTAGTTGAATCAGTTCATAGGTCTTCTCATAGATCCTCCAACATGTATCATTTTCATTTTTTGACATTTTTGCCACTCTAATGGATATGAGGTAAGCCATCAGAGATGTTTACATTTGTATTTCTTATTATTAGTGATTCTTTTCCTCAAATGCTTGTAACATTTAGACTAGACCTCTCCTTTGCACTTATCTCACTCATGCAAATTCCTCTGATTGGCATTTAAAGTCCTTTCTAACCCAGCCCACTTAATTTACCTTTCTGGCCTTATATATTATTCTCCTTCATGAACTCTATAGTCCAGCCAAAATGGATTTTTTTTTTACTATTTATCACACATAACATGCCATTTCTGGACTCTATGCCTTGGCATAAGCTGTGCCACTGTGCCCAGAATGTTCTGCATTACTTCTGCCTCTTGTAATCTCTAATTTCCTTCAAAAGTCAGCTTAAGTCCCTATGTCCCTCATGGGGCCTTTTTATGATCGTCTTAGCTGCTTATATGTTCCCTGTCTCTAAAATTACTTTATATATACACAATATGTATTGTGCAATAGCATTAGACTAGCCTATTGAGAGCCAGTCCTTGAAGTATGTGCAAATATTCCTTGCCTGTTTTCAGTCCTTGAAGTATACACAGATATTCCTTTTGTGGTTTCGGTCTTTAAAGCATGAGTACAGATATTCCTCACCTGGTTTCAGTCAATGTGAGCATGGGGAACATTTAGGGGTAGCTGTTTCTAGCCATGATGACATAGTATTGTGTAATTATAAATTCTCTCTCTATAAAGCCAGAGGAATTGGTGACCAAGGAGATGCTGAGTTAGAACTGAATGAGAACAGAGAAAAGATGACCTCTCATCTCTTACTCTCTTGCCTTTGTAGTTGTGAACAGATAGGATTATTTTGAGTTGTAGGGCAGAGGAAAAGGCAGATGCCCTATACCCTATATGATTATGGTAGATATGAACACATGACTGCACCTGTATATGGTGTTTATTCTTTCTTGATCTCAGGCACATAAATATCCCAATTTGGATGTGTTCAGGCAGCAATCCTGTACTTTTGGGAGGTTCAGTAGTTCCATTGGTGACCAGATCCAGTAGCAGAGTCCACCAGAGCCAGCAGCAATAACCATAGGAGTTGGGAGGCAATTGAGCAATTTTGCGATGAATGTGCCCAGGCAGTGTGCTTATGAGCAAGAGGAGGTTGTAAAGAACAAGCTGAGCTATCTGGCCCATCAGCACATAGACTTATCTAGGAGACATCTCACCCTGTGAGTAACCAGCCCAGTAGAGAGACTGCATCTATCTGTGCACCCCATTCCACGGTGAGCTTCATGAGGACTCTACAAAGAGAAAAAAAAAACTTTCCATGGTCAAGAAGGTACCTCTTTGCTACAAGTGTTCTTTACGGATGTGTTTCATGGCATGAACTTTAACCTACTATGCTATGTACCTACTCTCTCCATGGACTTTGTATTTGTCAGAGTACATCCCCAGGATTTGGTGGAAATGTGCTTTTTTTTTAACCAACTATTTGTACCATGCCTGCTCTATAAACATCTTTTGTACAAGGTAATGAAGTATGGGTGGCATGACTGTTAATAGGGAAAACATTCATGAGGACTCATAAATAATATTTTATGCCAGCCTTTTAAGGTTATCCCCAGAATTTTGAATAGAGAAGTACTCAGCTGCCCTCTGGGGACCTAATCTGTGAGCAAAAGTGACCAGTAGACTGCAGAAGGGCTGCTAATATATGTGTATATGGTATATTTAAATACTATCTTCTCTGGTAGAATGAAAACTCCTTGAGAGCAGAGGTTATATCACTTTTTCTTTGTATCTCCAGTGCTAAGCACAGTAAGTACCTGGCATATAGCAAGTGCTTAATAAATGCTTGTTGATTGATTGATAGTTCATGTATCATACTTTCTTGTGAAAATGCTTTCTCCCTTTTAGATTGTAAGCCTCTTAAGAGCAAGGTCTGTATCATACATATCTTAGAATCCATGGTACCTTAAAAAAAAACAAACCCTTTAGCTGCTCCCTATTTATTCCTAAGATAAAACACAAACTTCTCATACTGGAGTTAAAGATATTCCACAATTGGGTTCCAATCTATCTTTTCAGCTTTATTTCATATTATTCCCCTCCAAATACTCATTTTTTCTGGCCAAACTAGCTATTTCCTTGGATCAAATTTCTATCATCTCCTTCTTCTATGTATCCACACAAACTATTTTTTAATTTAGAATATGTTACCTTATTCCTTCTGACTTTCAGATTTCATTTCTTCTTCACAGCTCACCTTAGGTTACCACCTCTATGAATTTTTCCGTGATCTCTCTCACAATTACTGCTCTCTCCCCACTTCAGATCTTCTTTGAGTACTTTGTTTTCTTTCTTTTGCACCTTGCATCCCTATTTGCTATTATATTTATATGTTACTTGCTAGATCCTACCCATAGAATATAAACTCTTTGAGGGCAAGGACATTTTCATTTTTGTCTTTGTATTCCAAGTCATTAACACAACACTACATACATAGTAAATGCTAAATGAATGTTGAATTGAACATTACATATTAAATAAATTTGTTGAATATATGAATGAATGAATGTCCTTGAAAAAGAGGTTATGAGCCTGGCTATAAGGACACATTGGGGAGTGGTCAAGTTTTTCTTGTTACTTGTGGTTCTTGGCCCTCAAGACTCTGGATTCACATGAATTAGATGTGGTTTTAGGGGGTCCCTCAAAAGGATCACATTCTCTCTCTTTTGGTTTGTTGTCCTGACCTTAAATTTACTCCAGGAAAATCTCCTAATATTATTTGTGTTTAGTTTTCCACAAATATAGGTGATGGGGCCCCCTGCTCCTACACAAGTACTCAAGGCAACAAATGTATATGGATAAAGAACAGTCTTTATTTCATTCCATAGAAAAAGAACTTTATAGGAGTCAAAGGATTCAGAGGCACTCGTAAGCAGATAAAGAGGGTACAAAAACACTCAAATAGCCTGAAAGCTACTTTCAGAAAGGAAATGACCTCAGGGTTCCTAAATAAGGCAACCCCTCCAACATTCAAGTGAATCCCTAGTTCCCCCAATAGGTCCTATGTAGTCTACCCAAGACTTTTAGTCTCACTCTAGTTAGGACTTTCTCTTGAAGTTGAATAGATCTTGGGGCTTCTAGATGGGTAATCCCTTTCTCCTAGGAGCTATACTGTCTTGTACCATTTCCTCTCCCCCACAGCATTACAGTTCCTTCAGGACCCATATTGGCTAGCCTCTTCTTTCTCTAGAGTGACAATGCTCAGGATTTCCCTATCTTCCTAGAAGGCCAGGTCACTGAACTCAAATTTGGGGATAATGCATGAGGCAACCCCCAAGGCTGACACTAAAGAAATCTCTCTCCTTTAACTAAAAGTAAATCAAGCCACATAGGAAATCCTTTTCCCCTGTCTAGAAGGTTATGTCCTAGGATTTTCAAACTTGGGGCTATTCAGAAGGTAATGTTACTCAGAAAATTGAAAACCCCCTTCTCTACACAGGATATTGGGGTTCAGGAATAGTATCCATGAACTTCCCTTTTGGGAAGTGGGCAAGGACAAGTCTGCTTCTGCTATGTGATTCTGTAAGAACACTTATCATTTGCTGCCATCTCTTGGACTGGGAAAGTCCATTATCAGAAATTCTACTCATAGGTCATGTGGGTGAAAACATTTTATGAAGGTACTTTTAACTCCCATATGTTTCTACCCAAATCATTTCCCAGAGGGAAGGAGTTTGTGTATACACATAGGCTTCCTTTACCCAGGACACAGGCCCACTTTGCCAAATTCTAGCCTGTCTTCTAAGTGGGAAAAAGGTGAAGATGAAAAAAAAAAGCAGGGTAGGGTGTGGTAAGTCTCCCAGTTCATTTTTAAAGATCGTTGGAGGAAGTTTCTCCAACAAGGGTTCATCCTTCCCAGTGTCCTGGCTAGCCAGCCATCAATGGAGGCAGCCTGAGTCCCTTGAAACTCAATGAGGAGCCATCCCTTGACTTCTTATAAGAACTAGAATGCAGACCTCTATTCTCCATGGGGAGGTGCCCATCAGATACCCCAAAGTTTCACCACCCAGTAAATTCATCTAGTTAGTTGGGGATATTATTAAATTGATTGGGAAATTCCCTAGGTCACCCCCTTACACTCTCATCCTTTAATGGCAGAGATATTTCCATTAATCATGGATTCATCTAGATATGAGATTGAGGAAAAGTAGAAGTGTACTTGTTAGAGAAAGTGGGTTGGAAAGGAGGTTCAGTAGACTTAATCTTCTCTATCAACCAGGATGAAAAAGCCAAAGGAAATTCTCTTAGAGATTGGTTCATCAGTGGCAGCCTTAGGTATGTCTCTCCACTCTACTAAGATGCCTAAACTTCCAAGGGCATAGCCCCCTCCCTCCCTCACTGAGCAATCCATAGATCTTGCTTTTGGAACTTGGGAACAAGGTTGCTGTAAATGCTGTGCTGAGAGGTAGTATGTGTCCTGGGGTGTGTGTGTGCTCTAGGGTTGGGAAATAGTGGGGAGGGACGGAGAGAGAGACACACACACAGACAGAGACAGACATAGAGAGACAGAGAGAGGAGATCTGAAGTCTCTAGCATTCTAATCAGATTTTTTAAAAGGGTAAGGGACCTAAGTCTGACTGGAAACAACCTCCTCCTTCCCTTACACAATAGGCTTCTTGTTGTCCCTTCATGACACTTTCTCATTGAATATAGACTGAAAACAACAGTTGCCACTGGCATAGGTTTTCTGCTTTACAAAGCATTTTATATACTTATCTGTCTAGATTCTCACAATAATCCTAGTGGTATATAGGACAAATAGTATTAATTCCATCTTACAAATAGGGAAACTGAGGTGCAGAAAAGTATTAACCTGTGTCTTGTACAAGGTCATTAAGCTTAATAAATGATAGAACAGGGACTAGAAATAAAATCCTCTCTCTCCAGATAATAGAAAAGACTTCAGAGACCATCTAGTCCAACTCCTTCATTTAAAAGATGAGAGAGCTCAGGCCCAGAGACCTGCCCAATATTGTACAAGCTAAGGGACATGTATTCAAATACCCATCCCCTGACTGATCTCACACTTATTTCACCACACTGTGATCCAGTGTACTGAGCTGCTGGGTTGTATCTTCTAGCCCTAAACCTGTATTCTTTGGGGTCCTTGGGAAAGAATCCAATGTGTAACCTGGTTAGAAGCAGCATTTCCCTCAACTGAAGGAGCCTCTTTCATGAGGAGTGGAAAAAAATCCACACCAAAAAACTAGGCTGTGCTCACATCTTTGAGCGCTCCCCACCCCTCCCCCGGGAAACACTATATTCAGTTTACTTACTCTAAGCCATTAGTTAATTAACAGCTGATGCATAGAAGTTTCTGCTTCACCTCCCTTTGGACTCAAGAAAAATAATGAGTCAACATTCAATTAATTCATTTCCCTAGTCAATTCTTAGTGCAAACCTTCATTCTCAAATGGGGAGGAAAAAAAGCAAGTCTAAGATAACTTTCATGATCTTATTGATGCAAAGCTTGACAGTTCATGTCTTTTCTGAGCTTGCTAGATTCTATAGATGTTTACAAAGTGTCTCACACCATGGTAAATTTGTGAGAAAAGGGCCCAATAGAAGCTAAGTCATCATTTTGAAAAGGATGGTGTTTGTTCTGCTGTTCTGCTGGTATAACCCTTTCCTCTCCTTCATCAGATATACAGATGACTAGGCAGGCAGCATTGATTCAGTCATTCAGTTAAGCATTTATAAAGTGGCCCATACTGGGCTAAGCACTCAGAATATTTTTAAAAAATCAATAACACTTTTCCTACCCTCAGGGAGATCACATTCTAATGGGGGAGAGAATAATCAAATAACAACGTACATATAAGAGATGCACAGTACAAATGGAAGATAATCTCATCCAGAACATGCTGGGGTGATGAATGGGTGTGGAGGAAGAGAAAGGCTGCCGAAGCTGAAATTTGAGCTGAATTTTGTTGAAAGAACCAAAGAAATCTTAGAAGGGGAAAGTTAAAGAGGGAGAGCACTCTAGACATTGGGGAAAAAGTTAGTACAAAGGCACATTTCAGAAAATGGAGTGTGAAGTAGTGAATAGAGTGCTGGCCCTGGAGTCTGGAAGACTCATCTTCCTAAATTCAAATCCGGCCCCAGACACTTACTAGCTGTGTGACCCTGGGCAAGTCACTTACTGTTTGCCTCAGTTTCCTTATCTGGAAAATCATCTGGAGAAGGAAATGGCAAACCACTTCAGTATTTCTGCCAAGAAAACCCCAAATGAGGTAATGAAGAGTTGGACATGATTGAAAAATGACTGAACAAATATGAAAAATGGCAGGTGGGTCAGAATGGATCATAAGACTCATGGAACCAGAATACTAGAAAGATAGAAATGGGGCTGAGGGATAAAGGGTCTCAAATACCAGAATAGAAGATTCTATACTGGGATCACAAGGCAATGAGGAACCACTGGAGTTTCTTGAATGGGGGGAGAAATGGTTACACTATATTTTAGGAAAATCTCTTTGGCAGGGAGTCTGTTGCAGGTAGGGATTAAACTCTGAAGCTATGAATCACTTAGAGACCTACGGTTCAAACAAAGTCCTTTTACTAAAAACATTCCAATACTCCTAGGTTGAAGCAATTCTCAAGGTGATTGAAAACAGTTTGTAAAGATAAAAACAGAAAAAAAGCCTTTGACACAAAGGTTGAAAAGAAGTCAGCAAGGAGGCTCCCAGGGATCTCTGGAGTTAATGTCCTAAAAACTGCTGTAACAGCCTTCTTTGTGCCCATCAGTGGTTCCCAGATCAATTCACCTCAGGGTAAGGCTAACCTAAACTGCCCCAGGTCTGCACCACAACTTCCTTGTTAACAATGATAGTAGGAGAGTGTGAGGCTAAACTCAAGCCTCCCAGTCCACCATTATTCTGACCCGTGACAGAGTCAAATTAAGATACTAGATCAGGGGTGGAAGCCTGCTGCCTCAAGGCCACACGTGACTCCCTAGGTCCTCATGTGAGGCCCTTTGACTAAATCCAAACTTCACAGAACAAATCCCCTTAATAAAAGGATTTATTCTGTAAAGCTTGGACTCAGTCAAAAGGCCATACCCAGGGACCTAGCAGGTCACATGTGGCCTTGAGGTTGCAGGTTCTTCAGCCCTGTCTAGACTATCAACTGCAAAGGACCCTTTAGTCCTCATCCCTTCTCCCCCACATCCTACCCTCATTTTGCAGCCGAGAAAACTGAAGCCCCGACAAGTGACGTCCCCCAGGAATTAGTGGCAAAGACTCGGTGGGAATTCTAAGATCTGATTATTTCTACAAACTTTAAGGACCCAGCATTAAAGCCTGGCAAAGAATAATATAGTTTGGGAGTTAGAAGGGACCTTAGAGGTCCTCTAATCCAACTCCCCATTTTACAGATGAGAAAACTGAGGTTCAAAAGGTTATGTAACTTGCACAAGGTTACACATATAGTAAGTGGCAGAACAAGGATAATTAGATTGGATTAGGAGCTAGGTCTTCCTGACTCTGATCTATCAACCACATTGGTTGGTGATGAAGGGATGGTGCTGAAGGAATGCCAAGGAGTCAGGGATGAAGGGAGTCAGCACAGTTGTGGCACGTGATAGAAAGTGTTATGAGACTGTGAGGCAGAAGACCTGTGTTCTAGTTCCAGCCTTGCTGCTAACTAGCTTCTATGTGGACTCTGGCAAGTCATTTCCTATCTGTAAGTCTCAGTTTCCACGTCTGAAAAATCAAGAGGTAGCTTAAGAGGTCTCTTTTGGCTCCATGGTTTTGAATTCTTTTCCTACCAAAGGCTTTAAGCCTAGACCTCCGGTCTCCATCCTTGCAGACCAAAGGAGAGTGCCCTCGGGGTGGGGGGGGGGGGGAATAGGTTGTAGGGAAGGGTTAGGACTTGATGACAGTGTTACTGTCCTTGGGGAGCGGGTTAGTTTGAGTGATGGGTACCATGAGATTGGTAACCTCACTGGTAATTTCATCAAAGAAATGGAAAGCAATAGGAAGAAATACAAAGTAACATTATCTTTCCTATCTGAAAATCAAAAGGAATGTATTAGAATGTATGGCATTTCATTGTTTGAGATACACTGTAGGAAAAAATAAGCATTTCAAGTATTAGGAATAAGGAAAAGGAGATTGGGGTATCGAGAATGCAAACAAACCCAGAGATTCGAAAGCGTCTCCTCTTGATCTAGAGAAATGTCACAGAAAGGGTGTCCGATCTCCTCCTGTGTGAGGTAAGAGGGGGGGCTAGAAGGTCTTTAAGCTTCCTTCCAACCCTGGCATTCTATAAAATGTACCTTAGGCCTCAATGACATGCTGTCAACTTCCTGGGGACCCATTTTCTCTTCTTGATCAAAAGAAATTTGTTTTGATTTCCAAGATATTTCACCTTTCTCTCTACACTAAGCTCAGATCTCTGAACCCCTGCTTGCAGGACTGAGATTCATTCTCCAGATCTTTCTGACCCTTGGACTGACTTGGCTTTCTTGATTCAAAGATTTGCTGTTTCCAAGCCATCATTTCAGGCAATCCAGATCCTCCATAGGTCCCATGAAGTATGTTTTTTTTTTTTAAAGTTTGTTTAAAAAGTTTTTTAAAAGTTTGTTTAAAAAGTTTTTTTAAAGTTTTTTTTTTTATCAATATCTTGGACAAAGGCACAGATAGCATGATTATTTAATTTTCAGATGGCACCAAGTTCAGAGGGGTAGCCAACACATTGGGTGATAGCATCAATATCTAAAATAATCTCTACAGTCTTGAGAAATGGGCAAAACCTAAGAAGATGAAATTTAATGTGGGTTAAAATTGACTTCACACGTGCAAGATGGAAAAGCACTGGGGGTTCTAGGAGATTATGAGCTCAACAAGGGGGAAACATTGTGAAGTGGTGACCAATACCAATAATGTGATCTTGGACTGCATTTAGAGAGGCATGCTGCCCAGGACCAAGGAGATGTGAGTCTTGCTATATTCTGCCTGGTCAGATTACATCTGGAATATTGTGTTCAGTTATAACCACCAAATGTTTGGAAGGACATTGATGAGTTAAAGAATGTTTGGAGGTGGGCAAAAGGATAGCTAGGACTTCAAATTCATGCCATATGAGGAATAATGAAAGGAATGGGAGTGTATAACTTAGAAAAAAGAATATTTTAAGAAGTACTATAAATGACCACTGTCCATCTCTTGTCTCCTCCTCATCCCAAGCCAGTAGGAAAGTGCCCTGTTGCCCTAGAAAACAAACAGAATTTACAGATGGGTGGAATGCTGGAGATCACTTAATCCAACCTTTTGTGTGAGGAAACAGGTACAGAGAAGTGACAGAACCTGCTGCATCACCTATGTGATGAAACTGAAACGAGTTATAGGTTTGGGATTCGAATCCTTCTTCTGATCCCAAATCCAGAGTTCTTTTTATCATCTGCTATTCTCTTTCAACCCTAGCTGTTGTAGTGCTAACACAGAAGAAGATCTCATTCTTACCCCTATACCTTCCCAATCAGACCACACTTTGCAAGGCAATTTGAAGAAAGGAAGAGAGTGCTGAGTGTTGGGGAGGGCTAAGCCAAGAACAATGTGGCCTCCTCCCTTAGAGATTCCTTGCTCATCTGGCTAGCCAAGATGAATTTGTTTCTCCTTTATTATTATTATTATCATCATCATCATCATCATCATCATTATTATTATTTTACAAGATGCTTTTTCAAGATACTTCGCTTTAATTTCTCCAATAAATTCTGGCTTCCTGTATAAATAATCTAATAAAAGGCAAAGGGCTGAGTCCTGATATCCTTGATGGCTATGACATGTGTACTCATTGTTTTTGCAGAAATTCAAGGGGAAATGCATCTGCTGCTTATCTTTTATCTTTCTCCATTCATCCAGAGGATGAAAAGTCTCCCCCTCCCTCCCCACCCAGTTCTGAGAGCACAGTATGTGTTACCCAACACCAGGGAATTCAATTAGCTTTAAGGTCAGTCTGTACCTTTCCGTAATCAAATGGCTTTCCAAACTCTCACAAAGCCCCAACAGGTGTTTCATTCATGCTGTCTGTCTACCTGGCAGGGGCCCAGCATACTTCCCTCTGAGGGCCAGCTCCCAGTGAGGCCGCTGCCCCCTGCATAGAAAATGCTGTCTGCCTCCAATGCAGAGTCCACTGCTAGCCTCAGCCCTGGTGTTTCCTTTTCCAAATCAAAAGCAGTTATAGTCACAGAACCTTAGAGCTGGAAAAATTCTTAAAGATCAAGTTTTCCCCCATATTTTTATAGATAGGGCTGTCAATCCAGAAAGGGGGAAGGGAGTGAATTTTCCAAATTTAAACCACAAAGTAGTGACAAAACTAGCCTAGGACCCAGGTTTCCTAACTCCCAACTCTTCCCATGATACCATAATGATTCTAGGGTTTTTTTTCTGCCAATTATTGACGCCTAATGGTAGCAACCCATCTTCCCCAAAGGGCACTGAAGGACATTATCACACATCTGTGGGTAGACAAGGATTTGAGAGTGAGAGAACCAAAGTTTAAAACCTTGCTTCTGCTACTTACAACCTATATAAATTTTTGGACCAGTCAAATCTTTTCTTCACACCCAAGTTTTCTCATCTGTAAAATAGTAAGATTGGACTAGATGACCTGTAAGTTTCTTTCCAACTCTAAATACCATTAGCTTCTTTCTCCCAGTGCTATAACTAAGTTGGGATGATCAGAGCTTTGCCCTATGTTGCTGAATTTAGAGAGTGCTTACCAAACTCTACCCTTACAGCACTTAGAAGCAAACAAAACAATTTAACACCTAGTTAACAAGAATACATTGTTAAAATAGAAAACTAGCAGATAGTGGGCAGGAGCCAACCTTTCCTCACCTCTCCTCACCTCTACACTGTTTCTTAGCCCTTTCCATGGAATAACCTCCCTGATAGCAGCCTTGTGCTAGCATCCTGGGGTCTGCCTTCCAAAAGTGAGTATGCTTTCAGCCACAAGCCCTTGCTGTGGTTTGTGATACTTACCCTAGGAGAAAAATGTCCTCAATATGATTCTACTCTCCCTTTCCCAATATTAATCTCATTCCCTTTTATCTCTTTCCCCTTTCTCTTCCCTGTGCTGTTTTTCTCTCCCCTATTGATTTTTTCTTGTTTCTATGTTTCTCTTTCCCCCCATTCTATACTTTCTCCTCTCTGTGTCCTTCCTTCTTTTTCTTCCCCTTTTCCATTTTCCTCCTCCCTTAAGCCCAGTGCCTTCAATATATCAACAATATTTTAGCAGCTTCTCTGAGCTCCAGAAAGTGGGGTTACCACCCTCTCCCCTAACTGTTCCTGAGGTTTGGCTTTCTAGAAAGCAGGCTATGGGTTTTGTGTCTAGAAATAATTAGCTGTGAAAGTGAGATTTGTCTAGATGATTCCTTTTCACTGGGGGCAAGGAATTCTGAGGATTAAATGCTTACAGGGCAACTTCAGTTTAGGAAAAGTAAGATATTTATAAATCCCGTGCCAGGGAGTAACCAGAAAAGACAGTTTCTCCTTCCCAACAGAAACACATGGATATACTTGCTGCCCATATTACAATGATTTTTTATGACACCAGCTGTCAAAGAAGACTCAGGTAATTGCAGGCACAGCCCAACTCATAGCAAGATGAATCAGTCTTTATCCTGCTCTAAGAAGAAGGGAGGTGCAAACCTTTAAGACTACAAATATAACATATCCCTAGGCCTGAAATTCTACCACAAGTGAACCATTTATAGTAGAAGTTCTTAACTTGGGGACTGTGAACTTATTTGCAAAAAGATTTTGATAACTCTATTTCAATATAATCAGCTTCCTTTATAATCCTTCGGGTTGTATTTTATGCATTTAAAAACATTCTGACATGGCAGGATCTATATGAACTAAAGCAAAGTGAAGTGAAAAGAACCAGAAGATGATTGGACACAGTGGCAGTAATATTGTAATGATGATCAACTGTGAAAGACTTGGCTACACTGATCAATACGATGATCCAAGATGATTCCAAAGGAGAGAGAGAAATGATGAATTGTGAATACAAATCAAAGTATGATTTTCTCAATTATTATTGCTTTTTTTTTTGTTACTACAAAATGGCTAATGATTTATATTCTAATTGATATCATCTTCCTTGCCTTCTCAGTGGGTGGAGAAGGAATGGGAGAGAATTTGGAACTCAAAATTTAAAAAGAAAAGGATATTGAAAACAAATGAATTAGGGGCAGCTAGATGGCACAGTGAATAGAGCACTGGCCCTGGAGTCAGGAGGACCTGAGTTCAAATCTGGCCTCAGACATTTAACACAAAAACTAGCCATGAGACCTTGGGCAAGTCACTTAACCCCAACTGCCCTCCAAAAAGAAAAATAAAAGCAATGAATTATATATTTTTAAAAATAAAAACATTCTGAGAAAAGCTCCACAGGCTTTGCCAGCCAGCCAGAGTGGTTCATGACACAAAAAAGGTCAAAAAGCCCTGATTTATTGATTATATAGGATCATGCTAGATAAGAACCTAGAGGCTATTTAGTCTAACCCCCTCATTTTTTAGATAAGGAAACTGAGACCTAGAGATATAAAGTAGACAAGGTCACCTGTCAGGATTTGAACCCAAGATCTTCAGTCTCTGCTACAGCGTGTTAATTCCTGTCTCAAACATGAAAATCTTTTTACATAATTGTACACATATAACCTTTGTCTGATTGTTTACTATCTCGAGGAGAGGAGAAGGGAGAGAGCGATAGAATTTGGAACTCAAACTTTAAATACTATTATCAAAAAATTAAAAAGATAAAATACCTACATTTAGTTCTATTAGGGATTTTGGGTAGATTCCTTGATTTCCTACATGTGAGAAGTGGGGGTCAATGAGAAGTTAGCCAAGACTTGCCCAGTGCCCAGGTGGCACAATGAATAGAGCACTGCATCGGGAGTCAGGATGATCTGAGTTCAAATCTAGCACCAGATATTTCCTAGCCAAATGACCCTGGGTGAGTCACTTGACTTCTATCTGCCTCAGTTTCCTCAGTAGTACACTGGGAGAAATGAGAACCTATAACAATTTGGGGTTGTTGTAGGGGGTGGGGGGAATGAGATAATATTTGTAAAGTATTTGACACATTGTAGGTGCTTCTCTTACCCTCTCCCTGCCAAAGCTATACAGATACTATGTTCAAGTATGGCTTAGAGCCCAGGTCTTCTGATTCCAACTCCAGCTGCCTTAATTTCTCCTGGTATATAACAATAGGGTTGGACTCAGTGGTCGTCGGGAGCTCTTCTGAATCTGATATTCTATGTCCTCTGGATCTTACCTTTGGTTGTTAGTAACTGATACCTCAGGGTAGATGAAAGGGAGCAAGTTCCCCACTTGAGAGAAAGTAAGTGAAACTGGGCATTGAGTGGGAAGGGAGAAAAGGTCATAGAACGAGAGGCTGGCTAGTAATTCAAGGAGGCTCTTCTTCTTCTTCTTCTTCTTCTTCTTCTTCTTCTTCTTCTTCTCCTCCTCCTCCTCCTCCTCCTCCTCAATTATTGACAGAAACAACAGTATTCATCACAGCAGCATGATTCACATTTGTATAGTGCCTCAATATTTGTTATTAGCAAAACATATAGAAATATTATCACTGAGGTCTTTCCCATTTCCCTCTCCTTCCACAAACACTTTCCATGCTGAATGTTACTTATTGAGGCTCCTGCCTTCCACACCTTCACTATAACCAAGTACTTTGGTCAAGGTGCTTCCTGTGACCAGGTCTTACTTGTAGAATAGGAAATAGAGTGTATTGTGCTTCCTTCCCCTCCCCCCGCCCCGCCCAGTCCCCACTGCCATCCTACCTGGAGAACCTAATGAGTAGAAACCAACCTAAGAACTTAGTTAGTACCATATAATTTGATTTGTTTCAACAAGCTTTTCTGGAACACTTACTATGTGCAAAATACTGCTTTTGTAATGGAAAGATTATAAAGCATATATAAAAATAGGTCCCTGTCCTCAAGGACCTTATAATCCAGGAGGAAAAAATGTAAAATTTACTATCACTTATAAAGGATTTTATAGTTTGTAAGTGCTTCTCCATCATTCTTATTTGAGTAGAAAATGAATTTTAAAAAATCATTTGATTCCCCACAATGGTCTTTCCACAGCAGCACCTGTCCCTTCGATCTCAGATTAGAAGATCTTTTATACCCTGTGATGTACATAGTTTATCTTCTTCTCTAAAGTTTGATCTGGCTTTTCCATGTCCACCTCTGGTCCTGGCTTCTCTGGGCTTACTCCCTCCCTAGCCAGCTTCTCACCCACCCCCATACAATAAGAGCAGTCGCTATGAGAAATGCCAGCTGTTCTGGCATAGATGCAACATTTAAAAAATGTGAACTATGCAGGACTGGCCTCTCCCTTTCTTTTCCCCTCCCCCTAGTAAGAGCAGGTCTGCAAAGGGGAAGGAATCTATCTATCCATGACAGGCAGGCCTGGCTTAGTAGACCCTGGTCTGCTGCAGAAATTCAAACACCCTAAGAGTGGGGTTGTTTTAGCAAGATAGAGCAGAGGGATTTTAAGATTATTAGAACTAGAGCTAGAAAGGATTTCAGAGATCATCTGACTCCCTCCTGCATTTTACAGTTTTGGAAACTGAGGCCCAGAGATGTTAAATGGCATCCAAGGTCACTAGGTTATCAGCAATCAAAGGCAAGTTTTGAACCCAGGGGAAGAGATGGATATTTTCATATGACCTTGCTGGTGACAGGAACCCTGCTTGCCTTCTATATAGGTAAGGGTCACATCCTCCAGTGCCAAGCTCAGATGCCAAAACACATTTTGCTTAGCATTTCATAGTGATTAGCCATGGTGCCTGATGCACAGTGGCTGTTTAATGAATATTTGTTCCCTTACCTCATACTTTTATCAATGCTGCATGAGAAAGGGCACAATCTGGTTTAGAAAACCTGGTTCTGAAACCTGGTTCTACTTCTTCGAAGCTCAGTGCCTTTGAGGAGTCACTTCCCCTCTCTGGGCCTCAGTTATCCTAATTGTAAATGATGGGGTTGGACACTTCCAGCTCTAAATCCTATGACACCCTGATCTCTGTCCCTGCCATAATGCATAAGATATAGTTAACTTCTGAAGCTAATCTTCAACTCTATAGGTTGCACCCAGGAAATTAAATAAGGGGTAGAGTGACTGAGCAAGGCAGCCCCCTGTGGCTATTGAAACCATAGCTAGGAAACTGCAGAACTAAAGGAAGAGGACTATTAGTCTAGTGTGCCCATGGACATACCCCACTTTTAAACAGACATCATGCACACATGTATAAATGTATGAGGCAAAACCCTGTTTTGGGTTTAGATTAGCAGCATCTGCATATGGAGGGATCATGAGCTGGTGGCATAATGACCCCCCCCCCCATTGTCTCCAATCGATTTTCCTCCCGCTCAGTTACAGGGGAGAGCAGAAGAGGCTTAGGGTTTGAGATCCTAGGGGCCACTGAAGCCCTAGTGCTGTTTGTAAGCTATGTGAGTATTATGGAATAATCACCATAAGTCAGAGGGAGGTCTCTGACTGAGAAACCCAAGCTCTAGACTAGGAAAAGGAATCCAAAGAAAAGACAAAGTAAGCTTCAGTCCCTAGTTAGCTCAGATGACATTGCTCTTTTTCCCCCCTAAAGCTGAAAATATCCTGTTAGATGGCTGAAAGGCTCAGTAATATCAAAGACTCTGAAGGAACAACACAGAGAAAGCTTTCTGCTGATCCCATGGCAAGGGTTTTCTTAGAGTCTTTTCTAAAAAAGCCAGAAAACGCTTATTGATTTTGAGCTAAGAACTAAACAGCAGCTCTCATTCTTCCCTGAGGAGGAGATAGCCAAGTATTTCAGCTGAACTAGAAACTAGAGGTGGTGGAGACTGCCTTGGATTATGTCTTGAGAAGATTACCATGGTTATCCAGCAAAACAAGGGGATGGGGGTAGAGGAAGTGGTGGATTGCAGAGAACAGACCCTTCTAGCAGAGCCCATGAGACTGGGAACCACATAATGACACTGGAAGAGATGACAACACCATTAGAAGGCACTGGAAGCCCTGAATCCCTGAAGGCACAGGTTGCCTTTTCACATGTGCTTTGGTGATGTGATCATGTCTCTCAATGTGTGTCCCTTATGTGCATACACCCTACCCACTGATCCTGTGTGAATTTATGGAAAGGTGTGCCCTAGGGTGAGAAGGGGAATGTTTGGTTGTTTTTTTTTTTTTTTTTTTACTGTGTCATTTCATTAACAGCCTTTGCTTAAAACCAATTGAGACTTCTGGTTGCCTATTGAAGGTGAGCACATTGATTAGGGCTTGTAAATTAGAGTTTTATGTGATATGCATTCACAGAGTACCTTGAACCAGGGTCAGCTAAGTGGGTGATGTGAATATTTTGGAGTGCCCCTGGGTACTATACATGTTATATTCTACCGATTAGCACCTATTTTCTGTATCACATAGAAAGCAGCTGATATTTTTGTAATACTTAAAGATTTCAAAGCACTTTATAAAGAATTCCACTTGTTCCTCATAACAATCCTGAGCAGATATGACAGGTATTATTCTCATTGTACAGAGAGGAAACTGAGTCTCAGAAAAGTCAAACGACTTACTTGTCCACGGCTGTATGGCTAACACTTGGCAGAGATGGGATTTTAGCTCAAGACTCCTGATTCCAAATTCAATGTTTGTCCTACCACATTCCATTTTCTCACTCTACCCATAGGACTTCCCCAGCCTATCACCAGCCCACTACTCTAGGCTGATGTTTCTTGGCTTTCTGTACTCTCTGTCCTGCCCAAACTGGATAATCCACCTTCCCCTGAATGTGATCTATTCTCTCCTTCTTCCTGCTTTATAATTCCTATTTCCTATGCCTGGAATATGCTCCCTCTCACTCTTTGTCTGGTAAATTTTTATCCCTCCTTTAAAGTCCAGCTGAAATGCCCCTTCCTTCATGAAGTTTTCTTTGATCTCAGCAGTGGGTAATGACATATTTTTTTTCTGAACCTCATGGTACTTTACATATGCCTCTTGCACTGACTTTAGTTTCAAGAATCCATGATTTTATCAGTGTATTTCCTCTACCAATGCAGATCAGAATCCCTCTGTCCCTTAGCAGAGCTCTAGACCTGCAAGCATTAGGTGTTCAATAAACATTTGTTGATATGTGAACGTATCCTCACTTTTTTACAAAGTACTTTAAGGTTTAAAAAGTGTTTTCTTTACCACCTTGTAAGGTAGGTAATAAAAATATTATTGTATCCATTTTATAGATGAAAAAAAATCAAAGGAACAGAGAAATTAAGTTACTTGTCCAGGATTACAAAGCTAGTTAAGTATCTGAACCAGAACTCAAACTCAGATCTTCTGACTCTAATAGGCTCTTTCCACTACACCAGGCTGTTATACACATTGCCTATATGTACCAAATCTTTATTTTATAAAAAGGAAACACTGTTTACTGACTCTGTTCATAATGTCTCCCACATATTAAATACTTAATCAGTGCTTGTTGACTTGACTTGTTGCCTGTATGGTTACTTTTTTGCAACCAAAGGGAAGATGTTTCTGATATTGTAATATGTGGCCTAGGAATGAAACAAAACTTTGTAACCCAATTCATCCCTACCCTAGGACTCCCAGTAGAGTGTAAGATCCACAAGGACAGGGACTGCTTTTCATTTTGCCTTTATGTTCCCAGGGTCAAGTGCAGTGACTTGCATGTAGTAGGAACTTAATAAAAGCTTATTTAATGAATGATCTATGTAGAATTTCAATCTATGTAAAAACTGGTCTTTACCAGCATGGGCCTCTAACTCTGACCACCTGAACCAAGTAGGCTCAGACAACGTCCAGTGGATTATGTCTCTGTACTTATCTAATGATTTCACAGACATCACCATATAAACATGTACATGCCAGAGCAGATATACACTTTTCTTTAATGTTCCTGTCCCTTGGGAAATTCACCTCAGGAGCCATGCAGATTTTAATAGTAAGTGAAAGTCTGTCCCCTTGGGTTACTCTCTCTGGGAACAAGCTAAAGGTTCTGAAAGCTCTGAATTCTCTGCCCCCAGTCTGGACCAGCTGAGAGGTGGGGGTTGGGAAAGGTCTCTTTTGGGAGAGACAGCTGCCCTCCATATGCCATTAAGCCCCAACTTCATCTAGCAGGAGGTACCTACTTCACCCCTCTTCTCTCCAGGGAATTCAAGGCCCTTTCTCCATAGTTTTAAGGTAGTTGGGAGCAAGGTATCGGGGATGAGGTATGGCAGGCTATTCAAGAGAAGGCATTGAAGCCATTAGTAAACTGGGCCTAAGCTATGATTGCTCTTTAGTCAAGTTTCAAGCAGGGGGGCCACCTGTTCCAGAAGAGTAAGATACCAGAAGTGGCCTCCACCTTCCTCAGCCCTCAGAAGGAATAAAAGGGTCTCTGACTTCCTGCTTTGCTCCACCCTTGAACAGGGGTGTTAAGGCCAAGACCCAGTCTGCCCTCAGGACATTCTAGACCTGCTGGGACAAGACAGAGGCTCACTGTACAAACAAAATAATTAAATGCTGTGAATATTATTTAGGGTTGACTTTTCTGTTACTTAGGTTCTCTCTCCGTCTCTCTGCCTTGTTCAAACTAGTAAAATGACTTCATGAAGTGTGAATACATGAGGAGAGCACACCCTGTTGCATAATGTATGCCAAGGATTCACTAGCAGTCTGGTCAATGTCAGAGGTACAGGACTGTATTCCTTGCCCCCAGTTCCAGCCATTAGTAGATTGGCTGTAACATGGAATATAAGATGCTAAGGCTGATAGAAACCTCAGGATACAGAGCACAGAATATCAAAGTGGAAGGGACATATGTATAGGAGATAATATAATAGATCTGAAATGGACCTTGAAAATCAGTTATTTAAAACTCTCCACTTTATTATGTAGATGATGAAACTAGGACCCAGAGAGGAGAAATGATTTACTCATGGTCACATAATGAGTTAATGACAGAACCCAGGTCCACACACACACACACACACACACACACACACACACACACACACACACACACACACTAAATTCCATTGACACAATTACTTAAATACTTTAAGTATATATGAGGGATAGCACCATCCATTGACATAGATCCTCAGCACAGAATAGCATGCGTATGTGTGTATGCATATACATATATATGTATGTATATACTTGCTGTAAATCCTTCATTCTCAAAAAGGACCAATATCTCAATTCTTACCTAGCACACAACACACATTTATAAACACGAACATAAATGTATATATTATATATGTTATGTGCATATAAATATATAAACATACATATTGCTTTAAAATTTGCAATGTGATTTACACATATTATCTCATTTGAACCTTACAACAACTCTAGGTGGTAGGTGCCAATATCCTTACTTTATAGGCAGGGGAACTGAGACAAACAGAGGTTAAGTGATTTGCCCAGCTTCACAGTAGAGCTAGTAAGTACCTAAAGTAGGATTTGAACTCAGATCTTTCTGACTCCAAGTCTCACACTCTATCCACTGCTGCCAGGCAGCCATTAGTAGGTAATATCTGTGAATCATTAGAAACAAACAAAAAAATTATTATCCAGAGTTAAGTTTCTGCTGATGAGCCTCTCTAGCTTAGTTGGCTCATCCTTAGCCTAGATATACAGTCTATCACTAAAGCCATACCAAGCTTTATCAGCTTGCAAAGTGTGGGCATGCCTCACCTATTAGTGCTTTTCTGAGAGGACAGAGAATGACTCCTGATTGGGTTTCAGGGATTAGGACTGGATCCAAGATGACTGGCTAGGGAGCCAGGGAGGATAGATTTTTGCTTGGTCCTTAATCAACCTAGTTTACAGGGTTATTTATGACTACTAAATTTTATCTTGTTAGCTTTTGCTCACCAGTCCAACTTATTAAAATTTTTTTGGATCCTGATTTTAAAGGTCAATCAATCAATCAATATTTTAAAGCACCTACTAAGTACCAGGCCCTATGCTAAATTCGGAGGATACAAAAGGAGGCAAAAGACAGCTTCTGCCCTCAAGGAGCTCACAATTTAATTGAAAAGACAACTAGCAAACAAATATGTGCATACAAGCTAGATACAGGATAAATAAGAACTAATTAACAGAGAGAAGACTCTACAATTAAGAGGGGTTGGAATGTGAGATTGGATTGGTTTTTGTTTGTTTGTTTGTTTTTTGTAGGGCAATTGGGGTTAAGTAACTTGCCCAAGGTCACAAGGCTAGGTTTTTGTTTGTGTGTGCGTTGAGTGTCTGAGGTCGGATCTGAATTCAGGTCCTTCTGACTCCAGGGCTGACACTCTACTCACTGCGCCACCTAGCTGAGCTGTGAGATTGGATTGTTAACCGATATATTAGCTTTCCCTCCCCACTTCCTGACATATGCAAATTTGATAGTTGTGTTATTTATACCTTTATCCAAGTCACTGAGAAAAACATTGAACAGAACAGTGCCAAGGACAGAGCTCTGTGAAACTGCTAGATACTTCCCACAGGCTTAACATAGATCAGCCCACCAGTTCTGAACTTACCTAAGTCTACTGCTGTTCTGTCTCCACCTCTCCAAGTTGTATCCATGATAGATTTTCACAGACTCATAGACTCGGAGCTGAAAGGAATCTCAGAAGTTATCTTGCCCAGCCTCTATCTGAATAGGAATCACCTCTTTAACTTTCTTGACAAGTGATCATTTAGCGTTAGCTTGAAGATCTCTAGTAAGAGAAAACCTACTACTTCCCAGAGGCAACTAACTACTTTTCAGATAGCTGTAATCATTACAAAGTTCTTCCTTACTCAAAGCCTAAATGTGTCTCCCTATAACTTTTGTCCTTTGGGGTAGAAACTCTGAGTTCTAGTCTCTGGAGTCAAATAAGTCTAATTCCTCTTCTATAAGAGAATCTTCATTTATCACCCAGCCTTGCTGAAATCTACATAGATCATGTCCATAGCATTCTATTTATTTACTGACCTAATACCAGTGTCATAAGAGGAAGTAAAGTCAAAAAGGAAGTAAAGCTTGTTCTTACTGAATAAGTTGTTGTTCTAATTGGTTCCTTGTGATCATCTCATCTTTTTAGCTAGGTTCTGATTATCTTGAGTAATAATCCCTGTAAAGGGGTTTGATTATTTAAATTTGCAATGCTTATTTCCATTGGAAAGAATGGGCTTGCTTCATTGAGAAGACCAGGGATGATTGTCCAAATGGCCATGTTTTATGTAAGTATAACTTTGAATCATGTGATCACTTTCTAAGATTCATTATTCATACTAATTAGGACATAGCTGAGCTCACTAGATGTATTTTTACTAATCTGTTCTACAATTTTTTCAAGAATCAAAATCAAGTTCATTAGCTTGTAAGCTTGAAGTAGTTACCTTTCTGAAAAAAAGGATGTTTGCCCATCTCCTGTCCATCCTCTGTCCCCTCTCCTATTCACCCTGACCCTTTGAAAGATCCCTGACAGTAATTTAGCAATGTTGTTTCATTGTTATTTTGCTGATCAGTCATATCCAATTTTTCATGGCCCCATTTGGGGTTTACTTGGCAAAAATTCTGGAGTGATTGACCATTTCCTTTTCTAGCTCATTTTATTTTTTTTTGTTTTTTTTTCAAGTACTTTATTGACTTTATTAACATCATTCATTTCATACCTTCTACAGAAAGCCTTTCCTGATCCTCTGTAATGCCAGTGATTTCCCTCTGCTGATTATCTCCAATATATCCCATATAGAGCTTATTTGTACGTAGTTTGCATGCTGTCTCCTCCATGAGACTATGAACTCCTTGGAAGCAGGGACTACACCCTTGGAATGGAATTGCTTAAATGAAGACACAGAGGAAAGAGATGAAACATCAAATTTGGAAGAATGTCTAGTAATCTTTTTTTTTTGGAGGGCAATTGGGGTTAAGTGACTTGCCAAAGGTCACATGGCTAGTTTTTGTGTTAAGTGTCTGAAGCCAGATTTGAACTCAGGTCCTTTTGACTCCAGGGCCAGTGCTCTATTCACTGCATCACCTAGACACCCCATTTTTTTTTCTTTTAATGTCTAGTAATCCAATTTGTCTCGAATCTAGAAGATGTGAGGGGAGAAATGTTAAATAATGTAAGAAAGGAAGGTGTAAGCCAAGTTGTAAAGGGTCTCAAATACATGGCTGAGAACTTTGTAATTTATTATAGAAGAACTAGGAAGCTATCAAAGGTGTCTGTGTGTGTGTGTGTGTGTGTGTGTGTGTGTGTGTGTGTGAGAGAGAGAGATACATTCCCTAGAAAGCTTATTTTGGCATGTATGCAGACAATAAATTGGAATTAATAGAGACTGGAGTCAGAGAGACCAATTAAGAGGCTATACAACAGTCCAGCCAAGAAATAATGAGTATTTGACCTAGTATGGTGGCCATGTGAGGGGAGAGAAGAGGTTAGCTAGGAGGACAATGACTACAACAACAACAGCAAACAACAATCAGAGGAGAGAGAGAATCCCTGAATGAAAGGAAGTGGAAAATTTCTGATTAAATATGACTGCAAGAAGTTCAACACAATGAAAAGGCAAGTTAAATAAAATGAAAAACAGAAAACTTGCTCATCATAAATATATTGAACAACAGAACAATTATAACAAGGGATCTAACTAAAACTCAAATAGAAAGGATTCCTACAGGGCCATATTGACTTAGAAAACCACAAATAAACATTATCTATGTTATATCATATTTTATTTATTTAGTTCAACATTTCCTAATTGCATTTTGATTTGTTTCAGGCCTCACTGGAGGGTGTTGACTTCATGCATGCATGTAGGTGGACAGTGATTTTTATACCTCTGAATGAAACCCTAGCTTCTCTGCAAAACTAAAAAGTACTCAGCCTAGATAAGATCCATGATTATTAAATCAGACACTATCCCAGTGACACATGAATTACTAGCACAGGACTTTACCAGCTTCCTCTCAGAAGCAAGACTGATCCCACTTTAATTAACAGAAGGTATCACATATCTGCTACCCAAAGATGAGAATAGTAGCAGTCAATTACACATTTACATACTTTATACAAGGATTCACAGTTCATATCATTACCAAAAAAACTATAAATACTAATAAGAAAACAGTGTATTAGTGGCTGATTATGTTAAAAAACAAAACCAAAACTTACTGAGGCATCCAGAAGTCAAAGTTTAATGGGAAGACTATGTTTAGGGTAATGGACAGTTATGCAAACCCAGTCTTAAATATACACTTTCAGAACCATAAAATGGACCACAATCCACACGATAAAACAGACGAAAAACAAAAAGAAATATACTTTTGTAACCAGCAGACCTCACTTCAGTTTCAGTATTACCTTCTGTATGAAGCCTTTCCTAGTCTCCCCAGGTGTTAGTGCTTTACTGTTTGAGATTATCCCTACCCTGTGTAGCTCTCATATGTAATTAATTATTTATGCCTTGTCTCTACCATTGGAATTTAAGGTTCTTGAGGGCAGGAACTCTCTCCCGATTTCTTTGTATCCCATACATGTAGCACGATGCCTGGCACATAGCAAGGGTTTAATAAATATTATTTTCACTGGTTGACTTCTCAAAGCATTAGTAAAAGGCGATAACAGGTGTACTGCCATTTGATTTGTTGAATGTGATTAAGAATGCCTTATTTCTGGAGAGTAAAAATGCATTAGTGGAAGCAAAAGGCATTACATGGTGTCATCCAAAGGAAGTCAACCAACAATATGTTGAAAAAGAAGTATTGAGCAAATGACTGAATTATGCAGATTTGTTTATTGAAAAGGAGAGGTTTATGATAGTGATTCAGAATCAGGTCATTGTCACCAGAAATTATAGGAAGGTTGTCCTCAAGGAGTCTAAATTTAGTGATTAATTAGATGAAGTGGTAGGTGAATTAGATGAAGTGAAGAACAAGTTACAGGAGGTTGCAAAAATTGAGTAAAGGCAAGACCAGATTGTTAGAATTAAACACCAGAAACCCACTATCCTTTATAAATGAACAAGCAGCAAAACTCCTTGCTACAAATACAAACCTCCAAATATTCTTGAGAATAATATACTGTACAAGACCTGGAGCGTTGTTACAGATAAATCTGTTACTTACCACTTTCTAGATATGACATTAATTGATAAAATTTTAGGGACAATGTTTTTAGGAAATGACACCCTACCAAATATTCATGATCTTCAAATTACATGAATGGAAAGGCTTTCCTATTTAAGGAGACCTGCCAGAAGAAATTAAAGCCATAGTGTTGGAGTGTATTTCATTCCTGTCTCCCTGAATGCTTCTGAAGTTGTCCTGAGGACATGTTCAGAGAGTCTACAGTAGATGAACTAACATTCTAACAATCTTATTCAATGACAAAAAGCAGCCATTTTATCTACTTCTATGACAATCTGAAGAATACTACAAATAAAAAACTAACAGGATAGAAATTTGTCTTTAAAGGGCTTTTTTTTTTTTTACACATTTGGACTCCATCAAAAAGATAAGAATGGGATAGCAATGATAATTATAATTTATATTTATGGAACACTTCAAAGTTTATAAAATGTATTTCATTTGAGCATTACAAAAATCTCTTAAGGTAGATAATATAACTATTACCCCAATTTTATAGATTTGGGAAATGAGCATTGTTGTGACTTAGAAGAAGTTGTGACTTACCTATGATCATAAACCTCATGAGTACCTGAGGCAGAGTTTGAACTCAGGTCCCTGACTTCAAGTCAATATTTGTGGATATAAGAGGTGCTGTGAAGGTTAAGATCAATGTTATTGCTGTTCAGTTATTTTGGTCATGTCCTATTCTTCATGACCCCTTTTGGGGTTTTTTTGGCAAAGATACTAGACTGGTTTGTCATTTCCTTCTCCAGATCA
The DNA here is from genome assembly GCA_011680675.1 of Gymnobelideus leadbeateri. Lineage (NCBI taxonomy): Eukaryota > Metazoa > Chordata > Mammalia > Diprotodontia > Petauridae > Gymnobelideus > Gymnobelideus leadbeateri. The sequence goes on from WOXC01008455.1 coordinate 155,951, forward strand.
TTTTATAGATGAGGAACTGAGGCAAACAGGGTTAAGTGACTTGTCCAGGGTCACATAGCTAATAAATGTATGAGGCTGGATTTGAACTCAGATTTTCCTCACTCCAGACCCAGCACTCTATCCGCTGTGCCGCCTAATTGCTCAAGATCAGTAGGACTCGGCAACTGATTGGACAAGAGGGGGGCATGGTGTATGAGAAAGGTAAGACTCAAGGATGATTTCATAGTAAGGGCCTAGGTGACTAGGAGAATAGTAGTGTTCTTAACAGAAATGGGGAGGATTGGAAGAGGATCACATTTAGGGAGAAAGGTGAATATTTCCATTTTGAAGATGTTGAGTCTGAGGTGTCAATGGTGTGGGCCGTGCTCATAATAATAGCTATCATTTATATAGTCTTTTAAGGTTTGCAAAGCACTTTACAAATATTTCATAATATTCTCACAATAACCTTTAGAGGTGGGTGCTATTATGATACTATTTTACATATGGGGAAAGTGAGGCAGAGAGCTGTTACTTGCCTAGTCTCACACAGTGTCCAAGGCAGGATTTGAATTCAGGCCTTCCTGACTCCAAGGCCAGTGCTCTATCTACTGTGTCACTTTGCTGCTCAAGTGGACAGATAGTTCCTTTATATTCCCCTGGTCCCACCTGGACCAGAGCACTGTGTAAAGAAGAAACAAGCATCCTACCAAATGCTTTACCCAGATGGTAAAGTGATGGGACTATTGGAAAGTTGTCACAATGAGTAAAACATTTAAAAATCCAAGGGAATGAACTATTCAGGGACCGACACTATAGAAAGGCAGCCAGGCTAGGGAGCATGCTTGAGAGAAGCTTCATGTAACTAGATATGGAAATCCACCCTCCCTTGCTCTGTCTCTCCCACTTTCCTGAGCATTCATGGGAACTTACACTTTAGAAACGTTGGCAAGGTGTGGGTGGGGGGTAGGGATGAGGGTGGGGGTGGCAGGAGGCACCTGAATGGGAAATATCACATGAGACACAAAATAGATCACGTGCTTGGAGGGTGAGTTTGTGGGTCCTCTTGAACCTTAGGAGCTAAAATGAAGGTTGGTAAAAGCAGTTCCCCCCTCCCTTATTCCTTGAGACTTTGACCTCTGAGTGTGTGGAGCTCTTCCCCAATAAAAGCATTAGGTCTAATCTAATTATTGGTGTTGATAACTTCGGATCAGACCACATGGATGAAGTTCCTTTGGAAAAAATTGAAGTTATGACTCAGTCATGGGGGTTGGGGAGAGAGGTGTTTGGGGAGTGGCTTCCTCTCCTGGGAATAGGGATGACTGACCCTGTTACTTGAGCTTAGTATTGTCTATGAAGCTTAGTATTATCTTTTTAATTTTAACTTCTTTCAGTAAAGATATTCTAAACTAAAATATGAACGTATTTTCCCTTTGGGATATCCAAAATGGACTAGTGAGGCATAGGTATTAACTGGAAATTTCCCTTGAGTCTAGTGGGATCAAAATAAATCAATTTGAGATAAATGTGTGAAAGATTACATATGAATTTTATTTTAAAATAGGTTTTATTGATGTTTTTGTTTCCACAAAAAGCTAAATTTTTCCTGTATTCCCCTCCCACCTTCCCTTCCCCCATCATTAAGAAGGCAAGCAATTTGAGAAAGGTTATACATGTGCAGTCATGCAAAACATATTTCCATATTAGTCATGTTGTGAAAGAAAACACAGACAAAAAAAGAAAAAGTAAAAAAGCAGTATGCTTTGGTCTGCATTCAATCCATCAGTCCTTTTTTCTGAAGGTGGATAGCATTTTTCATCCTAACTCCTTCAGAATAGTCCTGGATCTTCATATTGTTGGAGCTAGCTAAGTCATTCACAATTGATCACTGTCCAACATTGCTGTTACTGTGTAACAAAGAATTTTTTAAAAGAATAAGAAAAAAAAAGAGCAAAATCAACAAACACATCACAGGAATCTGTTGTTATTTACAGTATTCCACAAATGGACCCTACCTCTGCAAAGGGATAGTTGGGAAATGTTTTCTTATATCTCTACTTTAAGCTTCTTCTTTATAATTTCAAGACATTCTATTTCAATTGCTTATGGCTATTCTTTCCATTGACATTGTTGTAGTTATTATGTATGTTGTTCTCCTGGCTCTGCTTACTTCACTTTGTATCAGTCTTTCCATCTTTGCGTGTTACTGTGTATTTACCATGTTCCTAACATCTTACAACATAACATTCCATAACATTCGTGTACCACAGTTTGTTTAGCCATTTCCCTCACTAAATGGGTACCTACTTTGTTTCCATTTCTATGATACCACAAAAGTGCTGCTGTAAATATTTGGAAATATATTGACTTTCTTTCCATCAGGGACCTCCTTGGGTGTATATTCGTAAGAGTGGAACCATTAGACCAGAGGGTATGAACATTTTAGTCACTTTATTTGTATCGTTCCAAACTGCTTTCCAAAATGATGTCACATTAAAAACCCTATGCTAAGCTGAGAGGAACCTGAAGCAAAGTGTATGAATGGCTAAAGGTGGGGAAGATGCTCCCACATTGAGGAAACTTCAATGATCTTCAACTACAGCATCAGTCCCATGTTACTGAAGGAGAATACACAATCAATTCTCCCAGTCTATATATGGGATCTAGGATACTCCCTTTGAGGCACCCCTCCTAACTTTGCGCATAGTGAATATATTACAATGGGACATCCAGGTGGACATTTGGTGATGTGGAGCTAGTATTTAGGAGAGAAATTAGGGTTAGAGATATAAATCTGAGCATCATTTGTGTAGTGAGGATGATGAAATTCATGGAAGTAGACCAGAAAGGGTATTGGGAGAGAAAAGAAAGAGACCCAGGACATATTTTCCTGGGACTCTGATGCTTGGGTGGGGAAGGTGTGTGAAATGAATAAAAACATAGAAAAGCTGCTGTGAGGAAGGGGTCAGACAGGATGAAAACCAGGAGAAAACAGTGGCATGGAAGCCAAGTAGAGAGAAAGGATTCATGAAGAAGGAATGATCAGTATCCTCAAAAGCTTCAGAGGTCAAGGAAAAGAAGATTTGAGAAAAGGCCATCAGATTTAGCAGTTTACTTTGGTCATTTTTGAGAGAACTTTTCAGTAGAGCCATGAGATTTAAAGTTGGGTTTGCAAGTATCTGAGAAGGGTGGTAGCAATGAGTGTAGATTAATATTTTCTAAGGATGTGGTAGCTGAGAAACAGAGACAGAGAGAGAGAGAGAGAGAGAGAGAGAGAGAGAGAGAGAGAGAGTTTGAGGGAGGGCATGGTCAACCAATGTTTTGTTTTGTTTTGTTTTAGGATGGTGGAGAACGGAGCATTGGTAGGGAAATGGGAAAGATCCAGCAGATAGGGAGAAATTGAAGATAGAGGGCAGTGGGGAGGTGTGATCACTGAAAGGGCAAGCTTCCGGAGGAGACTAGGAAATGATATCAATTACACAAGTAGAAGGGTTAACCTTAACAAGAAAGGCCACCTTTTTCTCAGAGACTGGGATAAAGGAGGAAAGGACAGGTGAAAATGTAGAGGGGAAGATAGGGCAGCTCATGACAGATGAGTTTTCTCTGAAAAATAAGATGTGAGGTCATCTGCTAAGGAGATTGAGGTATCATTGTGGGCTTGAAGAAAGAGGAGCTTCGCAACAGCTGCTGTGGAGAGAGTGATAGTAAATCAGGAGAAAGTCTCATTTTTACGATGAGGAAACAGGCATAGAGAAATTAAGTAACTACCTAAAGCCATATAGACAGACCTGAGATATGAACCTCTGGCTTATCATCTGGCAATAACATTATTGATACAATGCCACATTTGATGAATCTCTCCAGCCTACACCAATGCCAGTGGAATACCCACCTGGGCTGGTTTGTTACTGAACTATCCCCCCAGGTGTTTCTTGGCATAGCCTCTTTTCTATGCGGTGCCTGCTCCCTCATTACATTGTTTTGCCTGAAGTCCTGCTTTTGTGGAATCGATAAGTCACATTATCTAGGGTGTAACTTCAGTAATGGAGCTGTAGCTGGGGCTTCCAACACTAGGAAGCCTCTGGCAGCCCTAACCCCACCCAGAGCCATGGCTCTTCTCAGCCTTCCCCACCTCCCAGGCAGACCACTCCTCCCAGCCCTTCCCCCACTCTCCCTGCTTTGTTTGCCCCCAGTGCTACACCATTAGCAAAATATTTGCTCTGAAGGAGTATCTTGGAAATATTTTTTCCCCAGGAATGTAAACAGCTCCACGGTGAGATTCCCAAAGGCTGTCTTGGGCCCCCAGAGGAAAGAAAGGAGGGACTCTTTCGTTGAAGTGAAGGGATTTATAGAGAGAGACCCTAATAAGGGCAGCTGGGTGAGGGATAAGGTCACTAAGATATTAAGGTGATGACCAGAATTGTCCTCATTCTCTGGTCTCTGGTCCCAGTTGGAACAATGATGTTAGGAGGTAAGCAAAGGAGATAAGGAACCTATGTCCCAATGATATTTAGTGACTTGCCCAAGGTCACATAGCTTTTGTTAATGGCCAAGCTAAGCTTAGGGGGAAGCAGGTCTCTTAAAGATGAGGACTGCCACTGGATCATGCTCCTCTGATGTGCTTTGCTATATGACATTGGGTAACAATCAGTAGGCATGCCTTGTGTCACCACTATGTATCAAGCATTTTATTAGGTGCAGGGGGCATTAAGAGATGCATAAACCAGTCCCTGTCCTCAGGGAGAGGCAAGTAATACATATATTAAGACATACAATATGGACAAATACGTATATATGTATATTAAGAAGAAAAATACGGGCAAACTCAATAAAAAGTGTTTGAGGGAAGAGGCACAAGCAACTGGGGTATCAGGAGAGGCTTTAATGTGAGAGTGGCATTGAAACTTAAAGTTTAAAGGAAACGAAGGGACAAGACGAGGCAGGAGCGTGATCCAAACTGGGGGAACAGTCTACACAAAGATGAGGAGAAAGGAAACAGAATGTCATGTGTGAGTGACTGCAAAAAGGCCAGTTTGCTTGCTCTAAAGAACAAGTAAAAGGGGATTAATATATAACAAGGCTGGAAAGGGAGGCTGGAGTCAAGTTGTGTAGGACTTTAAATGCAAAAACAAAGGAGTTTGTATTTGCTCAGAGAGGTAAAGTTGTTGTTTTTCAGTCAGTCTGACTCTGGCTCAGCCTATGCTGTCTCTGGGGTTTTCTCAGTAAAGATACTAGAGTAGATTAGCATTTCCTTTTCCAGAGGATTAAAGCAAACAGAGGGAAAGTGATTTACCCAGGGGGTTTCATAGCTAATTAGTGTTTGAAGCTGCAACCCAGGTCTTCCTGACTCCAGGCCCAGCACTCTATCCAATAAGCCATATAATTGCCTCTCCTAGAGGTAATATTAGTCTCACAAAGCCTTATTAGGTTTGATCAGGCCCTGTGTTACATTATAAGGATACAAAGACAGTTATAAAATAGCTCCTGCCCTCAAGAAACTTACATTCTATTTGGTGGATATAGCATATGCACAATTAAATGGATACAAAAAACATACAATATAAATACAATACAGTACAAAAATATACCAATAATATAATTTCAAGAGGTAAAGAGCACTAACAATTGGGGTGGGGGGAGGGCAGATCAGAAAAGGCTTCTTGTAGAAGATGGCAGCTGACCTGAGCCTTGAAGACAGCTGAGGACTTCAGCTTGTACAAGGGTCATAGCTTTGGAATTATATGAGACCTTCAGGGTTATCTAGTCCAGCCCCCTCCTTTTATAAATAAGGAAACTGAGACTCAGCAAGGTTGTGACTTGCCCAAATTTACAGAGATCATAAATGATTGGTTTCTACTCTTTCAGGCAGGCCATAGTTATATTTCCCTTTACTCCCCAATTCTGGAGCCATCAAATCAGTGCTGCCATTATTCTTGGAAAGGTGTGTCTATCTACTTCCATTTGGGCTGCCGGACCATTTCCACACTCTTTCTTGGTCTCCACTTCTCAATATATTCTCTTTATGAGAATTTAAGGGGAAAGGAAGGGAATGAGCATTTATTAAAGTGGCTACTATGTGCCAGGCTGCTAGGTTAAATTCTTTACATAGTAAAGCAATATAGTATCTCATATGATCCTCACACAATTCTGTGGGTTAGATGTTATCACCCCCATTTTATAGTTGAGGAAGCAGGAAGACAGAGATTAAATGACTTGGCCAGGGTCTCATAGCTAGTAAGTGTCTGAAGCCAAATTTGAACTTCTCTTCCTGACTCTGGGTCCAAACTCTGTTCACTATACCCCCAGCTGCCTTGGCATAATGTAAAATTCCATGTAAAAAAGAACTGAGACTGTCTTTCCTTTTTTATATTTGTACCCTGAGCACTCAGCTTGTAGTGTAATAGTTTTTTTAGTTATTCATAAGTGTAAGAACTTAAACACTCTACTCTCCCTCCCTCCCTTCCTTCCTTCCTTCCTCCCTCCCTCCCTCCCTTCCTTCTTTCCTTCCTTCCTTCCTTTCCTTTCCTTTCCTTTCCTTTCCTCTCCTCTCCTTTCCTCTCCTCTCCTCCCCTCTCCTCTCCTCTCCTCCCCTCCCCTCCCCTCTTCTCTCCCCTCCTCTCCTCTCCTCCCCTTCCCTTCCCTTCCCTTCCTTTCCCTTCCCTTCCCTTCCCTTCCCTTCCCTTCCCTTCCCTTCCCTTCCCTTCCCTTCCCTTCCCTTCCCTCCTCCTTTACGTCACACTCAGGCCCTTGCTTCCAGCTCAGGGCTTTTCCCTTTGCTCTGTTCTACCTCCTAAAGCTAATAGGTCATGTTCATTGAAATGGCACATTCTTGAAGGAGAGTACATTATTGTAAAATCAGACTGGAGAAGTAGGTATGAGACATGTGGTAGAGGACTTTAATGATACTAATCTTTTAACTGTGGATTTACTCTTATTGTTCCTGTAAACATGCAAGTGATCATTATTCATTTCTATTATCTATGAGCCCAGAACTCCTAGCTCTCTAATCTTGAAATCTGAGGTTTCTAAGAGAGTGAAACTTACCTCATGGGATCTCCTCTTCTGACTTTGTAGCTCATGGCCTTAGTAACAGACAAAAGCAACTTAGTTCAACTTCACATTTCTAAACCCAATACCTTGACCTCTGGGTGGACTGTTTACCTCCCTTCAAGACCCAAGGGAAAAAGGAATAATTCTCTAGGGTGAATAAAGTGAATGAAGATACCCCAATGAAATGGAGTACATTTAAAAAGCATTTTATTAAATGCTTACTATGTGCCCTGGTGATTAAAATACACAAGTGAAGACAGCCAGTCACCACGAGAAGATTATATTCTTTTTTTTTTTATTAATTTATTAGTTTAGTTTCAGTTAACAAGATTCAATTCCATAGTTCCTTGATTTTCAAATTTCCTTTACTTCCCTCCCCCCTCCCCTCATGACAGCATATAGTACAGTATAGGGTCTGCAAATGCATTCACATTAAACATTATTCCAATTACAAAGGCATATTGTACTAGGTGGGATGAAAGACGGTAAGGAAGAAGTAAAACCAAACAATAAGAACAAGATCATTTAGTTTGCTTCCATCAGGATTCAGGCTCAGTTCTTTCTAGTTATATCTCTGGATGGCGCATTTCTCACTTTCTTGAGTCATTCGGGATTAACTTATATCACTGCATTGCTGAAAAGAGTCCAGTCTGTCATAGTTGGTCGTCACAGATATGGTATGTCTGTGATTGTATAAAAATTTCTTCTGATTCTACTCTTCTCGCTCAGCATCAGTTTGTATAAGTCTCTCCAGATAATTATGAAATCCGTCACCTCCTCGTTTCTTATAGCACAATAAAATTCCATTATATTCATATACCACAACTTGTTTAGCCATTCCCCAATTGATGGGCACCCTTTAGTTTCCAATTCTTTGCAACCACAAAAAGGGCTGCTAAAAATATTTTTGTACATATGGGTCTTCCTCCCACTTCTATGATCTCTTTGGGATATAACCCTAGAAGTGGTATGGCTGGGTCAAAGGGTATGAAATTATTTATAATCCTTTGGGCATAATTCCAGATTGCTCTCCAGAATGGTTGGATGAGTTCACAACTCCACCAGCAATGTATTATCGTTCCAATTTGCCCACATCCTCTCCAGCATTTGTCACTTTCTTGTTTTGTCATCTTAGCCAATCTGACTGGAGAGATGTGGTATCTCAGAGTTGTTTTGATTTGCATTTCTCTAATTAATAGTGATTTAGAGCATTTCTTCATATGCTTATAGATATCTTTAATTTCTTTCTTTGTAAACTTCCTATTCATATCCTTTGACCATTTCTCAATTGGGGAATGACTTGTATTTGGCTCAATTCTCTATAAATTTTAGAAATGAGTCCTTTATCAGAGACACAAGTTGTAAAAATTCTTTCCCAATTTCCCACCTCCCTCTTGATTTTGGTTACATTGGCTTTGTTTGTGCAGAAGCTTTTCAATTTAATGTAATCAAAATTATCCATTTTGCATTTTATATTGCTCTCTAATTCTTGTTTGGTCCTAAAATCTTCCCCCCTCCACAGATCTGTCAGGTAAACTATTCCTTGCTTTCCCAAATTGCTTACAGTATCATCCTTTACACCTAGATCATTCGAGAAGATTATATTCTAATAGGAAACGACATCTATAGGGAAGGGTATTGGGGAAAGATTGTTTGGCTTGAGAAATTAGAGGATAGTGAACAAAACCAAAGGGGATAGATTGACAAACCAATGGCAGCACTAATTTGGTTCGACTGGAAAGAGGAGAAAGGAGGGCTTGGCAAGGCAGTCAGATGATCACTGAGAAGATGGTCAGGGAAGGAAGAAGAGTAAAACAAGGCTGGTGCTGACCTAGAAATATCAACATAATGTGGATGTTCTGGAGCTGAAAGGACATGTTCTCTGGTCTGGGTGAAAAGGTGATTAGTAAGAAGATGAAGGAGAAACACAAAGGGCAGAGAGGTACCTGAAGGAACATGAACAAAACTTATTCAATATATGTCTAGATACAATTCCAAAATTCTCCTATAGAAATTTAGTAGATGGAATATTAATCAACTGCGGGTGGGACATGCCAAAATAATAAAAATGACAAGACCACTAAAGTTAATTGAAAGATTTAGGGATATATCAATCAAACTACCAAAGTGAATTTATAGATTTGGAGACATACCAATCAAAGTACCAAAGGGGTACTTTACAGAACTATACAAAATAATAACAGAATTTGTTTGTAGGAAGAAAAGATCTAGAATATCAAGGAAAATAATGAAAAAAAAGTATGAATGAAGAAGGAAGAGCACTTCTAGACCTCAAACTATATTATATTATAAAGTATCAAAACAATTTTGTATTGGTTAAAAAATATAAAAGGAACAGATTAGATCATAAAGAATCAGAAATAATTGAATTTAATAAATTTAATAAATCCCAAAGCATGAATTATCTAGGAAAGAATTCTCTCTTTTATATAAAATAGTAGGGGAAATGGTAAAAAGTCTGACAAAAATTTGATTTAGACCAGCATCTTATGCTACTGTTGTTGTTGAGTTATGTCCCACCCTTTGTGACCCTATATGAGGTTTTCTTGGCAAAGATACTAGAGTGGTTTGCCATTTCCTTCTCCAGTGGATTGGACAAACAATGGTTATGTGACCTGCCCAGGGTCACACAGCTAGTAAATGTCTGAAGCCAGATTTTAACTCAGGTCTTCCGGACTCCAGGCCCAGAGCTTTATCTACTGAGCCACCTAACTGCCTCCATTTTGTGCCACATTGAATGATAAATTCAAAATTGAAACATGAACTGAATCTTGATGATTATGCCATAAAAAATTAGAAGTGAAGAGGCATAGACCATTTGGTTTCCTCATCCTGGTATTTATAGATCTCCTTCTGATCTTCAGAGAGCCATATTCCACCAGGCCTGGAAATATGTATGATGTATTGGTATAAAGAATACTAAACTTAGTGCATTCTCTGTGTATTCCCAGGAATATTGAGGAAGGCTAGGGTGGTAGAAATATGGTTGCATTAGTGAACACTACACATACCCACAAGGATGCTCATCCCCATGTATCTAAAGCAAAGATCCTTAACCTTTTTTTTTCCTAATGAATTCCTTTGACAATCTAGGGAAACCCAAGGACTTCTTCTCAAAAGAGGGGATAGAATGAATGTGGACTTGAAAGTTAAGAGGACCTGAGTTTAAATCCTGTCTCAGGAACATACTAACTGGGTGATCATGGGCAGTCACTCAACCCCTTTCAGCTTTGGTTTCCTCATCTGTAAAATGAAGCTGATAATAGTATCTACTCACAGGATTATTGTGAGGATCAAATGAGACCATATGTGTAAAGGATTTTTATAAGCCATAAAGCGATATAGAAACAAAAGGCAGCTATTATTGATGTTTTCAAATTACAAAGGAAACTAAAGGTTGGTGAAAAGAAAGATAAATTTCTTCTCATCCAAGTTTATGGACCTCCTAAAATATATTCATGAATTCCTTGGGTGTTGGTTAACCCCAGATTAAGAATCCTAGCTCTAAAGACTTCTTCTTAACCTATAGGGCAGGAGAAGCCTTTTTCCCTTCATCCCTCTGGCAATCTAGTTATACCCAAATCTCTAAGGTAGAATAGCACTCCCCCTGCCCACCCCCAACTGAAAACAGAGTCCCATCTTACTTAGTGGTTACCTGAGTGTAACCTGGAGCAGGGAGGAGAGAAATGAAAGAAGCTGTCTTCAGTCACCCATTCTGGGATCCATATCACCCCAAAGGAATGTGCAGAGGGGGTTCCTGGCCAGTGTCCACCTTCCTCCCCCTCCCCAACATTCACTGCTCATTCAGAGGAAGATGAATGTAAGCAAACTCTGTAGGGAATTCTGGAAAGAGAGAGAGAGAAAGAGAGAGAGAGAGAGAGAGAGAGAGAGAGAGAGAGAGAGAGAGAGAGAGAGAGAGAGAGAGAGTGTGCTGGGTGAAGGGGAAGGGGAAATAAGTATTACCTCCAGCCTTTTGAAAATTACCCTGGACACCAGCTCTTTCTTGCCTGGAGCCTGGTTGGGGAAGGGGGGGGGGCACCTCTCATCCTTTGCCCCCTCCCCTGCCCCACAGAGGCCTCAAAGCCATTTGGCTTGACTTGGTGTTAATTGATGTTTCCCTCCTTTGAATTCCTGCAGTGCTCATAGACTGTACCACATACTTTAGTACTTGATCACTCTGTCCTGTGTGGCTCAGTATTAATCTGTGTGTGGGAGTCTTTCCTCACTAAACAGACTAAGAGAACAGGGCCTGAGTCACAAAATCATGGAACCACAGAGTTGGAAGGAACCTCGGAAGTCACCTCATGCTCCCTGTACCTGAAGAAGAATTCACTCTGTAATATATTGGACACATTGTCATCTAAACTTTGTAAGAAGACCTCTACTGAAGAGAAACCATTGCCTCCTGAGGCAGCCCACCATTCAAATAGGTCTATGAGGACAGTTTTTCGCCAATCAAGCCTCAATCTTCCTGCTTCTAGTTCTATCCTCTGGGAAAAAAAAATGAAACAAATCTACTTCTTCCATGTGTCAGTCCTTCAAATACTTGAAAGGCAGTTAGGTGGCATAATGGATAGAGCTATGGACCTGGAATCAGGAAAACCTGAGTTCAAATCCGGCCTTGGACACTTTACTGGCTGTGTGACTATGGGCAAGTCACTTACTCTGTTTGCCACAAACTGATACTGTAAGCAATCTGGGATAGCAAAGGATAGTTTGCCTGTCAGCTCTATGGAGAGGGGAAGACTTCATGATGAAACAAGAGTTAGAGAGCATTATAAAATGCAAAATGGATAATTTTGATTATATTAAATTGAAAAGCTTCTGTGCAAATAAAGCCAATGTTACTAAGATTAAGAGGAAAGTGGAAAATTGGGAAAGAAATTTTACAACCTATGTCTCATAAACTAAAGGTCTCATTTCTAAAATATACAAAGAATTGAGTTGAATCTATAAGAATACAAGTCACTCCCCAATTGATAAATGGTCAAAGGATATGAACAGGTAGTTCTCAGAAGATAAAATTAAATATAAGTATAAGCATATGAAAAAATGTTCTAAATCACTATTGATTAGAGAAATGCAAATCAAAACAATCTGAGTTACCACATCTCATTGGCCAGATTGGCTAAGATGACAAAACAGGAAAATGATAAATGCTGGAGAGGATGTGGAAAAATTGGAACACTAATGTATTGTCGGTGGAGTTGTGAATTGATCCAACCATTCTGGAGAGCAATCTGGAATTATGCTCAAAGGGCTATAAATAAGTACATACCCTTTGACCCAGCAATACCACTTCTAGGATTATATCCCAAAGAGATCAGAGAAGTGGGAGGAAGACCTGTATGTACAAAAATATTTATAGCGGCTCTTTTTGTGGTGGCAAAGAATTGGAAATCAAGGGGATGCCCATCATTGGGGAATGACTGAACAAGTTGTGGTAAATGAATGTAATGGAATACTACTGTGCTATAAGAAATGAGGAGTAGATGGACTTTATGATAACCTGGAGAGACTTATATAAATTGATGCTGAGCGAGAAGAGCAGACCCAGGAGGAATCTGTACACAATCACAGACACAACATGTGTGTGATGACTAACTTCAATAGACTGGGATCCTCTCAGCAATGTAAGGTTATAAGACAACTACAAAAGACTCATGATGGAAAGAGATACCCACATCCAGAGAAAGAGATGCAGAGTCTGAATGCAGATTGAAACAAACTACTTGCTCTGTTTCTTTTTCTTGTTTTGTTTTGTTTCCTCTTTCCCACTGGTCATTCTATCAATTATAATCCTTCTTTACAAGCTGACTAATGATTAATGTGAAGATATTTGTAGATCCTATATTTGAGTGCATGCCACCATGACGGGGTGGGGGGTGGGGCGGGGAGAGGGAGGGGCAGCAAATTTGAAACTCAAGGCACTGTGGAACTTAATGTTGTAAACTAAAAGTAAATAAACAAATCAATTAAAAAAATCTGCCTGCCTCAGTTTCCCCAAGTATAAAATGGGGATAATAGTAGCACCTACCTGTCAGGGTTTGATCTCAAGGACAAATCAGATACTATTTGTAAAGTGTTTTTGCAAATATTAAAGTGCTTTGTAACACTTTGTAAGTGTTAATTATTATCATTACTTGAAGACAGCTATCATGTTCTCTCTTTTTCAATGCCTTCAACCAGTTCTCCTAAAATGTGGCAGCCAGAACGAGCACAATACTCTAGAATCTAGATTTTGTCCAAAAAGAGAGAATACAGGGTTGGTTAGGTGTCGGAGTGAGTGAGTGCCGGCCCCAGAGTCTCAAGGACCCGGGATAGTTCTGGCCTCAGTACTTAGCACCCACACATAAATAACTAGTGTGTAACCTTGAGCAAGTTACTTAACCCCAATTGCTTTAAAGAGAGAGAGAGAGAGAGAGAGAGAGAGAGAGAGAGAGAGAGAGAGAATACAAAGACAACTAAGTGTCACTACACCTGGAGCCTAGAAAACCTGAGTTCAAATCCAACCTCAGACATTTTTGAGGTTATGTAACCTTGGGTAAGTCACTGAATTGTTTCCTCAACTGTAAGATGGATCTAATAATACATTCTACCTCACGGGGTTGTTTTGAGGATCAGATGAGACAATATTTGTAAAAGGTTTAGCACAGGGTCATCTAGGTGGAGCAGTGAGTAGAGCATTGGCCCTGGAGTCAAAAGGACCTGAGTTCAGATCCGGCCTCAGACACTTAATGCACACACAAACAAAAACCTAGCCGTGTGACCTTGGGCAAGTTACTTAACCCCAATTGCCCTCCAAAAAGCAAAAAAAAAAAAAAAAAAAAAGTTTAGCACAGTGCCTGACATACAGTAGGCACTTACTAAATGCCGTTCCCTTCCCCTTCCCTTCCCTTGACTGTTGCTAGCTCTTTTAAATTGAACACTCTCTCTTACTGAAATCTAAGGTTATTATGTCATAGTTACTCTATCACACTTAGAGTGTGCTTGTAGTCTGATACTTCTCCCAACTCAGAACTGTTTATCTGCCTCTCCAGTCCTGTTCTTGGGAAGCTAGTTTTTCTAGCCTAGCAGTACTACTACTGAATTTTATTTTGTTATATTTAGCCCATTGTTTCATCCTGTTCAGATAGTTTTATATCCTAACACTTTTCCATTGTATTGGCTTTGTGTTATCTGCAGATATATTTTCTCTGACACACTGATGTTGTTATGGTTGTTCATCTGTTTTCCATTGTGACTGACCCTTAGTGACGCTGTTTGGGGTTTTTTTTTGGCAAGGATCCTGGAGTGGTTTGCCATTTTCTCCTCCAGCTCATCTTACAGATGAGGAAATTGAGGCAAACAGGGTTCAGTGACTTGCCCAATGTTGAAGAGCTAGTAAATGTCTCAGGCTGACTTTAAACTCAGAAGGATGAGTCTCCCTGACTCCAGGCCCAGCACTCAATCCACTTGGGCCACCTAGCTGTCCAAACTCACTGATGAAAATGTTAAATTATCACAGGACCAAGGATAGATCCATTGGGCACTATATCAGAGCCCTGGTACAGAAGAAAGATCAGAAAACCTGGATTTGAATAATTCTGATTCCAGTACTAATTATTACCTGTATGACTTTGGGCAAGTCATTTAACTTTTCTGAACTTGTTTCTTCATGACCAGATGGTTTCTATGTTCTCTTCCACTTCTAATTCTATGATTCAGTGGCCTTTTACTAAGGTGACAACAAACCATTAATGAATTGTCTTTGGGTGCAGTCATTTAACCAGTTCCCAGAATAGCCTACATGATTTTACCTTATCCATGGGAATATCATGAGTGACTTTGTCAAAGGCTTTTCTAAAAAACAAGAGGATTTCCAAGTCTCTTCCTTCACCTATCTATCCCATAGCTTAGTGGAGGACAAAGCTGACCTACAGGAGCTGCTCAGGAAGCTCTTTGATATGAAGGCAGTATGTTTACCCAAAGGAGAAAGAGTTTAGCATGAGGTCTTCTAAAGTACTAGTTGAAAAGTAGGGTCTTCCTGTCAGGCTCACTGGGCACTGGGGAGGTGGGCGGGTACAATGGAAAGCAGATTGAACTTGGGGTCATAAGATTAGGGTTTGAATCCTAGTGCTTTTATCTTACTATTCATTCGACTTTGGATAAGTCACTTAACTTCTCTAGGCCTCAGCTTCCTTACCTATCTGCAAAATGAAGCATTTGTCTTTGATAGCCTCTGAGGTAGACCTTTCCAGCTCCCAGCTCTAAATTTATGATCCTACTGAGACAGAGAAGCCTCGTCTCATCATACCAAGCTCTGCTGTGTAATTTGAGGAGTTATTATTAGGAGACAAGATACTACTTGCTTCCCAGAGCACTACATGTGCCCAGGAGGAACAATTCTTCTGTTACAGCTCCTGCAGAAAATGGTTATTACCTCATGCCCATCTCTGCAGTCAACTATTGAAGCACAAAATCCCCATAAAATATGTGTCTTGGAATGTCGTCTTCCCTTGATTTCTGTTTCTACTTACTGCCTGGCATACCAAGTGGTTCTGGTCTACACTGATCTCCCTCCCTCCCTTAAAGTTCCCACTGCCCTCAGAGAAATCAGGACATAATCTTACATCACACCAGATTCTGTTATGGTCTCTAATATTCCATGGATGAGTCTCTCTCTTCCCCCTATTAGAGTGTGAACTTGCAAAGCCAGGGCCCAAGTCATATATTCACTTTTGTGGTACTTGAGGATGGGCACATAGGAAACCTCAATGTGTACCTCAACAACCACTTATTAAACCCCTGCTAAGTTTGAGGTACTCTCCTAGGGCTGGAGAACAAAGATGAAAAACAGAGCTAACCTCAAGGAGCTTCCACTCTAAGAAATGTGAGACAATGTAGAAAGTGACTAAGGCAGAGAAGAACCAGACTAAGCTGGAAAATTTGAGGCAGAAGACTAATCAATTGTTTCTCCAGCTAATTACAATAAAAAAAACCCATTTATTACAATACTAATAATTCAACCAACATTATTTATATTTCTAATAAAAAATGGCTTTTATCAGATTTTCCCTGGGATCTAGACCAGAGCCTTCTTAGTAACTTCCTACAAATTAGTAATTCAGGGACACAGGATTTAGGATCTTAAAGCTTGAAGCCTTAGAAATGATTTAGTCAAACTATTTTGTTTTGTAAATGAGTCTCAGACAGATAAATTGACTTGTCCAAGGTTTTTCAGGTATATGATCCTTAGTTAACATCTCCAGCCTTGTTGGACAAATTACTATGAAATTTCAGTTCTTTTTTCCCTCGCTTCTGTAAGCAGAGGCTGGGAGGAGGGGGGGAAGAGGAGTGTTTCTCTTTGCTGAGCACCTTCTATTAAGGGAGGTTTAGAGGCCCCATTAAGATGATGAAAGGAATCCAGTCTGAACAGGTCTCAATGCTGGAGCTTGTCTGCTTCTGAAGATGAAAGGCTGTTTGTGTGCAGACGAGGGGAAGGGGGGCTTAGGGTGTGGCCCCTCCCCATCCTGGGGCATACATACCCAGGATCAGACCACCTGCATCTGAGCTCAGGATGGGGTGAGGACAAGTCTGCAGCTCTGGGAGCCCAAGGCCAGGGAAGGTGCTTCTCTTTCCTTCCAAACTTGCTTGGGATTGGGACCCAATAAAGGAATCTGATTGGCTGTGGCTTCAGAGAAGGGGGGAGTGGGAGAGTGGGAGAGGAAGGACAATGAAGTGCTGAGCAGAGCCTTGCTGAGCCCAGCAGAGCTGCCACCCATTACTGGCTGGCTGACAGGCCTGGACTTGGCCTAGACCTTCACTCAGAATAAGAAATCAGATTCTCTCTTTCTCCCGCTTTGCTTTTTTCTTGGAGGAGGTTGGGGGGGTGTGGCAGTAGAGGGGGCCAACAGCTTGTGAAACAAAGATTTCCTTCTGTTGCTGTTTTTGCGGTCAGCTCCCCTGGCTGATACCTCTCAACCATGCAGAGATAATCCGCCCCCTTTCCAAAGCTCAGCCTCCTGTTGTTCCCTCCTAGAGGTAAAGAACCCACAAAGTAGGTTCCCCCCATATCAGTCAGAGGTAGCTTTGCCAAAAGATAGTCATCTAATGGTATGAAGTAAAAAGTACATGGAGAAAGCTCCTACCAGCCTCTCTGAAATTCCACCATTAGAGTTTCATTCCTTTGAGAGGAAGCACTGATTTCTTCTGGTATCTCTTTTTAAATGCAAACTTCATTGGGAGATTTCCAGAAAATCACTGTATACTGAGCATTTTTCTTGGTACAAAGAGGGACCTTGGGGATCGATAAGAGCCTAGACCTGGCTCAATTAAAGGTAGGGGGAGTTCATGGAGAGGTTAAAGGCTAGGGGCCCCCAAAGACAAACTTCCTGGGCTCCCCAGTTGTGCCTACCTGGGCTATTCCCCATGTCACCCCTGGACCCACTGTCTGCTTGGCTCTTCTTCAGAAGCCAGGGGCCAAAGTGAAAGGAGGCAGAGCCTTTGTCCTTCTTCCCATTTCTGACAACCCCATTTTTTGTAAGGGGTTTAACCAAGTCCCTTTAAGCAGCTGAGCAAACCTTGCTGATGGAGTCCTCCTAACACAGTTTCAGGCCTATTATTTCCAGTTGTGGAGTAGTGAAAAGAATAATGGGTGTGGAATCATAGAGTCTGGGTTTGAATGCTGTGTTTGCCACTGATTTCCAGGGTGATCTTGGGTAAGTCAGCTCTGAGCCTCAGTTTCCTCATCTATTCAAATACAAATAAGAATATTTCCATTCCCCACTTTACAGGGTTGATATTCATTTCAAAGGAGACAATGTATGCAAGTTGCTTTATGACTGTAAAATGTGTTAGCCATCATTATCATTATAATTCTGCACATGGCTTCACTTCAGTTAAAAAGAATGGAAACCAAAGGCTAACTAGCCCTCCCTGAGACTGCCTGCACAGAGGTCAACAACCAGGGAAGAATTCCACCAGGAATGCTGGCCTTGCTCACTACCTTCCAAATACATTTCCTTTTGGAGAAAAGATGTCCCAGAAGTTCAGACATAAAGTGTTCTTTCTGCCAGACCCCATTTACTGTTCTTTCTGTGATCCTGCCTGTCCCATAGCCAGTGGCCCCCAAGGCATACATCCCATAGTACCCTGAGTATCCCAGCCTGTCTGGTGCCTCAGATGAACAATTGCTGAAATGGAATACATAATCTCTCATCCACTGAACTCATGGTTTCTCACATTTGAAAAGCCCAACCCAAGTACTATCTTATCCAAGAAGCTTTCCTTGAACCCTCCAGAGGTCTCTGGACCTCCCACAGCAAACACTTTGTGCCTCTTGGATGCCCTGCTCACTGTTGCCTTCATGAGGACAGGGATTGTATCTTGACTAAATATGTATCTCTCTGCAGCCCAGCAGAGAAATTTTCACATAACATATACTTAATAAATGTGGATTGAGTTGAATTAAAGCACCCAGGCCCTCTTTTTTCCAACTGTGACCATTCTGACCACACATACAGACACTACAGTGAGAGCTGGGACCTACCAGTGGCATCATCCATCATGTTTAACCACCCCACTGAATGAATGGAGACATCTTGCCCTGGAATGCAATAGGCAAAGAGAAAGCAATAAATCCAGGGCCTCTCCCTTTCCCTTTCAGGCCGGTGTGGGGTTGTATGAGGCATTCTGCCTTTGAATTGAGAAAGATGGGAGGGAAAATAAATCAGTTGGTTCTGCATCTTCATTGGGGGCAGGGGTAGGGAGGAAGGATAAAATTGACAGAAGTGAAAATGTGTGTGTGTGTGTGTGTGTGTGTGTGTGTGTGTGTGTGTGTGTGTGTGTGTGTGTGTGCCAGGATTGGGTGACTCTTTTGGCATGCCACTACTTCTTTCTGAGCCTCCTAAGGCAGCTCACGCTCAACAAAGCCCAGAAATCAACCTTTTCTCCTGATGTTGCTGGAGCCACAGTAACCCAGTAACCATTCAGAGGAAGTAGTCTTGTGTAGCCAAAAGGGTAGCGAGCTGGAAGTTAGCATCTCTAGGCCCTAGTCCAGACTCTGCCACTAGCCAATAGCACTTTCTCTGCCAAATTGCTTCCTTTTTCTGAGCCTCACTTTCCTCACCTGTAAGAATGAAGGGTTTTCTTCCAATGTAGAAATTTTCTTGGACAAAATGGGGGCTGAAACACAGCTAAAACTGGATGACATATGCAGGGGTTGCTAGAGCCTGCTTTAACCTTCTGGTGCAAGCCGATTGAGCATTTATGTCACAGAAATCAGTAACCACTACAATTCTGGGCTTGATGTATTGTTTTGTTGATTATCTAGTTTTAAAATAGTAGAGAAAATGTTAATAATAGAGATTAAATTTAAAACTGCCAAGCAGTTCCCCCCCAAACAAGCTGGTTGTTAAACATTTACTAGCATACCATTGCCTTTAGGCATCTCAAACTCAACAAAGCTAAAGTAGAGTTCATTATCTTCCTCTTTAGCTCCCCTCTTCACCCCCATTCCCATCACTCCTCTTCTGAGCTTCTCTATCACCGTTCTTTTAGTAACCTTGGTTTGAAGCCCTCACTCACTACATATATAATCAGTTCTATCTCCACACTTCTTGCATCCATCTTTCTCTACACTTCCATGTTACCCACTCTAGTTTTAGCACCCACCTCTTACAGAGAGTATTTCAGTAACCTCCCAATTCCATCCTTCACCCAGTTACCAAAGTGATTTTCCTAAAACGTAGTCTTAACTATATTACTGATTGATTTCTCTTCAATAAACACCAGTGATTCTCTATTCCCTCTAGGAACAAATAAAAATGCTTCTGTTTGGCATTTAAAGCCCACTGCAACCTGACCCTTTTCCTACCTTTCTAGTCTTTGGACACATGATTCCTCTCCATGCGCTCTATTGGCCCAGTCATATTGACCTATTTTCTGTTCCTCACACAAGATGTTCTATCTTCTCTGAATCTTCTTTCCCACTGGTTGGCCTCTGTTCCTAGATGTTCTCTCTTACTGACTTCCTTCAAGATTCAGCTCAAGTGCTCCCTCCTGCCAAAGACCTTTGGTAGACTCCTGAATTGCTAGTGCCTTTTCCTCTAAGTTTATAATTTGGATATACTTTGGATCTTATATGTAACTATGATCCACATTTTCCCCATTAGAAAGTAAACTTCTTGAGGGCAGGGGTTGATTTTTTCTTGGTATCCTCAGCATTTAAGAGGCTGTCTGACACACGTAATAATAGCTAATATTTACATAATGTTTTATATATGTTATCTTATTTGATTTGATCCTCACAATAACTTTGTGATTGAGGTGATAATCTTATCCTCATCTTATAGATAAGGAAACTGAGGCTGAAAGATTAAGTGACTTGCTCAAAGTCACAAAGCTAGTAAGTGTCTGAGGCAGAATTTGACCCCTGGGCCATCTCACAGAGCACAGCACTTTCTATGATGAGGGCATGCCATACTGGGTGGTGCTATGCCAATGTCTCCCATGCTACACAATCAATTCCAAAGATAAGAGAGACCTTGGAAATGTCCTTGTATTGCTTCTGACCACCGTGTGAGTACTTGCCTTGTGTGAGTCTTTTTGGCAAGCCTACATTTGACATTTGAAAAATGTGGCCAGTCCATCGTAGTTGCACTCTCTACAGTAGAGTTTGAATACTTGGCAGCTGAGTTCAAGAAAGGACCTCAGTATCTGGTATCTTATCCTGCCAGGTGATCTTCAGAGTCTTCCTAAGACAATTCAAATGGAAGTGATTCACTTTCCTGGCATGGTGCTCATAGACTGTCCAAGTTTCACAGGCATACAACAATGAGGTCAGCACAATGCTCTGTAGACCTGCAGTTTGGTAGTCAGTCTAATACATCTTTTCTCCCACAGTTTTCTTCAATGCTTCCCAAACACTGAGCTAGCTCTGGCAATGCGTGTATCAATCTCCTTATCAATGTGTATATCCCTAGAAAGCATACTGCCAAGGTAAATGAACATCCACAGTATTCAAAATTTTTCCATTTGCTGTAATCACCGGTTCCACATACAGATGGTGTGGGGCTCACTGAAGGAGCACCTGTATTTTCTGGGTGTTAATTATTAGGCTGAAATTATCATAAGCAGTAGAGAATCGATCTGTACTTTGTTGCATCTCAGCTTCAGAGGCTGCATTGAGTGCACAGTAATATTCTATTATATCCACATGCTATAATTTGCTTAGCTATTCCCCAAATGACGGACATCTACTTTGCTTCTAATTCTTTGCTATAGTAAAGACTGCTGTTGGAAATATTTTGTACACGAATACTTTATTCTTATCAATGGTCTCCTTATGGTATAATCCTATTATTGGAATTTCTGGGTCAAAGGATACGGACATTTTCATCACTTTATTTCCATCACTTTCCAAAATGGTTCCATTGATTCCGAGCTCCGCCAACAATGTACTAGTGTGCCTATCTTCCCACAACCCCTTCAATATTGACTATTCTCATCTTTAGTCATTGTCACCAATTTACAGGATGTGAGGTAAAATCTCTTAGCTATTTCAATTGCAATTTTTCTTATTATTAGTGATTTAGAGCATTCTTTCATGTGATTGCAAATAGTTTACAATTTGAGAACTATGTTCATGCTCTTTGACCACTTATCTATTGAGGAATGGCTTTTAGTCTTATAGATATCTATTAATTGTTTATATATCTTAAATTCTAAACCCTTATCAGAGAAATTTGATGCAAAGATTTTCCCCACTCAGTTGTTTCCCTTCTTATCTTAGGTGTATTCACTTTGTAGAGAAGCTTTTTGGTTTCATGTAATCAAAGTAATCTATTTTATCTTTTGTGATTGTCTCCATCCCCTGTTTGGTTAAGAATACATCTACTCATATCTATGAAAGATACATGATCTGCTTCTCTTCTAATTTTTAAAAATGTGTGGTCTTTAATATTAAGGTCAGGTATCCATTTAGAATGTATTATAGATCAAGTAAGGTGTTAGCCTAGACTTGTTTTCTGACAAATTGTTTCTAGTTTTCCCATCAATTTTGATCAAATAGAAGTTGTTTTCCAAGTAATTTATGTTTTCTGGTTTATAGAACATTGGGTTATTGGTATCTATATCTATTGGGTTATTGGTTATTATAGAACATTGAGTTCTATTGTTTCTGAATCTCCCTTGTATAGTCTGTTCCATTGATCCACCTCTCTGTTATTTAACCAATACCAGATGGTTTTGATAACTGCTGTCTTATAATATATTAGCTATTATAAAACCAGTTAGAGGTCTGAGAGTTCCATAGTAAATTCTTAGTTCTTGCTTGTTGATTGATTAAAGTTTTTTTTTCTTTTTTTGGAGGGCAGTTGGGGTTAAGTAACTTGCCCAAGGTCACACGGCTAGGTTTTTGTTTGTGTGTGCATTAAGTGTCTGAGGTAGGATCCGAACTCAGGTCCTTCTGACTCCAGGGCCGACACTCTACTCACTGCACCACCTAGCCGCCCCTTGATTAAAGTTTAAAGGAAATTAAATTCCAATTTACTTTAAGAACTTTAGACATTGTTAGACATCCTTAGATGTCTTTGGGGTATCAAAATTGGACTTGGAATTGCTTGTTCAAGGAGGTAAAAGTGGAAATTTTCTACTCTTGTCTCTCTCTGGAGACTTCAAAGGATTTGCTTCCCTTCTTTGCTTAGGTTTGCTATGCCTCTCCCCTTTCTACTCCTTCAATTTCCATGCATGAAATCTCTTTAATGGCATAGAAAGCTGTTCATTCCATAACCAGAGATCAGACTTAGACTACAAATGTCTCTTGGGGTAGGGAGCACAATGTGGTCACATACATTTGGATGCAAATATATGTTTAGACAGCAGGTGTTCTGAAAAAGATCTAGGGTTTTCATGACATCATATAAGTGGTGAGCCTGGATGTGAACCCAGTGGGTCTTTTGACTCCAAATCCAGCCTACTTCACAATGCTCCTTATCTCTTGCTACTTTCCAATATAAAACCAACACTGAAGCTATGGGGGCTCAAGATGAATCAATAATGTGATGTGCCAGTCCAAAAGGCTAATATGTTAGTTTGAGAGGGGCATAGTTTCCAGGAACAGGTAGGTGATATAGTCCCACCATACTATACCCTCATCAAACTTCATCTGAAGCCCTGTGCCACGGTTTAAGAAGGACACCAAAGGCTAGAGAGTGTCCAGAGGTAGGGAAGGCAACCAAAATGATGAAGGATCTTGAGACTTCATCATATGCAAATCAATTGAAGAAACTGGACATGTTTAGTCTAGAGAGGAGAAGACTCAGGGAAGACAGGATAACAGTCCTCAAGTATCTGAAGGGCTGTTATGAGGAGGAGGTTTTAGACTTGTACTGTTTATCTCCAGAGGACTGAATGAGTAGTTGCATAGGCAAATTTAAGAATCATCTCAGGTAAAGCATACTAGCAATTAAGACTATTTAAAAGCAGAATGGACTAACTTAAGAGGTAGTGGGTTCTTCCTTTTTAAGGGCTTTCGGGTAGAGACTGGATGACCATTTGTCATGTTCTGTTCTGTGACTCCTACATTGGTCTCCTGCCCAGTTCTGGCTAAGGCAAGGCTAACAGAGGGCATTTGACTTGATTGACCATTATGGTTTCTGTGCCACAACCTCTCCATGAAAACCAAAATTCTATTTTGCCCCAATCTGGCCAGCATAACTTGACTTCTCACTAATGCCAATGCTCAGCATTTTTTCCCCTTTATTTTTCCTGATTTTGGCACCTTGGAGCTTGTGGAATATTTATTGTTTTAAATGAGACAGCCTTTAATGAAGGCAAAGCCTATCAAACTTTAACTGTTGTGGTGATGCCTTAGGGAACGGAAGGCATTTTAGATTTCTTATATTAATGCATCATTTCACAAGGACTCAGATGGAGTGGAAATGTGGGATTCATGATCCAGTTAACAGTCATTCATGGGAAACAGTTTATAATTATGGTACAAAAGTTATCAAACTGTTCATATCCTTTGACCCAGAGATCCCATTACTGGGCATATGCTTCAAGGAGATCAAAGAAGGAAAGAAATGCTCTATGCATATTAAGATATTGATAACAGGATTCTATGGTAGCAAAACAAAACAAAAACCCAAATAAACAAAAACCTGGAAACAAAGTAGGTGTCCCATGGTTAGGAAATGGTTGGACAGTTTGATCTATGATGTGTAATGGTCTATTCTGACAAAAATGGGTATAAGAGAAATAAAGGAAGACTCATGGATTCTTATTTAATGATGTCAGCAAAACCCCAATAAGAGTATATACAATGATTATAATATGCAAATGCTAAAGGAAAGATGATCTTATACTGACTGAAATGATCACTTTTGGCCTCCAAGATTAGATAATAGGCAAGGACTTATGGGAGCAGTATGTTGTATACTGTCAGACATTGTCATGACATTATCTAGCCTTCATTTTAAGTTATCTCAATGATTTATTGGTCAGTTGTTTTTTATATCAGCTAGCTCACATTTTCCTCTTATTTTTCCAGACTTTGGTTTTGGTTTACTACATCTTGCCACCTCATAGAGTTGTTGATTTCTCTTTGTTCTATTCCAGTTTTCAGGAACCACCCCCCTTCCCCCAATCACTCTCTTTTCTAGGCTACTTATTCTCTCTTCAATTCTTTCTTCAAGGTTTTATTTCATTTTTTGATCTCTTGCAGCATTTCTTCTAAGTATTCATTTAGGCCTTGCAGAAAATTCATTTTTTTCCTTTTTCATCTGCTCACAGCTATTAGAGTTATTTCCTCCATATTTGGGGGTGGGGGGGCTTTTAAGATTTTTCAATCATTTCTTTTGATACTAGTCAATGTCTTCTTTGCTTTACTTTCTCTAGCTTTAGTTCCTGTGTTTCGGCTTTGTGCCAGGGCCAGTCTCTATCCCTACTATGCTTTTGGCTACAGTGTTTGGTCTTACTTGGTCTCTGCCTGGGTCATTTTCTTCTTCTGACCTCTTATTCCTGGTTCCCAGTGCCTTGATGAGGACCCTCTATGGTGTCTCAGGAAAGGGCAATAAGGACCTTAGAGCCCTGAGACGTCCCAGACCAAGTCACACCTATACTAGTTACTGCTGTTTTAAAAACTCCACCTCCCTGTTATGGGTTTAATTATCCTTGGACTTTCTCCACTCGGTGCCTCCAAGACTCTGTAGACCACACATGTTTGGATCCTTCTCTGGTTGTGCTGAAAGACCATAGTCTTGTTTGTCTTCTTTCCTATTGTCTGTGGGCTGCTGGCTGACTTTTTGTGAAATTCTGAGGAGGAATTTCTCATTAGAGTTCTTGATCATTGTTTATTCTAGGGAGAATTTTTTTTTTCTGTGTAGGTGTGGGGGAGCTGGCCAGCCTGCCTGTGTTCCGGCAGCTACCTTGGCTGGAAGTCTCACTTGGTCTTTTTAAACTATGGGTTTTTTTTCCTTTCCTTTGTTACAAGGGCAGATTCAATGTTGGGGTGGGGTATTTGTGCATGTATAGATAGAAATGACCAATGTGAAAATGAAAGGCATCAAAGGACATCATTATTATTATTATTTTTTGCTTTTTGGAGGGCAATTGGGGTTAAGTAACTTGCCCAAGGTCACACGGCTAGGTTTTTTTTGTTTGTGTGTGCGTTAAGTGTCTGAGGCCAGATCCGAACTCAGGTCCTTCTGACTCCAGGGCCGACACTCTACTCACTGCGCCATGTAGCCGCCCCAAAGGACATCATTATTATGTTAGAAAATTGTTCATGGGAAGGAACAGGAAGATACTAAATCCGTCTGTCTCTCATGAGGGTGGGGAAATTGTGGCCTCAAGGCCACATATGATCCTTTAGGTCTTCAATTTGTTCTGTGAAGTTTGGATTCAGTCAAAGGGCCACCCCTGAGGACCTAGAGGACCACAAATGGCCTCAAGGCTGAAAGTTCCCCACCCCTGCTTCAGAGTAAAATGAGCTTCCCCAGAACTGCCATAGCCCACAGGGTCACTGGCCCTAGGCCTCGGACCATTGCCCTCTTTCAAAGAGCCACCCTGAAAAAACAAACAAACCCACCCTCACTCCCTGTCTGCAATCCCTTTATTTTAATTAAATTTTCATTTTATTATAACATTAACAATTTTAAATGTTCCAACATATAAACTACAAATAAGGCTATGTTACATTCAATTTGATTTTTTGAGCATGTTACATTTAACTAAGTTTATGTTTAACAAAATTGCCTTGTTTATGTCCCTTTCTGGTTTTGTTTTCTCTTGTTCTCTGATCTCTTTAAATAAGAGCCGTAAGACCTCGTGCTTGGGATTATAGATAAGGCTCCCAGGGCAAATTTTCCTGGGATTCCAGGTAGCCTAAGTCTGAAACATATTGAACCTCAGAGAGAAAAGTACTGGGTTCTGATTCAGAAAATCTGCATTCAAAGCCCAGCTCTGTTACTTTAGGTAAGCCATTCAAGCTTTCTGAGTCTCACAGTTTTGTCTTCTGTCAAATGGGAATGAGATTTGGTTGGAATACCTAACTTATAAGGCTGTAATAAGAACCCAATGAGATAATGCAAGTAAAATTCTTTGTAAACCATCAAGTACTAAACAAATGAGCTATTTGCTAGTGACTCATTTTGGAATCTTCTCTGAGAGGAGGTTTTAAGCAGGGTGGGGAGGGACAAGGCAAAAACTGGGTACCTGAAGGGAGGAGGGAGGGTGACTCAGGACTGAGAAGGAGCTGTACAAAGGACAGAATGGGGTTCTGACCATTGTTTTTGCCACCAGTGGGCCAACCCTGGCTTTCAAACAGCTGGCACACATGGAGCCCCAAAGCAGAGAGCTAGAACTTCTATTGATATGGCATTTAAAGATTTACGAGATGTTTTCTTCCTTACAATCCTGTGAGGTAGGGAATGCAAATATCATTAGCCTTGTTTGACAGATAAGGAAACTGAAAGGCAAAGAGGTAGAGTGACCTATCTATGCTCATAGATGAAGTCAGCCTGCTTCCAGAGTCTTGGGGGCCAAACACACAGGAGGGAACAATGCGGTCTCCAGGTTCCTAGGCTGACAGATCACATGCTCCAGGGTGGTGGGGCAGCCAGACTGCACAGAGAGAAGGCTTTTTCTTTGCAGTGACCTGAAGCTCACCCCATACTCCATGTCTCTAAGGGAGAGGATTTCCTTGTACCGAACTTGTTCCTTTTCAAAATACAATGGTATTTCAGGTCTGTGCTGAGGGCCTCTCTTTGCTCACCAGCTTTCTCTGACCTTAATACTGATGACTATATTGACCACAGCTGGCCCAAGCCTTGCAGTGTGGGGGGAGGGGGGAGGGGAGGTTTGAGGAGTGAGCCTGCCCACTCCTTCAGGCTGGACGAAGTTGGCATAAGCAGAGTAGCAGCTTCTGTCTGTCTGCTCATGTGCCTTCTTGCCAGGGTCAACAAGTTTTCCCTCTGAATTCTGAGTCTTGGAATGCAGGGACCAGCCCGACTGGAAAGACTCACAAGTGGGTTCAGGAATCACTCCAGCTGCAATGGGTTCTTAAGAAGGGGTATGACCTTGGGCCCTTTCCCAAGAGTAGAGAGAGTAGTATGAGGTTTGATAATTCACCTCAACACCTGGATAGCCTGCCTAAAGAATCAGGGGCTCCTAGATTTGTAGGATTGTAGAGGATCAAACTAGGACCAATGGTTGGTAATTACAGAGAAGTATATTTTAGCCAGATAAAAGAAATAACATCCTCTCTGAGGTTTCTGAAAATAGAACGAAGCTGTTTCATCAGGTAGTAGGCTCTCCATCATTGTAAGTGTTCACTGGTTGGTTTTCTCCTGCTTCTCCTATAATACCCTGCACAAGGCTGAGAACATAGTAGGTACTTTATTGATACTTAGGAGATTCTTATAATAAGAAGAGACCTAGGTCATATAGTCTAACACATAGGAATCAACTCAGCAAGTGGTCATCTGACTTCCACTTAGATACCTCCAGTGATGGGGAAATCATTACCTTATAATGCAGCCTGTTCCACTTTTGGACCACCCTAATTGTTAAGAATTTTTTGTTAGTTGGTTTTTACCTTAAACCTAAATCTGCATCTTTGCAACTTCTATCTATTGGTCCTAATTCCATTCTCAAGGAATAAGCAGAGCAAATCTAATTGCACTTTGACATTAGACTTGAAATTGGCCACTTTTGAATCCCTCCCTACGTTTCCTAAATTTTATAGGTATTTTCATTTCTTTCAATAGAGACTGACACAGCCCAGTTTCCGGTGTCCTCAATATCATTCTGCTTTTCTCCTCTGCACATACCCCAGCATACTTTTCTTCTTTTTAGAATATGGCACCAGGGGCAGCTAGGTGGTGAGGTGAATTCAAATCAGGACTCAGACACTTTAACACTTACTAGCTGTGTGACCTTGGGCAAGTCACTTAACCCCAATTACTCTGCCTTTCCCCTTTTCCCCCCAAAAAAAGAAAGCAAAAAAAAATAATGGCACCACCAGAAATGAATACAATATTCTAAGTATAGTCACACGGGCACAGAAATGATAAATTCTCCCTGCTTGGAGGTCTTTAAGTAGGGGCTAGAAGACCACTTATCAGGTATGGATCCTTTCCAGGTATGGTGGGACTAGAATCTCACTAGAGAATCACCATAGCATTTTTTAATTCTCAAAGTCTGGGATTCTGTGTAACTACAGTGGAACTATCACCTCCTCCCTATAGCACATTATGCCTCTATTCACGCAGATTGTATATTGGGTGTTTTTGGCTGCCTCATCACACGGCTGACTAAAAGTGAGTTGACTGTCCTCTAAATTACCCACTATCAGCTAACTTATTTTTTCTTTTTATGAGGTTTGTTTAGTCACATATTTTTCATCTTGTACTTTGAAGACGATTTTAAAAACTGAAATGCATTTTTGGACCTGTCTCTGTTGCTTCTGTCCCCTCCAGTAGGTCTTCCAGAGACCAAGCCCTGAAGAAACTTTGGAACTGGCTCCAGGACCAGCTTGTCCTGATGAATAAGAGAGAGCAAAAGGAGGTGCCTCTATTAAGTACTGGAAGGGGGAAGGAGAAGTCCCAGACCTGACACTGCTTCCTTTCATGATTGGTGAATCCCTTGCCCAGGTCTTCATCTTAGGAGGGGCCCAGGACCCCCACCACTTCACTCGCAGATCAACCTTCAGGACTTCATCTCTTTCCCTGGTAGCTTTTCCCCCATGTGGTTACCCTCTTCTCTTCCAGCTTCCCTTTATGTGTATTCCCCATTAGAATGTAAGTTCCTTGACCATTTGCTTTTATTTGTATTCTAACCCTAGTTTTAAGCAGAGTATTTGGTATGTCTGTTACATCAGAGTATCTATCTAGTCCTGAGTGACCAGGGGAGCTGATAGACTGCCTGGCTTGGAGTCAGGAAGAACTGATCTCAAACATTTACTAGCTGTGTGACCCCAGGCAAGTCACTTAACCCTGTTTGCTTCAGTTTCCCTATCTGTAAAAATGTACTGGAGAAGGAAATGGCAAACCATTCCAATATGACTGCCAAAAAACCCCAAGTTTGGTCATGAAGAGTTGAACATAACTGAAAATCAACAGCACCTCTAGCACTAGGAACTGTAATCAAATCAATACTACCATTGTTTTTCGGAAGTGTGTCAATTGACTACTCTGCCCAGGCCACAACTCTCCTATATTCTATTGTCTTCTCCTATTAGAATGTAATCTCCTTAAGGACAAGAAATCTCTCTCTCTCTCTCTCTCTCTCTCTCTCTCTCTCTCTCTCTCTCTCTCTCCTCTGTCTCCCTCTCTCTCTCTCTCTCCTCTCTCTTTCCTCTCTCTCTCTCTCTCTCTCTCTCTCTCTCTCTCTCTCTCTCCTCTCTCTCCCTCTCTCCCTCTCTCTCTCTGTCTCTATCTTTCTCTCTCTGTATTTATAGCCCCAGTGTTTTAACACGGTGCCTGATATACAATAAGCATCTTCTTTTTTAGCAATTACTTTATATTTATCCTTTTAAAATTTCATAAAGTTAGATTCAGCCCATTGTTCTGCCTGTTGAGGTATTTTTGGATCCTGACTTGACCATGCAACATAGTAGTTACCCTTTTCAGCTTATATGTTGACCTGGGTTAGATAGATGGATTTGGGCAGCATCATTAATGGTAATAGTTTTGGGTGTCCCACCACATATCTCGTTTTTTCATTTTTCTCTTTCCTTCTCTCTTTTTCTTTTTCTCTCTTCCTCCATCTATACTCCTATCCTCCCTGCATTTCCTTCCTAATTTCCCCTAGCTGATGCCTTTGTCCTGTCAGGGACTCCCTGCAAGTCTCAGGACTAGTTTATATCTTGGGCTAACATGATTCCTGACCAGAAGTCAGTATATCAAGGTCTAATAGGGAGACTGAAAAAGCTGAGAGAAAAAAGTCCAAAGGAATCAGTGGATCATGTGTCCCAACATACATCCATACTCCAAAGCAGCCCAAGGCAGGAAGCCGACTGTGAAAAGTGTTCTGTAGAGCCTGCCTGCTCTTCCTGAACCAACCTGGAGAACAGGGGGTGTCTGCTCCCTTCTGGAGGAGTGTGGAATTGAAATTAGCTTTCCCAACTTTTGTAACCCATGTTTTAGCCTTTCCCAGATGTAACATTCTCCTATTAAGTGCTCCTGAGTTTCCAGGTCTGGAGGACCTTTTCCTTAAAAAAAGGAAAAAGTGTCAGCTATTGAATGGAAGGTCAGTGATTTTAGTGGTGTGAATATTCCCTCAATGGAGGTAGATCTTATCCCCTCTGTGCCTTAGTAGAAGGATAGTCATTACAAGTTTCAGTGGCTAAAAAAATCCATAGCCCAGTGGCCAGTCCTTTGGTGAGGAGCCACTCTCAATTTAGATAGGCCAGTCCTTGGTCTATCCCTGAGACTATAGCCTATAGCCTAAGTACTGAACTGCTGACCCAATGACCTATTCAGCCTGATGCTCTCCCCACTTGAGACTGACATTTTCTGAATACCACATTTGGGCTAGTGGAAGCTTGGGATAGTGTGCCAAGAGATGATGTCTGGTGCTGTTTGCTAGCTCCAGGATGTCCTGCCAAGGAGCCTGCCAGGCAGGAGGCAGCTGGTTTGGCTGCTTGTGAGGGAAGCAGGCCCTGAGCCAGAAAACCCAGTGAGGATGGTTCTCTGGAACCACACGGTGGCTGATTAGAAGATTGCAGGGAGAAACAGGCCTGGGTCTGTTCTCACCGGGGCCAGTTTCTACTTTATACAGGCTGTTAAGAAATGTAGGGTGAACAGTTCACTTTGTTTTCTCTTCAAATATATAGTATAATGTGGTAAACATAGGCTTTCTTCTCCTAAAGTACTTTCCCATCATCTTTCTCCCAAAAGTTGTTTGATGATTTGGCCATGTAAATATGTTGCTAGTTTTATGTAAACAAAAAGGTATCCTAGTTTTGTGTCAGTTTGACTCTCTGGGGAAAAGTTAGCTAAGGTGGATCTTAATTTGCACAATTTAATTACACAATTATTGCATAATTATGTGTCTGAAAAGTTCTTTGTAAATAGAATTTGTATAAATATATTCTATTTTAAGTGCATGGGCATTTAAGCTTTCTCTGTAAAGGAAAACAACTATGAATCCATTTGTAAGGTGAATAATCACTCCCTAATTTTTATGTCTTATGTGTTAAAATTTATAATTGTCAGGTTTTCTTAAAGTTAGGGCACACCTCTGTTTATAGCTTTCATAGAGGTTCCCCCTTGATACTACAACCATTGTTATTGGTATATAGTGGCTCCATGTCCATAGTGGGTGGATTGTTTAATTAATTGTTTTTAATAAAATTGTTTTTTAATAA
This sequence comes from Gymnobelideus leadbeateri, assembly GCA_011680675.1. Classification (NCBI taxonomy): domain Eukaryota; kingdom Metazoa; phylum Chordata; class Mammalia; order Diprotodontia; family Petauridae; genus Gymnobelideus; species Gymnobelideus leadbeateri. The sequence goes on from WOXC01008455.1 coordinate 187,854, forward strand.
AAAAGAGGGGACTGCTAGGTGGTACAGTAGAAAGAGTATCAGGCCTGGAGTCAGGAAGACCTGAGTCAAGTCCAGTCTCAGACTAAATGTGTGACCCTGGTCAAGTCATTTAACCTTGTTTGTCTCAATTTCCTTACCTGTAAAATGAGCTGGAGAAGGAAATAATGAACCACTCCTGTATCTTTGCCAAGATGGGCCCAAATGGGCTCATGCAGAGTCAGACATGACTGAAAATGACTCAACAACAATAATAACAACTAAATAAAAAAGAGTGGTTGTAGCCCAAGCATCCATGTTGGGTGTGTACAGGCTGTAGCAAGTTAGTAGGTCGAGCATGTACTGTATGTAAAGGGTAGCTATTATTATTAATCTAATTATTAGTTTCTATGGGAACAACAAGTTACTTCACCTTTCTCAGTTTTAGTTCCTTTATCTGTAAAATGGGGATCATAATACCTACCTCACTGGATTATTGTGAGGACCAAGTGAGGTGGCCTGTAAAGCATTTTGCAAACCTTAAAGTACTGTATGTAAAGGGTAGCTATTATTATTAATCTAATTATTAGTTTCTATGGGAACAACAAGAAAGCTTCCCTTGCTTCAAGTTGATTCTCTAGGGAGGAATTATGGGAGGAAAGAGGGGCAAAAATTACACCAAATGAAGAAGCACGAAGAGGTTGTAGTTTGGCTTGAAGAAGGGACTACCTATGCAAAGGAAATCATCAATCCTGCAAAGTATGAAAGTTCAGAAAGCAGAAGGTTCATGGTTTCATAGAACTTTCCCCTTAATACCAGATGCTGATGTTTCAAAGCCCATATGACTGAAACACATAACATACATTTCCCTCAGCCCCCAAACAAAACATAGATGTGTTTAAACACAGAATTTGGGTTTATAAACAGACCGGGTCTGTAAACATTTGGTGAACTCTAAAAAAATACTGAGTCATTTTTCTTAATAAACATTCATCTCTGTAATCTTTGCCCTGTATCAAATTTCAGTAAAATCATGGATTATAGATTTCAAACTGGAAGAGACCCCCAAGGTGTTTCAGCCCAACTTTTTAATTTTACAAATAAGGAAACTGAGGCCCAGAGTTTAAATGACTTGTTTAAGCTCATACAGGTAGTACAGAGTTAGGATCCAAACCCTAGTTACCTTGGCTTTATATTCAACATTTATTTATCATATCATAATATAATATCATAATATCAACAATATTTATATTCAACACTTTTTCTACAGCAGAGCACTGCTTCGCTGAGAACCTCTGAAAGTCACAGACAGCATGCCTATTTGAAAAGGTTTATTACTGCTATTTTTTCAAATTGACCAACTGCTTAGCAGTACCTGACATGTAGGAGGTGGTTAATAAATATCTACTGATCAACTGATCTCTAATGTACCAACTTTTGTCAAAATTAGCCAGCTTCTTTGGAAGTTATTGCAAAACAGAAAGATAACAAATGTGGGATTCTGATGAGGCAAGGAAAGACAAAATAAAATAAAAGACTTTGCTTCTTTCAGCCAAGTTATTTCTTAGTTTCAAACAACTGATTGATTGTACTGAGCACATACTGTGAGCTCAACTTTGCATAAGATACAGTGCAGAGTTCAGAAGAAATTTGAGACCTAGTTCCTACCTTCAAGGCACTTACAATCTAGTTGGGGAGATAAGACTAACGACAGAACAAGAGAGAGTAATAAAGGAGAGCATATTGAATCATATTAAGCAAATCACCTAAGAAGGGGGAATCATCACAGAAGGAAATGGTTCCTGAGAGTTGAAATAAGTGCGCTTCATGGAGGAGGTGAGATTTGGTCTGGGCTTTAAAGGAGAAGTAACATCTGGGTGTGTGGATAGGAACTAGGAAAATATTTGAAGGGGGAGAAGAAAGAATGAGAAAACCTTTATTTGTAGTTGGTGTATCAACAAGGTATAGAGACTTCCATAAGTTTCCTGGACTAATGAAGAGAAGACTGAGTTTAAAAGCAAAGCTGTGTAGTGCTTAGGATGAGAGAGTGTGAGATATGGCAACACGTGCAAGTTTGAGCAAAAGAGGGAAGAAAGAAAGGCTAGTCAACTCCACTGAGACTGTTCAATGATGTAGATAGAAAGTGGCTGGACTTCTCTTAGGGATGTCAGCCTCATAGTCAATGGCAGCCAGACAGGAATATAGCAATTGGATTAAGAGAAAGGGCCTAAACAATAGTGGATTTTCTCCACTTCAATTGAGTAGAGGACGAAGGACATCTTTTTCCTCCCTCCATCTGTTTGGTAGGAACTTCAAAACAAAACAAAGCAAAAAATACCCAAATCTATTTGTGTCCTATTTTCCTGTCCACCAGGACAGGATGTTGATGGTGTTTTGGAAGGCATTTTCTTTTTTAAATCAATTAGTTTGATCACATTTTCTGCAGGCATGTCATTATGGAGATCAGAGTGTGTGAGGTGGTGGTTAGTGGTGGTGGTGGTCATGGTGATGGGGAGAGGTCAGTCATGTGGCTTCTTTGTATTTCTTTCTAGTAATACCTGTTGTTCTAGGGTGGGAGATTAAAAAAACCTCTCTGTGGACTTCTAGTCACAGCTTAGTTTTATGAATGATTCTGAAACTCTTCCAAGAAAAACTCTAAAACTTGAACTCAGGATTCAAATCACTTTTTCTGAATGAGTAGATTGGAGGAATGGTGTTTGTAGGATGTGAACACAAGTCAGGGAGGTTAAATCCTCCTTTTCTCTAAGGGAGACAGACCTAGGAAGGATTGGAGGAGAAAATTCAGCTTCTGAGCTGACTTGTAGGCTTGGTCCATGAGGATTTCAATGCCTTTCTTTTTTAATTGGGAGGGGAAAGTGAGAAGAGTATAACAAGCCTTCCTTTGGAAGAGATTTTACCCAATCTTCACCTTCTCCTTCTCCTCCCTCCCCCATGCTTCACAGTAATATCTAATGTTACAAAGGACAAGAGAGAAGGCAAGGGGATTCAGGAATTCAAAAGGGCTTGGCAGTTGGGGAAGGGGGCACATAAAAGAGTTGATTTAGCAGAGTTGGTGGGAGCAAGGAGGACAGAGGATTCTGGGAAGAGCATAACCAAAAGTAAAGAAAAAGATCCTCTTCTCATCAAGACCAATGTCAGAAGGTTCTTTTTCCAGGCAGGGACAATTACTAGTAGGGATAGTCTCATATTCTCATTGCCTCTTGGTTCTCCAGGGAACTGCCCAGAAAGGACATCATCTTTTAATAGTAGAGTCCTGGCACAGACCTTCTGTTTTAGACTTCATTCAGAGCATCATGGAAAACAGAGTTGGGGAAGAAAAGATCATGGCCCTCTTGGCCTCCACCTTGTCCTGTGGACATGTACATTCGTTTTCCATCTGGCTTCTGGCCATGTGGTTCCACCCTTCTCTGGGGAATTTTAGTCTTTTTAAAAGTAGACTTTTGATGAAAGAATAAAGTGACCTGACCCTTCTTCCCCAATCTGTGCTAGGCTTATATGGAGCACAAAACAGCCTGTTTACTCCACAAGTACAGAGAGTCCTAATTAATGAGAAGTCTCTCCACTGAATGACTTTGGTTTTTATAAACTGAATAGTAACTTGGACTCTATCTTTATTCTACTGCCATCCTACTCATCAATATCCAACAAGTGTGGTGTGAGACATCAGAGGCCAAGCAAAGATGGATGGTTTTCTCAGAGCTAAATTTCTAAGAGATGCTCCTGATGGGGACACACAGAGAGTGGGGCATATCTCATGCACTGGTACCTCACTACACCAACTCTAGAAAATTCTTGGTTCAGGGAGACACAAAATTTGTTCAGTCATGTGAATGAATATTATTTTCAAGTCACTGATGTGGGATTTCATAAGAGAACCTTATTAATGAAAAGAGTGAAGAAATTCAACTTCTGTGCATCAGATGTTATTTGAGTTCTGCTTTTTTTATGATGCTGAATGCTTTCAGTTCCAATTAGAGACTTGGGAAATTGAAACTTCTGTCCTTTCTTGAACAATAGTTTACTTCCTAGCGGAAAGCAAGGCCTGATTTGTCTTCCGTTGTTTACTCTTGGCTGATTAGCACTACTTGGAAGTGTCAAAGCTTTCTCTAGTACATCTACACCAAATCTTTCCATAACTGAATGTGCTGGAAAGCAGATTTTAGCCAATATCCCTAGAGTAGAGGATAACATGATGAAATTCTTTTATTCGACACAGACATATGAGTGCCTACTGTGAAAAAGGTACCATGGTCAGTGCCAAGAGGGCTACAAATACAGGTAAGACATAATCCCTGCCTTCAAGTAGCTGACACATGCCCAGCAGGGCATGAGAAATGGATGCAAGATACCAGTTCAGCCCCCTAGACTTTGGTTACTGAAATAGCTTTGGATGCCTTGTTCCTGGCAAGTTTTCCCCCAGAGACTCTCTGGAGTTGGCTCCCTATAACCATGTAAGGGCAGTGTTATCTTATTTCACCTTAGTTCAGCTCATTCCCTTTCTTGGTCTGAAAAGGGAACTATTCTTGTCCCTGGGCAGCTAGGGGGCATTTTGCTTATCATAAATCCTTGGCAAAACTATCTTTAAAATACCTCTTTGGAGGAATCTCAGGGAAGCTTACTAAGCACTGTTTTTCTTGGGAAAAATTCTGGCCATACTCTGACCTTCTTAATTTTTAGGGAGTCTTAACTTTTTTCCCCCCCAAAACGACTGTTTTCCTTTTGTTTAAATATTGCTCTAGTTTCCCCTTCTGCCTCCTTCTCTGTTTATTCTTCCCTTCCCTTAACATATGGTTTTGTGGTTTTCAAATAAATTGAATCTGAAGGATGGGACAGCAGCTCTAGAAATGCAGGTTGTTTTATAACCTGTGGCCTAGTCCTCCCACCCTGCCCCCACCCACCCACCAAGACTCTGGCCACACACAGACTTAAGTTCAGTTCTGGGATACAATCCCAATAGTGTCAGCTCCTTTAGCTTCATTCTAGTGACTGACCCCAAGAAAGTAATTTTCTTTTTCTGGCTCATTGTCTTTACCTGGAGTTACTCCAGGAAAACTCTCCAAATATAGTTTATATTTGGCTTGTGTCTAGGTTTTCTCAAATGTGGGCATCAGAGTCCCAGTTCTTATGCAGGAAGGCAAGGCGGTAATGCATGTAAGTGGAGCAGTTTTTATTTTGCCTCATAGAAAATTTGGAACATGCAAAGGACTCAAATGGACCCAGAAACTGATATAGGAACATATACAGCACCCAAGTAGCTCACTAGCTTCCTGCACTTGGGGTTGTACTTAGGATGGCCTTTCAAGCTTCATAGGGTCTAGGAGATTTTGGACTTCTTATCATTCCATTTGTGTCCTAGTGGCATCTCCAGATCAAATGATAGCAAGAATCTACATTGTGAGCCAAGGATACAGATTTACAATACTTAAGAGGGAAATTCTTGGGTGTCCTACAAATAGGAGAAAAGGACTTCTAGCAACCAGGATCTGTGAGTTACACCTTTACCACTTGTGTTCTCTTAAACTTGAGTCAACTTTCTCTTGGATTCTCTGTATCACAAACTTGAGGTGGGGATGTTTGGTACCAAATGTTCTTAGTGTACCACTTGAGTAAAAATACATTTCCAAAAGCTACCTAAAGCTGGCTGGCTAAAACCATCCCCAACTGAAGACCTGGGGAAGGGGGAATCAAACCAATGGGGCCAAGCCAATGGCATTAGAGTGTCATCCCTGAGATGCAGCCATATTCTAAGCACCTGATATATCAGTGGGAGTGGCTATGAGAATTCTCAGAACTTATGTGGGCCACATTCTGAATCAGCATTTTCTCAATTCCTCACTCTTACACATATTCACAGCAATTGTCAAGTCTTGTCATTTCTATCTCAACTATATCTCTTACATCTGCCCCTTCTCTCCTTACACAAAACCAACACTCAATTTAAGGCCTTTATCGCCTCTCTCTTGCACTTGCAATGGATTCTTAATTGCTATCCTTAGCACAAGTCTTTTCCCTCTTCAATTCATCTGCCTTGAAGCTGCCAAAGAGATTTTCCTGAAGTGAAGGTATGACCATATCACTTCCTCTATTCAGTAAACTTCATTGGCACCTTATTGATTCTAGGATAAAGTATAAATTCCCTTGTGTGCCATTTAATTGCCCTGACAACCTGGTTCCAATCTATCTTTCCAGACTTATTATATATTATTCCCCTTCCTACATTTTATGGTACTAGCAAATTGGCTTCCTTCCTGTTCCCCATGCTCATACAAAAACAACTAAAACATTTAAACATGAATAGGAAATTAAGATTTGACATCATCCATTCAGCAGAACCATATAGAGAAAGAATGGATTTATACTGAAAATTTTCTGCTGAGTTGAAACCAGTGACAATTTACCTTTACTTGCTGTTTTTGCATTATGTGTGGTGAATAGCTTTGTACAGAGAAACATGACTCCTGCTGATAAGCTGGTATGTTCACTGGCTGTTATGACCTATAATCTGATTTTTGTATTGTGTATCTTTCAATAAAAATGGCTTGAAAAAGAAATTCATCTGGTTGACTAGCTACATTAGTAAAATTAAATGAATAATTAATTACTAACAAGCAATTATTATTTAAAAGTCTTTCTTATCCCCCTAGACACATGAAGGATTTTAAAAAAATAATGAAGCATATTCAATCACATTATTCGCACTAAAAATTATAGTTAACAATATTTTAGTGAGAACAAAAAGTGTTTGGTACCATTAATAAATGGCAGAAAAGAAAGAGGAGACAAGAAAGAAGGGGAGAGGAGGAGAGGAGAAAACTTTTTTCTCCCAAGAGTCCCTTTCAGACTCTAGGCTCCTCGGCTACTTCTGGTTCCTGGGTTGTACTCATTCCCCTGAACTCCCTGAATTTGTCCAGGCTTTAGCTTTTTAAAGTCCTAGAATGGCATATCCAATTTTTGCTCTTCCTATGAGCTTCCTCCCTATAATTTCATCAAATAAAGGCATTCACTCATTATAAAGGGATCTAGTTGTTAATATCCTATTACCTCATCTGCCTTTTACTCTCTGCTTTATGTGAGTATATCAGTTGTGGTGCTGGGTGGTAAGAACAAAATCCCTCCCTCTTTACATACATAATACATTAGTAGAATAAATATTTTATAAATAAATACACATATACTGTGGAGGTCCTAAGATTTGTTTGTATGTGATACCCCATAGGGCATGATACTGTTGGAGAATACAAAGAGGGATACATTTTCAGACAAGAGTCCCTTCTCTGGAATCTCAGAGATTCATCTTAGAGGCAGCTCTGATAACTGACAATTGATAAGGAGTTCTGTGTCCTTTCATCAAAGTATGAGTAGGCTGCTTACACTGACATGGGGAGGAGTCCTTCAAATGCTTCCAATCAAAGGCCTCCATCCTGTAGTGTGATCAAGGTGATTAGAGAATTAATCATAACAATACCTGGTATTTATTTAGAGCTTTAAGATTTTCAAAACTGTTTATGAATATTATCTCATTTAATCCTTATAACAACCCTGAGAGATTTGTTGTTGTCCTTCAGTCATGTCTAACTCTTTGTGACCCCATTTGGGGTTTTCATGGTGAAGATAATGGAGCAGTTTGTCATTTTCTCCTCGAGTTCATTTTATAGATGAGGAAACTGAGGCAAACAGAAATTAAGTGACTTGCCCAGGGTCACACAAGCGACCAGTCACACAGTCTCCAACACAAGTAAGTGTTGGAGACCAGATTTGAACTTAGGAAGATGAGTCTTCCTGACTTCAGGGCCAGCACTCTATCGACTGTGCCATCTAGCTGCCCTAACCCTGAGAAAGCGTTATTTTTAGCAGTATTTTATAGATGAGGAAATTGAGGTAAACAAGTCAAATGACTTGCCCAAGGTCAGTAAGTATCTGAGGCTGGATCTAGACCTAGCACTCTATACATTGTTTCACTTAGCTGTCTATTAGATTCAGCGAATTTAGATAGTGATATATTTTAATACAAAAGAAACCCCTAAACAAGTAAACCTCAACGCTAAGAATTCTTCCTAAAATATATATCACTATCTAAAGTAGATACTAGAGAAAGCTATAATGAAAAATAACAATAATAGCTTCCATGTATATAAATGCTTTAAGAATTATAATATGGTTAACATATTTTAACATATAATATAGTTATCATATTTTATTTTTATATTACATTTATACTTAATATATTCAACATTCATGTTCTGTTTATTTCATCTTTCTGTCACTGGGAATCATTGTCCTGGAGCAGTTGGATTATCTCCTCAGACATAGATTAAGAGTTGGAAGGCTCTCAGAGGCTATCTAGTCAAAAGTCTTCATTTTAGAGATGAGGAAACTGAGGTCCAGAGTCATTATTTATTCAAGGTTATAAAGGTATTAAATAACAGAGCTTGGGTTTTAAACTAGGTCTTCCAAGCCCTTTTCACTTTACCACACTGCCTTCCATTTTAGTTTTCCTCTTTTCCATAACAGAGCTTTAAACAATCCCAAACCAACTCTTTTTTCTGTTCTCAGCTTTGATCCTCTCAAAGGATCAAATTTAAATCAGGTAGTATAATTGCTCCAGTTCTGTCTAGTTTTTAATTCTTTGCTGGATTATTGGCCATGCCTCACCACAGTGAGGGAGTGTACCCTAGGCCTCTGTCCTAGGTTCTCTCTTTCTACTTTATTTTTCAGTGAGGCCATAAGTTCCCATGGATTCAATTACCATCTCTCTGCATGTGACTCACCCATTATATCCAGCACTAGTCTCTCCCTAGAACTCTACTCTTGAATCACTTAACTGTCTGTTGTGTGTCTCCAGCTGGATGGTATTTCAATTTAGTGTGTCCAAAACAACCCATTATCTCTTCTCACTAAACATTCCTCTCTTCCTAAGTTCCCATGTTCTTTTGAGGGCACTACCATCCTTCCAAACAAGCAGGTGTACAGTTTCAGAGCCATCCTTGAGGCTTCCCCTCTCCGTCACCTTTCATACCCACTTGCGATGGGCACTAGCATTAGGTCAGAAAAGCTTCTTGTGGAGGTGGGATTTCAGGGAAAACTTGAAGGTAGCAGAGAAACCAGGAGGGGGGAAATGAGGAGGGAGAGCATTCCAGGAGTGAAAGTCAGCCTGTATGTCACATGATGGAGTAGGGCCTGCAAGGGACAGCTAGAAGGCAATTATCACTGATTCATAATATGTGTGGAGGAGAGGAAGGTGTAAGAAGACTAGAAAGGTAGGAAGCAGCCAAACATGAACGGCTTTAAAAGCCAAACAGAGGATTTCATATTTTATTTTCATATTACATTTATACTTAATATATTTAACATTCATGTTCTGTTTATTTCATCTTTCTGTCACTGGGTATCATTGTCCTGGAGCAGTGGGATTATCTCCTCAGACCATAGATTGAGTTGGAAGGCTCTCAGAGGCTTCATTTTAGAGATGAGGAAACTGAGGTCCAGGCTATAAAGGTCAAGGCTATAAAGGTATTAAATAGCAAAGCTTGGGCTTTAAACCAGGTCTTCCAAGGCCTTTTCACTCCACCACACAGCCTTCCATTTTAGTCTTCCTCTTTTCCACAATAGAGTTTTAAACAATCCCAAACCAAACCTTTTTTTCTGTTCTCAGCTTTCCTTGCCACCTTCACAATATTTTGATCTTTGCTACTCAACACAATTCTTTTTTTTTTCTTTTTGGAGGGCAATTGGAGTTAAGTAACTTGCCCAAGGCCACACGGCTAGGTTTTTGTTTGTGTGTGTTAAGTGTCTGAGGCCGAATCCAAACTCAGATCCTTTTGACTCCAGGGCCGACACTCTACTCACTGCGCCACCTAGCCGCCCCTTCGACACAATTTTTAAAGGGCTATGTCAGTCAAGCTCTGTAGTCAACCTTCTTCAGCTTCCCTTGCTTGTATCAGTACTTTTTTTTTCCATCTAAATTGGCTGGTGAATCACCTGTGTCTCCATTAAGATCTTTAGGCACCATTCCCTGAAAGGTGATGAAGATGAAGGGGTGCATTCTACAGAGAGGGAACACAGTTCATGTGACTACAGTGACATGGGAGATGGCATTTCAAGTTTAAGGAAATAACTATTAGTTCAATTTGTTTGGAGTGCAGAGTGTAGAAGAAGGAGTAATGTGAAGTATAGCGGAAAGGTAGATTGGAGTCAAATTATGGAAAGCCTGGAATGATAAGTTTTTACTTTATCCTAGGGACAATAGGGAGCTACTGTAAGTTTTTGAGTGGGAAAGTAAATGGACAGGTCTTTGTCATGGGAACATTATTTTAGTAACCATATGGAGAATGGATTTGAGGGGGGAAGAGACTTAAGATGAGGAGACCAATTAGGAGTTATGTATTACAATAGTCCAGGCAAGAGATCACAGGGTCATAGCTCCAGATAGAAGCAGAAGGGGCTCCAAAGGAAAGTATGGGAGAGAAGACTGCCTACCAAAATGAAGGTCTACAGAGCCATTATGCTAACCTCATATGCATATGAAACCTGGACAGTATACCAGCAACATGCCAGGAAACTGAATTGCTTCCATTTGAGTTGTCTTAGGAAGATTCCAAAGATAGCTTGGCAAGGTAAGGTACTGGACACTGAGGTCCTTTCTTGAGCTAAACTACCAAGCATTCAAATTCTACAATAGAGAGCACAACTCTGGTCACATTGTTTGAGTGCCAAAAGTATGTTCGCCTTAGAATATTTTACAGAGAATTCATACAAGTCAAGCACTCACATAGAGGTCAGAAGACGGGATACAAGAAAACTTTCAAGGTCTCTCTAACGAACTTTGGAATTGATTGTGAGCCATGGAAGTCTCTAGCACAGGACCACCGAGCATGGCATACCCACATCAAGGAAGACACTGTTCTCTATGACCAAAGCAGAATTAAAGTGGCTCAAAAGAAACATGAGATGCACAAATTTAGACAATTTCACTCCAAATGTTCATATGAACTATTTGTGCCCAACCTGTGGCAGGGCTTCTGAGTTTGTATGAGTCTGATCAGCCAAGCTGGACATACTGTTCCTGAATTCCAACATAGTGGTGTCATTTTGGTCCTCTTCAAGAGTAAAGGACAACAACCAATCAACCAACTATTTTTTGTCCAGTTTGTTTATTTCTTGTTAAAGCCTAAGGTTTGGAATAAGATTTCACCTTAGTTTTTGCCTACTTGTTTGTTCTTATTGATTTTACCAAATTTATAATTTTTTAAATGAAGGTGTTGGGCAAGATGACCTATAAGCCTTGTTCCAGTTCTAAATCCCATGAACCCCTCTTCCTTTTTGTTCCCTAAATATACATCTCCAGTGAGCTCTCTGGTTTATCCTCTCTGCTTTTTTCCTTTCTCTATAGACTAGATTAAATTGTGTGATCTTCCTACTGTCTCACTATCTCATGTTAAGGGCCCAATCATCTCTACTAGACTATAGGCTACGTTATTTTTCATCTTTGAATCTCTAAGTCATGTCAACAAGTCCCTGTTCTCAAGGAGGGGTCACGGGAACAAATTTTTATTAAGCAGCATAGTAACGTGCTAGGCGCTGTGGAGACAGTGAGAGGTCCTCAGGACTAGTCCCAGCATCAGTGTTCTTCCCTGGGCACCATGCTTCTTGTACCATTCAAAGCCGCTGGTGAATGAATACACCTAAGGAAGTTTTGCCATCAGAGACTACTGGGTAGAGGCCATTGGGGACAGAGGTAGTAATCCGGAGACGTGGGATGTGATACTTTCATGGGGTGTGTGAACATCCTTCATTACAATGGAGGTCGGATCGGGAAGGATGAAAGACACAAAGATACACTACTCAGGGTGTGTGGAGTTGGGGAGTGGCGGAGGGGAGCGGGGAAGGGGCGGTCTGTTCCGGGAGATACCACTCACACAAGATGCGGGGAGCTAGGCTCCAGGGATGTACCATTAATGGATACTGGGACAAAGTGGGAAGTGAAGAGGGGCACTATCGGATATACATCTCTTAGAGGGCATGGGGAATAATTCAGCAGGAGACATAAGTGACATTCCGGCTGATTTGTATTATTCCCGTTTGGTAAGAGAGAAAAAGAAATAAAGTACCCCCAGTGGCGCTGCCTCAAGGAAGTGAAGGTGGGAGCACAGTGCTCAGGCTCTGAACTGCGCTTCCGCATTGTGCCCCGGAAGTACTTCCTGCGGTCCCGCCTCCAACTTCTCTTAGCCGTGCTTGGAGAAGTGCCGCCTCCTTTTTCTCTTCCGCTTCTTTCGTGTTTGCACACGGTAAGAATTTTCTCTGCTTTCAAGAGCCCTCTACTCGCTCCGTCGACCTCCGCGGTAATTTCTGAGATCCAGGGCTGAGGCCCAGTGTCTAGGGGTAGATTCAGCTACCAGCCAAGCTCTTGAGTTGACTGGCAGTGTCCGGGAGGGTCGGAATCAGGCCTCGTGGTCGTTCTGAGAAGGAAGGAAGAGGGCGGGAGGCCCTGAACCTGGGTCTCTGCTCACTCCCAGCGGGGGATCTTTGCTTTCCGCAGGTCCCTCAGCTTCCGACATGCAGAACGACGCCGGCGAGTTCGTGGATCTGTACGTGCCGCGGAAATGGTGAGCAAGGGCCGCTTGTGCTGCGCGCATCGGGCCCGGGCCCCGTTCCCCACCCGATCCCGACACCCTCCCTCCCCCGCCCACGTTTCCCCCAACCTTTCCCTCTCTTGTCCAGTCCTCCCGCCGAGCTTCCCTGACTCAGACCCTTCTCCCCCCAGCTCCGCGAGCAACAGGATCATTGGGGCGAAGGACCACGCGTCCATCCAGATGAACGTGGCCGAGGTGAGCGCTGGAGGGGCCGGGACCTGGGAGTGGAGATCCTCTTAAGAGAGGACCAAATGGAGGCCTGGGGTCAACAGCAATAGTTAGTTAGCTGTAAGTGTAGGGCTTCTAGGTGTACAAGGCACATCATGTGTTGTTTGGGCCCTAGAACAGCTCGAGTAAATGCCGTTATCCACGTTTCAGAGATCAGGGAGCCGAAGCCAAGAGAGGTTGTGTTTTGTCTAAAATCATACCCCTTGTTTAAAGTCTCAGTTAGTGTTGAATCCAGAACCAGAATTCAGGTCTACTGGCTTTTCAGGTGCTTGATACTGGTTCACAAGTGTCAAATCTTGAATCTTTTGACACATGTTGGGGACTAGTTACAGATGCATAGTTTAGAAGCCAGGAAATTTGGAGGTTTTTATTTAACGTTGGGAATGAGTAGCTCTGGGGTAGTAAGGTACACTGGGACCAAGATCTGCTGTACCCTAAAAACAAAATAAAAAACCAGGAAAATTGGTGATGGTCCTTAGCCAATGAGCAGAAACTTGAATGAAACTGTGGAGATTCAGCCTCCATAAGAAGTTGAATAAAGCTCTGTAAGGATACTTCAGTTGAAGTGTAGTGTAAGGCAGATTTTTTTTTTACCTAGTATAATGTTGAATAATTGCCTTTCCTTGTCAAGCAGTAATATCCTAATTTACTTAGAAACCCAAACATGCTGCAGCAAATCTGCATACAAATGGTTGGGAGTATGATATCCAGATATTTAATGAGGTGTTTTTCACATAGATAGCTTATAAAAATTGAAATAATTTTTTTAAATAAAAAAGTGAACTATAATTTATCTTTTAGGTTGACAAGGTTACAGGCAGATTCAATGGCCAGTTTAAAACCTATGCGATTTGTGGAGCAATTCGAAGAATGGTGAGTATTTTTTTCTCTTTAAGTAGGTGACAAATTTGAGAACATTAATAAGCACATGATGAGAAAGTGAAGAATAAGGTTTGAGAAGAGTAACTTGGAACAGGACTGGTGGAATCACAACTTTCTACAGGCATTCTTCTACTTAGATTTTGGCAAAAAAATTCAGATCCAGTAACTGAAGTTAGTTATTTTCTAGTCTTGCCTTCTTGATTAAAGAAAAAGACATAAGATGGAGGACAAAGTAGGCTGTTTTAAACTACTTGAAGGGTTTGATATGTGGAAGAGGAATTAAAGAACGAATTACAAAAGGACCTTTTATCATGGTAAAGAAAAATACACTAAACAATTTTAGTGGTTCAAAAGTAGAATGGGCTTTTGGGGAACTTGTTAAGCAGATTTACGTGATGGAGAGAAGATTCCTAGTTAGGTATGGTTTGGATTAGATGATATTAGCTTGGATTAAATCTTGCCCTTTTTTTTTGTTGTTACAGTGGGGAAGGCAGGGCAATTGGGTTAAGTGACTTGCCCAAGGTCACATGGCTAGTAACTGTTAAGTGTCTGAGGGCTGATTTGAACTCAGGTCCTCCTGACTCCAGGGCCAGTGCTCTACTCACTTCGAAACCTAGTTGCCCCTAAATCTTTACTTTTTTTTTGGAGGGGGAGGGCAGGGCAATTGGGGTTAAGTGACTTGTCCAAGGGTCACATGCCTAGTTTTGTGTTGTCTGAGGCCAGATTTGAACTTGGGTCCTTCTGACTCCAGGGCTGGTGCTCTATTCACTGTGCCACCTAGCTGTCCCCAATCTTGCCATTTTTAATGTGAAAAAAGCACAAAGCTGTTTGCCCTGCAGCTCTAGTCAAAAGACTAGGTTGGGTTGCCAGATCCAGTGCCCTTTCCTGCTAATAAAGTCAAGGATACTACATGTTCATAATCTCACTAGATTTCTGGAAGAAGATAACCTTTTCGGTTATTCAACTTAAACTTTTAAAATCTTATAGCTAATTCAAACTAACCTTTATTTAAGGGGGAATCTGATGACTCTATTCTTCGACTGGCAAAAAATGATGGTATTGTTTCAAAGTAAGTAGATCTGTCATACTTGAATATACCATTAATTTTTTTCCTTAGGTTTCATTGTTTTCAGCAATTTTTTTCTTTTTATTCCCTATAGGAACTTCTAATTGAAGAAATCTTATGGAAAATGTCTTAATAAATCAGAAAAACAGCATTGTGTAATTGATTCATTTTTATGTTAATAGTTTGCAGAGTTCAACATTTAAAAAGGGGGACTTTAGCATTAAGAGCCATGTTTAACTCTTCTCACTGCTAGCCATCTCAGTTACTACCTCCCATATAGAGAAGGGGTTTTCCTTTGTGAAAGAATTCGAGGGAAATTCTGAGAAAACATAGGTATCAAAAGCAAGTTTTATTTCACAGCATCTTAATTTCACAAATTCATATTACTATTGAAAACAAGTGACTCATACAATGACATTTAAAACTAAATAGTTTACACAAATTTACATTAACCTAGTGCAGTTGTGCTGAAAGAAAGCAGCACTACATGTTTATGGCCACAAACCCAAATACTTAAACACAGACATCTCAAACATTCCAACATTTTTTCCTTGAAAAGTTTCAGGGCTTAATTTTGGTTTAAATATTGGCTTTGTTGCAGTAATTCTATGCTACCACACAGTGGCAACTTTTATATTACTAAAAGGGGTACATTTATCATAACAAGGCTTTTGAGCCAAACAGGTTATATAAAACCACTTTGGCCACTAAAATTTAAAACTACACATATATACACACAGTTAAACTTAAATTACTGTATTTGCCAACAGTTTCACTACTGGCCATACAGAATGTTTAGAAGAAAGTACCTAAAGTATATGTTGTAAACCGTAGAGCAAATATTTGGGAATCAGACCCTTACAGTGCTTGTACATATATTTTGTGAGTACCCTTTTGAGACGACTCCAATGGCATAACTTATTTTTACGAAGACTCAATGCACAGTAGGTATACATAATTTTGTAGTTAGGCTAGCCAAACTGAATAACAAGTTTAAGCTGGCCCCTTTTATATAAGTCGATAAGGGGACAACCTTGTGGGGAAAATAAGTTTAAGGTGCTTACAGAAACAGGATTGTTAATTGGCTCATTTAAAAACTGAAACACTGTCCCACAAAAATATTTGAGCATAGCACAGTCCGTATTTTCTTTAGTTTCCATAATATGCTCATCTGTAGATGATTACAAAGCTACCTTAGCTATATTGGTAATTTTATCAGGTAAAGAATGATTTTGATGGACAAGATGATAAACATACCTGTTTCATGCTGATTATTTCCCATTACTGCCTCCCCCAGGAACTGTCAAACTAGTTAATTACCTGTAAATGTTTTATGGTGTAATACAACCTTGGTAGAAAATAGAAATCTTTAGACAACAAAAATAGGCAAAGTAGTCTGTAATGACATGTTTGAGAAAACTGGGTAGGGATGGTGAGTGCGAGTCCTATAGTTCTGTTATGTTCAAAAGCTTGATGGGACCTGGGTTAATTTACCAGTGTGTGACTAATATGCCCAATACCAGTCAGCACTTGAGACCTAAATTGTTTGGACTGAAAAGTCTGACCAATATCCCTGGCCCTGCCTGTATTTGATTGCCAGGCAGTACTGACAACAAGTATTTTAAGTTTTCTCCACCAAGAAATTTGTTTCAGATCCCATATATGTCAGCATGCTTCTTAACTGGAACCCAGCTACATGTTTTATCATGCGAGTTAATTTTCCAGATATTTGATCAAGATTGATCTGAATACTGATCAAATGTTTCGTACAAATTCATAAAAGTTGATATTGCTATAGTATATGTTGTGTAAGACAGAACATCAACTATTAAAATCTATGCCTTTGCAAAATTGTGTACACAATTTGATATTATGTGTACAATATTTAACATAGCCCAAACAGGCAAGTTTACAGTACTTTAAGAGTAACTATCCCTCTTTCTCTTCCAGAGCAAGGTATGGCATTCAAGTTGGTCTTAAGTAAATTCCTTAATCAAAAAATCCAGTTATTTTTGTTCTCTTGTGAAATCCAAAATGAATACCAATTTTCTCAAATCACAAATATTGCTTAGGAGAAACAAAAAATGCAAGAATCAGCAACTACTACAGGACCAAAGTGTTGCGAATTTTATCCAAATGTTTGTTTAGTACTTGAGTTAGGTCATTTTCTTACCCCTGATGAACAATTATATAAGCATGTTACTCAAGTTTCCCGAGTGCCTGTCTGGATATGCAACATGCCAGAGGAACATCACAGTGGCGTGATGCTTGGAAGCACAATTTGAGTAAAAAAACAATTAAAAAAATTCAGATCTTGTTGCATTGGCTTACTTTGATAGCAAAAACTGTAACTGACACTTGGGGAGAACTGCATGCAAAAAGTCAAAAAAGGTACTTAGCTTTGGGTACTTAAAACAACGGCAGAGTCCATCCTGAAGTGACAAACAGCAAATCACCCTTTCAGCCAATATAGTTCTGTAGCTCTTAAGAGTTGCTTGACTATAATTACCTTCATCAAGTATGACTGCATGAAGAGATATTTCCTAACATTTAACATCCTAAAATTTTAACTATCCCTTTATCCATATATTAATGCTTAAATAAATTAGCAATTTCATCACCGATGAACCAATTGTTTAAGATCTAGAAATCCAGATCCCATTGTAGGCGAAAGCAGTTGTGGAATTCTTTTCTGAATGCAAGGCAAATGCAGATAAGAATAAAATGCTATATAATTTCAGAATTTATAACTTATGCAACAAAAAGATTCTGGTTCCAGACCAGATTCAGGCACGTTAGAAAAAAAACAACCCCTGCGTTTTGTTCATATAAAAAAATGCATGAAAAATTTCAAATACTATTTGAAGTATGACATTTTGGAATGGAAGTAATGAGGAATAAGTAAAAAAAAAAAGATAAATATCTTTCAAAGGAACAAGAGCCTAACATCCTTTGAAGGGATGAATGAACAACCACAGTGACAACTACATGAATTACTTGTGCTTTAGTGTCTAAAGGAAATAATCCTTTCTGTGCCAACAAACCTGTTTTCACCCAACAAATTCTCAACTATGCCACTATGAGAAGATACATTTTAACTAACTGAAAGCTGTGATGTAATAGGGACACAGAAAAGATTAGTGGGAAGTGGAAGTCATTCAGCAGCAAAGCATTCTGTAAATCTTCCAGCCAAGTGGGTGGAACACAGCTTTGGCTAGGACTGCTGGGTTAGACGTCTATAATGAGGTAAAACTTGGTTTTCCGGAAGGTAAAGGGCCAGTTCCAGAGCCACAAGTACTGTAAATTCAAATCCAATTAGATCTCTTCTGTTGAATCGGAATCTTTCTTCTAACTTCTGTATTGAAGAAGAAAGAATAAGTTAGACTGCTTTCTCTGTTTCTGGCTATGTTAACATCACTTTGCTCAAGTGTGTATGTTTTTTTTTTTTTATAGGATGAAGCAAAAACAAAACCAAAAAAATTTAATTGTCTAAATCTGAAAACATTTGTATATTTCTGTTAATAACTTAAACATTTCCAAAGCTTGGGAAGAACAATTAGTAAATGCACAAATCATCACTCTCCTTACATTTGTGTTGCAAAGGATAAAGATCTGTTTAAGTGAGATCACCTTCCTTCCAGCCGCTATCATGGGGAGAATAGCACTGCTCTATTGCTCTATGTTTATATTTGATTTTTAGCTCTGAATTCTAATTCTTTGTCCTTATAGGAGATCCTTATATGGAGATCAGAAATTATACCCTAATTAATGTCTGTTGTTAGTAGATATGGGTAGAATTTAGGAAATTTGTAGAAAGCATTCAACATGATCTAGCTACAAGAACCAAAAGTATGTAATTACACTGGCCTGTTGCCCTGTTGGTTTGTACACTTCATATTGTTCCATGAAAATAGCACAATTCTGGTTATACTTACATCAATAAGCTGCTTTACTTCATTTTTCCTGAGGTCGCTGCTGATCTTTGCTGCAAGGAGCACACAAGCACCAGCACACAGTTTGCGGTTCTGTTTGTTTAGCTTGCCTTGTAAGACAAGCTTCTCAAAGTAAACATAAGCCATTGACACGGTAACTGGTTCCAGGTTGCATTCTTCAGAGAGATTCCTCATTTCCCGTTTTAGGCTGTGAGTAAACAAAAACCAAACCATGTTCCTGGTCATGAGGCAACTTGAATTCTAATAGTTTTACAGACTAAGCAATTTTAGAAACAAGTGGTAGATGATTATCTTCCTATAAACTCAAAAGACTGCTAACCTAGCTCTACTCATGTTTTTCTTACCTTCTAATTTTACTCAACGTAAGTCTGATGTGAGGAAACTTCTCTTTAAAAGTTTCATTCATGTCCTTTTTAAGGTCTGAAGGCTTCACATATTCTATCACGGTGGTCTGAAATAGAAAAGGATCTTTCCTGTCATTTAAGACACCTTCATATTTGAGCATTTATACTGCTTCAAAGCCAATTCACCCTCAAACCCCATCTCTGCATCTCTTACTGTCATAACAGTTATAGGTCTAGTCTTGTATGTCAAAATGAAATGTCATGAGTTATTTTCATGCCAATATTTGTTAACAGGTTTATGCAAATAAACTTGGACTGTTTTTAATACCTTTAAAATTCTCTATGGAAAGCAGTATTGGAAGATTTAACGAAGATAAAGCCTTATAATAAGGTCTAGAAACAGAATTTAGAATATAGAATTATGCATACATTTTATGCTCCTTAGGGGTTAAGTAAAATTGAATACAAAGAGACAATATTGCTGACTAGCTGTTCCCAGACTACCAAGAGGCATAAGAATTCTACTAATTTTTGTTTATAATCAATCTTTCTCTGAAACAAGTTTCTTAGCTTATTTCTAGATGCTAAATTATTAATCTGAGGTTTTAAATAGGAATCATTTGTCCAAAATGAATGGTACTTAAAAGATGTGTGGCCCATTACTCAATAAGCATTTATCAAGTGCCTACTATGTGCCAGGAACTGTTCTAAGCACTGAGGATTCAAAGAAAGGAAAAAACAAATAAAAGTCCCTGCTTACAAGGAGTCCACTGTGGGGAGACAACATGTAAACCATGTACAAACAAGGTATATAAAGATAAATTGGACATCAGGGAAAGCAGAAGAAGTAAGGGGAATTGAGAAAGACTTGTAGAAGGTGGGATAATTTTAGGCAGGAAGCAAGGAAGTGAGAGATGAAGGAAAGAATTCCAGTCATGGTTACAGCCAGTGAAAATGCAAGCAGAGGGGAGATGAGAATGTCATGTTCTTGGAATAGCAAAGATGGCAGTGTCACTGGATTGTAGTGTGTGTGTGTGGCTTATGGGCATGCATACAATAGTGAAGGTGACAAAGGCAAGATTGGAGAAGTAGGAGGGGGCCAGGTTGTGAAGGGCTTTGAATATCCAACAGGATTATATATTTGTTCAAATAGGGGATTAAGTGAGGGGGAGGGGTGTGACATGGTCAGACCTACATTTAGGAAGATCAATTTTACAGCTGAGTGAAGAATGAACTGAAGTGAGGACAAGCACTTAAGGCTGGGAGATGGACCAGCAGGCTATGTCAACAGGGTAGGTCTAAGGTCACGGAGGGCCTGTACCACAGTGACAGCAGTGTCAGAGGAGGGAAGGGGATGTATATGAGACTGGACACTGGTAAAATTGACAGACTTTGGTAAAAGACTGGATACACGGGATGAATGAGGATGATACCTATGTTGGAACCTAAGTAGGAAGGTGGTGGCAGCCTCAACAGTAAGAGGGAACTGATACTAGAAGAATTTAACTCTGCTTGGACTTAATACTGCATCCAATTTTTATAGGCATATTAAAATCTACTGTTGTCAAATCTCTTTTGTAACATGGTCTATTTTCTCACTAATCTTCCTAAGGACAGATGCTCAAAAGGTTTTACTAATCTGATTCTGTAGCATTGTAAGCATTAAAAAAGCACTGTCAGCACTAAATTAAGCAACTTTAAAAAAAAACAGAATGAATATTCTAGCACCTTGACTGATTACACAATCTGCCGCTGAATCAATTTTTTAGTAAATGTTAGACACAGGAAAAGAACTACTGTTCAATTTTTATACACTTTGATGTTTCCTTACCATATATGATGCAAAGATAAGAACACGTTTGTGTTTCCCACAGGGCCACTGAGGATCATCGAGGAGATTAGGGTTATATTCTATTGAATCACCTGTCTCACTCCCTAGAAGTACAAACAACAGCATAAGTCAGAAATTGCTTTCAGATAAAAGGCACCCAGCAAATGTTTGGTGTTATTTTTTCCCCTTAAATCACCAATTTCAATTTTTTTTAAAGTCACCAGCAAGGTAGTAAAGTGGACAGAGTACTAGGCTTGAAGTGAGGAAGACCCAAGTTCAAATGCTGCTTTAGATACTTAGTAACTGTATGACCTTGGATAAATCTCAAATTCTGTCTGCCTCAGTTTCTCATCTGTAAAATAGGGATGATAATAGGACTTACCTCACAGGTTGTTTTTAAGATAAAGTAAGATAACAGGTGAAGTGCTTGTAAACTTTTAACTAGTATGTGTGTGTATATGTACACATACATACATATATATGTACATATATACATATACATAACTAAGGATAATAATAATATTAATATGATTAACTGAAAAAAAAAGTTAAAGGCTGTTTATAAGGAGCAGGAAATGATGTCAGATTACTGGTCCCTACTTCTGTTGAGGACAGGAAAAGCTAAAGTGAGTCTAATAAGGTCATTTACTGAGAATTTCCTCTTCTTCCCTTCTCATCTCACGTTACCCAGATGTCTTTTTCTTACCCTTGTCTCACATGAAGAGGTGGGCCTTCTCCTTGACAAGGCTAACCTATACAAGGGATCCTCAGTTCCGTCCTGTCTTCTCCAACAGATTGCCTCCTCTATCATTCCCATGCTCTTACTTATCTTTAATCTCTCCCTTTCTACTGGCTGCTTCCCTACTGCCTACAAATATTCCAGTGTCTCTCCCACCCTCAAAAAACCCTCATCCATCCATCCCCATTAGCTATTGTCCCATCTCACTCCTTCCTTTTGTGGCTAAACTTGAGAAGGCCATCTACAAAAGGGGCCTCCACTTCCTTTCCTCTTATTCTTTCCTTAACTTTCTACAGTCTGGTTCCTGATATCATCAATCAGCCAAACTTGCTCTCTCCAAATCTAATAACTATTTTTTAATTGCCAAATCTCATAGCCTTTTCTCAATCTTCTGATAGTGTATTCTCTCTAGGTTTTCATGACATTATTCTCCCCTGCTTCTCATACCGTCTATCTGACCACACCTCAGTCTTCTTTGCTAAATCTTCTTCCAAGGAACACCTGCTAGCCACAGGTGTCCATAGGGCTCTGTCCCGGGCCCTCTTCCCTTCTTGCTTTACACTATTTCACTTGGTGAGTTCTTCTGCTCCCATGGATTCAATGATCATTTCTATGCTGATGATTCTCAAATCTATTACCCATACCCCCTAAATTCTTCTCCGTCTGTTAATTGTACTGTCATCCTTCCATACACCTTAAGCTTTCAATCTTGGTGTCATGACTGCTCACTTTACTTTCTCTTATTATCTATATCTATGTGTTGCTAAGGCTTGTCATATCTCTTTGTAACATTTTGCATGTTTTATCCTTTTTTATCCTCTGATAACATCTCTGCTCTGGTTCAGACCCTCATCACCTCAAGTGTGAACTACTCTAGACTATATATACGGTTGGTCTTCATGGCACAAGTGACCCTTCCTAAAGCAAAAGTCTGATCATGCCATCACATCAGTATACTCAAATTCCAATGGCTCTCTATGCCCTATGAGATCAAATATAAAATACTCTGGCAATCAAACCCTTCATAACTGCCACCTTTCTGGTCTTACATTCTCCTAATTCCCCACCCTCACCCCCACTCTTTGATCTAATAACACCAGTCTTCTTGCTCTTGCTGTTCCTTGAATAAGATATCTCATCCCCTGACCCCTTGCATTTTCATTGGCTGTTCTCTATGCCCGAAATGTGCTTCTTCTTCCTCTGTGTCCTAGCTTTCAAAAAGTCCCAGTCAAAATCCCACCTTCTGTAGAAAACTTTTCCTGATCCCTCTTAATTTTAGTGCTTTCTCTTTGTTAATTATTTCCAATTTATCCTCTATATAAATTTTTTGTACATAGTTATTTGCATTAGTTCTCATTAGACTGTGAGGTCAGGGACTGTGTTTTGCCTTTTGTTATATCCCCAGAGATAGCAATGTCTGGCAACACAGTAGGCACTTGGATTTAATTTAGATATTATGTTAAGTGCAAAAATTTCCTGGGTGGGAGGGAAGCTGTAAAATTGCTTTCCTTAGCTCTTTCACAGTAAACTAGAGCTTCATCTCTGAAATGAGACAAGTGTGTTCCCAGCAGAAGGACATAAATGTGTGTGTGTGTGTGTATGTTTATGTGTATCAGTTTAGAAAAACAGTCACATACCAGCATACCTACTGTTGGCATTTCTTTGGGTTTATGCACTCTCAAAGTGTAGAATGAGGGAATTTCTCCATAGTGGAAATTCTCCTAGGCATATACTTAAGGCAGAGGGTAAAGTATGCATGAATTTGAATGGCCAAGAGCTGTGGGAGGGTATGCCTCCGTGGAGTGGTAGGAGAAAAAAGAAATGTAAATTCTGAGTCATCTACAACTTTTAGATAGGACACATCTATGGAAATTGTTTTTCTAACTAAAACTGAATTTGCATATTTCTGCCCTGTTAAGTGAAAATGGCAGGAAACATTGTTTCTACTAATGAAACTCTCAGATATTTGTTATAATAAATGCTACACTTAAGATATTTAGTGAAAATGTGGTGAGAATCAGTAAATGAACATACATGTATAACAAATCCAAATTCACTTTGTATATTTTTATTGGTTTTCAGTTTTGTTTTTGCTTGTCCAGTTTTTCTTTTAGTTTTCCCCATATGTATTGATGGAAGATAAATTTTGTCAAAAATAAGTGTTAACAACACCATGCAACTACAAAGGTAGTATTATTATGTCACTGAAGTTACTTGGTGAAGCAGTACCTCTCAACAAATGGTTAATTTTTAAATCTGGATTTCCTTTTGTGAGATCTGAGCCAGAATGATAGGCTCTGAGGTAAAGAACCTATTTAGTCCTAAACTCAAACATTAAAACAACACAGGCAACATCATAATGTGTACCTGCAAGAGTACCAAAAAGTTCTAAGACAATTTTCTCACATTTAATTTTAAAAATTTATTCTTGGCTACCTTTAGTTTCTCTTAAACCTTTCTCAATCTACTCTCTCCATTTCTTCCAGTATTTATTCTTTCTGAGTGTGTATCTCAGCATATTAATACTGGTTTTAAATTGACTTAATTTCAGCTATTGATCAGGTTATTAATGCTGGCATGCTAAGTCTTTGTATTAAATAAGGTCTCTTAGATTCTCTTTACTCTTTCAGTGTCCCTCCTCTCCAATCTCTCCCTCACACAGCTGTTAAACTGATATTATGAAAGTACAGATCTGACCCTGTCAGGCTCAAGAGGCTCTAGGATACTCTTGTAGCTTCTAGGATCAAACACAGGCTCTTCTGTTTTCCATTTAAACCCTTCACAATATAGCCCCAGTCTGCCTTTTCCTGTTTTTACATATTACCTTCCTTCTTCCACTCAAGGATCTGGTTAAATGGACTTCTCCTGCCATCCCTCAAACATGACCCTCTGTCTCCTTCCTTGGCACCTTTGACCAGGCTGCTCACTTCTCCTTCAGAACACTTAAAGAATTCAAAGATCAACTGAAGTGCTACCATGAGACTTTTCCTTATCCTCCCAACTGCTAGCTCTTCCCTGTCAGAAATTCCAATTTGAGAATATACATGTTTCTCCTGATAGAATGTAAGCTTCTTGAACGCAGAAACTGCTTATTTTCGTTGTTTCAGTTCTGGACAAATAGGTTCTGAAATAAATTCCTGTACAATGATTAATGAACTGCAAGCAAATCTTATGATATAAAACTTCCTACCTAACTCTGTGCCTGAAGGCACAGATTTAGCTGTTGCAGATTTGTATCTTGACCCAGGCAGAGTCCGTGGAACACTGGATCGAGGTTGAGATGCTGCACTGTGATTATCACTCTTATGTGTGACAAGGGCATTTGTAGGATACAAAAATTTTGCATAAGATACTACCTGAAAAACAAATCCATATTTCAGCATTACTTTTCCTCACTTGACTGAGTTTGACCAAAAACCAAACAGTGCTTCCCTCCCTCTTCAATCCAAGATTCAGGAGGCATTTCTTGATATTGAATGTAATGTTGATAGAGAACATAAAATGAACCCCTTCCCAACGAGGGGAAAGAATCGTGTTCATAAGTTCTCTTTTCAACTTTAAATTTATTCCCTTTTACTCACATTAGTAGTCCAGTTAGACCCTACGAATGGAAATTAACGTGTATGTCTGGGTTAGTTCCACAGGGAGTTTTACCACTGAAAAACTAGCATCTGAATAAAGTCCATTCCTTCATCCTGAGTATGTGTTTATACATGATCCAAATGAATATTTTATGTATATTACCACTGCTCTGATAATCTGTAGTATTCTATCCTGCCCACTGTCTTACCATTCCAACATTCATGACTTCAGATATTCCCTGTGAAGGCATTACGTAATATAATGAAACTGAAAAGGATTAATGGTGTGTGATATGAGATTTAAGATACATTCTTCCAAATAAGAGGAAATCTGCTTACTTGACATTTTTGTTTATTTTAAAGTAGCTAGCTTAATATGCATCTTATTTGGAAAAATAAAATCAAAAGTGCAAATGGCAATATAATACATAAGCCTATTTTCCATAAGCTTACAATATGCTTCTCTCCTATTTATCTTTCAATCTTTATCAATCTGATAAACAGATTAATTACTAACATTTACATATCCAAAATTAAAATTTTTAAATAAAAGTCAAATGTTTAGCTCTTTCAGTACTCTTAAAAATTCTGACTTCAAAATACTATAGGCAATAATCAGCATTAGTTACTATGAAAATATGAAGACCATTCTCTTACCTTTCCATCAGCACCAAGCTCGACTCCTTCCAACACAAAGACCATCTCAGAAGAAACTGAAACCCCACCAGATGGATGCCTCTGTTTCTGGCTTTCTACCTTCATGTCACTGTAAAAGTATTTAGATCAAAGATGGTATATTCCAGGATGATAAAGTTCCTTCCTTCTATAGTAAATGAACTATTGGGATGGAGGAAAGGCATTGGGAGGGGAAGAAAAGAGGAGAAAGGAGTGGCCAGATTTTTTTAGACATCATCAATACTGCTGAAGATGTTTAGATCTTTTTCTCTTTCTCCACGAAAAATCAGTTCTGAACATCTATATAAGCTACTGAACATACAAAGGAATAGAATCTTAATGTTCATAAGAATAAAACTGAGTTAAGACTATTTAAAAGATAAATAGTATCAGAAGATATTAGAAAATTCTTTAGCATTGTATATTGATTCCTTTTCATGATGGCTACCAATCTGCTATATAATACCATTTTCTATAAATCAAAATAGAATTTGTATTGACCAATAAACATTTAGTGAGCACCATTACCTACCTACCTTTGTTTAAAGGAATATGCAAATTTCGAAGGCAACTTTGTAGGTAAAATCAAATTGTAGCAATACACAGTCAGCAAGCTTTAGAAACTGCCGAAGTAACTGGTGCTTTCCCACACCAGAGGAAAAATGGTTTTCTATTATTGACTATTTTTATAGTATGTTTGCACACAATACTATTTCTACCACTAAACATCCATTTCCTTCCATAAATTATGTACAGGACAATCAAGTGGACAGGATGTAAGAGAACACAATTGTATTCCATATAAAGTGAAGGAACAATAAAAGCAATCTATATATAAACAGGTTCCCAAAAGAAATAGTTAAAAAAAAAAAGCAACACAAAATTGCCTCAAAATGCTAACAGAAAATGAGTAATTTTAATTCATAGGAAGTTGAATTAGATCAAACTTTCACTGATTTCTGAATGCTTTTTTCTGTACTTTTTGGGTGGATAATTCTTCATTAATTATAACAGATTTAAGAGGGTGAGCTTTGTTTTTCTATTCTTAACAAACACACTTCCCCTGGGTGGTGGCGTCCTACATAGCTTTTAAATCCTATCACATATACCACACCTTGTACAATGCTGATGCTCTTGTTGTCAAACTTAAATGGCATGGAAGAATGCATAGTGCTCATTAAGTAGATGTATTTGTTTTTCAGTTATGATCAACTCATCATGACCCCGTTTGGGGTTTTCTTGGCAAAGATACTGGGGTGGTTTGCTCTCCTTCTCCAGTTCATTTTACAGATGAGGAAATGGAGGCAAATGGGGTTAAGTGACTTGGCCAGGGTCACAATGCTAATAAGTGTCTAAGGCTTGATTTGAACTCAGGAAGGTGAATCTTCCTGACTCCAGGTCCTTTTCTCTGTCCACCGTACCCCATAGCTTCCCCAACACTTCCCCAACATGCAAATGTAGAGGTAAGCAAATTATAAATTCATGCCATGTCTGCTGTGAAACCTGTCAGATCTATACAATTAAAATCATTACTTACCTGATCCGAATGCTTTCTCCATAAGGCAAAATAGAAAATGCTGCACATAAGGACCTTTTAGCACAAATCAGAACTATCCTGAAATGCAATGGGGAAAACAAATGATGATATAGGAAAGGTCCACAAAATTAGAACCATAAGCTAAACATACTCATAAACATTATAAGCAATTCAATTTACATGTTTGTTTCAACTCATCTCAACAAATACATTAATAACAGCTGATGATTATATAGTTTATAAAAAACTTAATACATTATCTTTTCTGGTCCTCACAATTACTACTGAAACTAGGAGAGATTACATATGCCCCAAATCACATGGTTAATAAGTATCAGAGGTAGAATTTGAATTTAGGCCTCTTAACTCTAGTGTTCTTTCTACTATACCATGCTTCCTCTCAATATATACTGCGAACTTAGGCACTGGCTTAAATATTTTCTTTTACCTAAAAAAGCAAGCACATATTTCATTCTTTAGAAATTCAGAAGACAGAAAACATTCTAAATTATTCCCTCACTGAGATACTTATGTCCAGTAAATTTAAAGAAAAGGTTAATGTCACTGATAAAACCTTGGGCCACTTCAAGCATAGAGTCTGAAGCTGCAGGTTCCTCTGAGTAGTGATTTTCTTTTGGTTATTAAGGGCTTAAAACCAGTAGGTGGAGATTTGATCAACCAGTGCTAGTGTCTCCTTTTCTCTACCCACATCAAATCTCATTATAATGCTGATAATTACTATCAATAGCTAACCCTCTGAGTTGATCTTGGATGACTGAATTATACACACTGCAACATTTCTGGCAGATTAACAAGCAAGCTCAGGGAAGAATCTCCATGTTCATAGAGAACAGATGGCTGGATAGGGTTATTCCTGACTTTGGCTATTTTCATAGCTTCACCAGCAACCTTCCTGTCCTGGGGTCTTGCTCTCCAGATGGATGACTATCTCTACTGGTGATTTGGTGATTCCTAATTTGAGGAAAAACTCCAGCCATGCTTAATTTACTCTCCAACTCTGGTCATCATGTCCTCCATAACCTCAACAGCAGTCTTCCTCCCCCTCCAAGGTATCTTTTCCTCTCTCCTCCCCATTCTGGAACCAATATCAAATTAACTCTGCCAACCTATTCCTCTAGGGTCCCACTCCCCTTTTTGTGCTGGAATTTAATTTAATTTAACTCTCCTTGAGTTCTGAGACTGTCCCTGCTTTTTGTGTGTGTATCCCCAGAGAAGGGTTTAAAAATGCTTTTCCACTCATTTTTGGTTATTTGCTCATGAAAAGTTAGTTATTGCCTAAAGCAAAAAGCAAGGCATTTATTAGGTCAATGATCCAATTAATGGGGTAAAGCCTTAACATCAAGAGTCACACGACCCTAAAATTAAAATTTCCTTCCTGTGACCCAAGTTTTTAATACTCCTCCTTCCTGTCCTCACCACTACTGAAACCGAAGATGGCACATTATCGATAGTAATTGTTTAAATAAAAGCTCGCTGAATAAAAACATCACATTTGTTTTTTACTTTTTGCTCTAGATGCCTGAATGAGCGAGATTCACTCTGTCCAACTCTACGCTTTGTACTCTTAACTTCACAAGTACATTTCATTCACAAGAAGCAAACTGGCAATGTAGCAGGAGTGCTGGATTTGGAATTATGGTTCACAGTCCAGCTTTGTCACTTACTACTGACCAGTAACACTGGGGTCATCCACTCCCTGGGCCTTAGTTTCCTCATCATTAAATTGAATTTAGATTTTATGACTCTTAAGGTCTCTTCCAGCTCTTAATCTATGATCCTAAAGGAATAGGTAAGTGAACCAGCACTTCATTCTTCCTAATGGAAAACAAAATTATAAGAATAAGCCATTTCCGAACTGATAAATGGTCTAAATTAGGTTATGAACAAGCAGTTCTCAAGTTCCCAAGCTATCTACAGTGATAATGAGAAAAAAATGCTCCAAATCACTAATTATTAGAGAAACAGAAATTAAAGCAGCTCTGAGGTTTTACCTCAAACCCATCAGATTGGCAAAACTGACAAAAAAAGAAAATAATATATTATAGGGGCCGTGAGAAAACTTAAAACTCATGTACTGTTGGAACTATGAACCAGCTCAAACCATTCTACAAAGCAACCTGGAATTATACCCCCTCCAAAGTTACTGCTCTTTGACTCAATGATACCACTATTACAACTGGACCTCAAAGAAATCAAAGATGAAAAGGATCCATATGTACAAATATGCTTCTAGCAGCTCTTTTTGTGGCAGCAAAGAACTAGAAACTAGCAAGTTTCCCATTAATTGGGTAATAATTGAACAAATTATGGTATAAGAAAGCAATGAAATACTATTTTGCTATATGAAATGAAGGAAGAATTGGTTTTAGAGAGACCTGGGAAAACTTGTGTGGCATGGTGCAGAATGAAAAGGACCAGGAAAACAATTTATACTATAACATCAGCATTGTAAAAATGAATAATTCTGAAAGACTTTTGAACTCTGATTAATGAAATAATCAACTACATTTCCAGAAGACTTGTCAACTCTGCTCACTTGATAGATAATGGATTAGTATGCAGAATGAGAAATGTATATTGGGATATGGCCAATTTGTTTTACTTGATTTTATATATATGCTACAAGGGCTCTTAATTTTTCTTTAAGCATGTGGCAGAAAGTGGGATGGAGGAAAAATGTGTAATAATTGAAAAAAATATTTTTAAAAATCCAACTTGGTGCATGTCACCTTTATAATATGAAGTATATCACAAATAATTCAGAGTAGGTTAACAGAGCCAGAATTAACTTATCAGGGAAACTTAAGTAAAATAAATTTCATCTTTTCTTCTACCACAAATCCTAATATCTAATTTCCAATTAAAACTAAGCCAACATTTCTTTTTGAAGTTCTTTTGATGCTTTTTGTTTTTACATCAATTTTGAAAAAAATATATCTCATCTATTGCCTTCCTTTTGTAACAAATATTTAAAAAGAGGAGAAAGAGAAAAACTAACACATGCTTCTGACAGTATATGCAATATTTGTTGTAAATAAAGCCCTCTTCTCTGGGGCCTACAAATTGTATAATCTAAAATACCTATTTTTTACTGCAAGCCTATACCCTCTATCCTAATTTGAACTTCCCTTGAATGTTTACTAAAATATTGCTACCACATTTTTTAAATTATCACCAAAAATTCCAGGGGATGACTTGCAAATCTTACATGTTTTAAAATGAGCACTTCTGTGTGTATATATGCATATATACACATATATATTAGTAATAATATGGAGAGGAAAAAAAAGAAAAGTTGACCTAGTAAAGAAAAAGGAGAAAGCGTATTTCTAAACACACACACACACACACACACACACACACACACACACACACACACACTTTTTTTTTTTGCTTTTTGGAGGGGGGAAGGTAGAGCAATTGGGGTTAAGTGACTTCCCAAGGTCACATGGCTAGTTTTGTAGGCTGGCTCTATTCACTGAGGCACCTAGCTGCCCCAAACAGATATATTTTTAAAAGATACAACCAAACTGCACCTGTTCTGTCTACACAGAACTGATTCACTTCACATGAAGCCTTCCTTTCCTTATGCCTTAAGCTGATAAGGTCTTTCCTCTGGAATTACCTTGTATATATTTTGTACCAATATGACAACAACAGCAGCTAGTGTTTATATATTGCTTTAAGTTTACAAAACATTTTACATATGTTATCTCATCTGATTCTCATAATAACACAGTGAGGTGGGTGCTAATTATTGCCCATTTTTTTCTGTTTTCTTGTTGTATTTTGTTTTTATCTTACAAACATTTATAGAGTACTCCCACTTCATGAGAAGCATCTTGTAATGAAGTAAAACAGCTAAGTAAAATCACTAATACAGTAACTTTATTGAAAGTTCATGCAATATTTCACATCTGGAATATACCCCTTCTCTGCCCAGTTGTTATTCGGTCATTTTTCAGTTGTGTCCAACTCTTCGTGACTCCATTTGGGGTTTTCTTGGCAAAGATACTGGAGTGGTTTGCTATTTTCTTTTCCAGCGCATTTTACATTAAGTACTGAAGCAAACAGGGTTAAGTGACTTGTCCAGGGTCACGTAGTCAGTAAGTGTCTAAAGTCAGATTTGAACACAGGAAGAGAAGTCTATCCTACTCCAGAAGATTTCCAGGCTAGAGAGAGTAGAACTGAGAAGAGGACTCTTGTGGTAGTAAAGTTAAGAAGGAGAAAACTTGTGGTATCCCAGCACTCTGTCTATCTGTGTTGATGTTTGTGATACTTTGTACAGAAGCCCTGGGACCTTACGAGAAGCCCTCAAAGAGGATTTTTTTTTTGTTGCTTTTTTTTGGGGGGGGAAATTGGGGTTAAGTGACTTGCCCAAGGTCACACAGCTAGTTTTGTACATGTGTGTTAAGTGTCTGAGCCCGGATTTGAACTCAGGTCCTCCTGACTCCAGGGCTGGTACTCTATTCACTGTGCCACCTAAGCCTCCCCTGAAAGAGGATTTTTTGATTATGTGTTTACAGAAGTCCTGGAGGAAGGTTTTGGAGGTCCTGGGACTTGACTGATGATTTGTGCTGAGCTCTTGGACCTTGTTTGTGGGTCTGTGTTGATTTCTATGTTGATGGATATGTGTTGAGTTCTCAGACCTTGTTGGTGGGTCTGAGTTGATTTCACAGATAGTGAACTGATGATGGTGCCGGCAATGTATATGAATATCACTGTGGCTCTGTCAAGCTTTGTCTTCCCAGAAACAGGAACTGTGAAGGATTTGAGGTGGACTGGACACTGTGAATTTCAATATGGAATGGGAACTGGATAAAAAACTGGACAAGGAACTAGGAACTGCCTGCCTTTGAACCAAGGTGACAGTTGGAGCTGGGATCATGGAAGAGTAACCATGGAAGCTGAGAGTCAGCCTCAAGTGAAGCTGAAAAAAGACGTTACTTGGATACTGTGTACTGACTGAGAAGATTATGATTTACTGTGACCTAGGGGTGGAGAACTTTGACTTTTGTACTTTGTGATTGAATGAAGGATTTTGTGATTGACTAAATGAATGTTACTTTGTTTAAAACTATGTGACCACTTTGGTGAAAACTATGTGGCCATTTTAGTAATAAGCTGGTGAGTTGTGACATGGTGAATGCTGTACTTTGATTTTCTGTGATAAGCTGTAACATTGCGAATGCTGTACTTTGATTTTCTATGAATGTTTTTCTCTGAACTGTTACTGAATAAACAGAGCTCACTATACTGTATAATCAGAACTCTGAAAGCTGTTCACAGCAGCAGTCCTTTGGAAAGCTGCTCGTACATGGCTTTACACCCAGATTCTTCCATTCTTCACCAAAAAAAGCACACTCTGGTCACATTAAGTGTCCATTGATGAACAGTCCATTTTCCCCCAAGTCTAGACTTAACTAGAGCCCATCAATTCTCGATGGGATTTAAATCAGATGATTTCTGATATCCTTCATCTCCATCTCTCACCTTTTGACTGTCAAACCAGTACTCTCAAGTACTCTCTCTCTCCTCTCTCTCTCTCTCTCACTCCTTCCCTCCCTCCCTCTAAGATCCAATCAGCATTTTAAAGTACTAGTTGCATGCCTGGCACTGGGAGATTCAAGTGTCACAAATGAAAGACTCCTGCTCTTCTATTCAGTTAGGTGATATGATACCTGGGTGGGGGAAGCAGATTTCTTATAGCACCTGTCTATAGTCAAGTAAAACAAATTTCCCCAGTGGCTGTACACACATGAAAAAATATATTTTATTTTGTAAACTACATCCATCATCCCTTTGTAATGGACAGCATAATTCATCATCTGTTCTCTGGAATCATGAATGGTCACTGTTTTTTGATCACAGTTTACAGCTTTCAAAATTGTATGTTTTTACAGTATTGTTGTATAAAATGTTTTAATGGATCTGCTTATTCCATTTTTCATCAGTTTATAAAAGTCCTCAAAATGATTCATTTTTGTAATAATGATGTTTTAGTATAAATTGTTCTGTTTCTGCTCACTTCACTCTTCATCATTTTATGTAGGTCTTTCCAAGTCATCTGTATCCTCATTTCTGACAGCACAATAATATCCTATCATATTTATACACCACAATTTATTCTGCCATTTCTTAATTGCTAGATATCCTCTTAGCTTCCATTTTTTTTTTACCATTACAGAGAGAGCTATAAACCTATTTGTACATATCAGACCTTCTCCTTTTCCTCTGACCTCTTTTGTGTATAAGTCTAGAATCACCATAGCTTCAAAGGGAAAATGTGCTCTTTAGTAACTTGCCATGTATAATTACGAATTATTTTCCAGAATGGTTATACACATTCATAGGTCCATCAACAGTACATCAAGATCCTTGTTTTCCCACAGCCCCTCCCATGTTTATCATTGTCCTTTTTTGGTTATCTTTGCCACTCTGATGGGTGTGAGCTCCCAATTATAGGTGAGGAAACTGAGGTGCAGAGAAATTAAATGACTTGCCCTGATTTGAACAGCTATTAAGTGTCTGAGGCAGGATTAGAACTCAGATCTTTCTGATTTTAAGTCCAGCATTGTCCACTGTGCCAACTAGACATATATGTGTTTTCCTCCCTGGTGGAATCAGTTTCTTGAAGGCAGGGAAGGTTTCATGGGCGTTTTTGTGTCCCTAGGGCCTAGCACAGTGCCTGGAACACAATTAATGTTTGTTGATTAAGCAACTGATTGATTTACTTAGGTACAGAGATGGCAGCTGGACCACAGAATGAATGAATGGAAGTAATGTGTAATGAACCTAATAAAAGAGGTTAAGAGGACAGCTAGGTGTCCAGTGGCTGAAATGTCTCGCCTGTAGTCAGAAAGACCTGAGTTCAAATACTGCCTCAGACACTTACTAGTTATGTGACCCTGAGAAAGTCACTTAACCCTGTTTGCCGCAGTTTCTTCATCTGGAAAATGAGCTAGAGAAGGAAATAGTAAACCACTACAGGATATTTGCCAAGAAAACTCCAAATGGGATCACGAAGAGTTGGACACAACTGAACAACGAAATAAAAAAAGGAAGTTCAAACCAGGCTATGAAAGTCTTTAAATTCCAAACAGGGGCTTGTATTTAGATCCTACATGGAATAAGATGTGCTTCTTAAGCAGGTGAATTATAGTTAGACCTATATTTTAGGAATGTCACTTGATGATATGAGTTTCAAGTCAACTTGGGTGATTTCTAAAGTTTTAAGATTCTACTGTAAATGAAGCCCTCTCCCCAAAATCACACATTTAATAATTTGAAAAATCTTCATATATTAACTTGCTCTATTAGTTTTATGATTATAAGTAGACTTATATTAGACTTATATTCTATAAATTGACTTGTAGAGACAGGTATTTCACCTGAATATATATAATGTAGAAGAAACCCTCAAACCATGTAGAGAACATTATGTTCCTATATTAAAGTAATAAAAAAAATTAAAGGTCACCTGCTATTTTTTGTGTCATATTGCCTCATGTTCTTAATAAAATGAGTCTTCTTCAAGCCTTTGTGTCTTGGTGATCCAGATATGTGTTTGGTTCTGCAAATGAAAAGGAAAAAAAATAAATAAATTCCTCCCCATCCCCTAGACTTTGCATTAGGGCTTGTATGATCAGATGGCAGCACCAGCATGCAGGACCTCCGGCACTTTTCTCGGACAAGGGTAGCAGGGGGGAAAGGAATGCATGCAACAAGATTAATGCTGCTTTGAAAGAGTACCTTTGTACAGTGGCATATTCCACTATGTCTTCTAAAAATTCTAGAGAACAGCGCTGGGAGATAAAACGCCTTCTGCAAAAATGTACACCAACATGAAGAGTGAACAATATTAATTGGAAGTTGTAGTGAATAGAAACTAAAAAAGTCTGTGAAAGATCCCTCAAAATATTTATTAAAAAAAAGCAAAAACAGAAAAAATAAATCCTCTCAAGTCATTCTTTAAAATTTCAGGAAAAAAGACAGACTCATTAGTACGTAAAATTCAGCTTAAAAGAATGGGTCAAAAAGATTTTTATTATCCATTTTAATCAGAAGACCTTATATTTAAATGGGATCTGTGAATTCACCAATGTGGGTAAGTCCCTCCATTAGTCCTAAACAACCCATTCATGGCTTTTCATTTTGGGATACCTTATCCATTCTCCAAAGAGGTCTTCCTCTCTAACATCATACTTCTTCCCCTCAAACCCTCCATACCACCCTTGGTGCTAATGGCTTTCTTGGGTTCTTTTTACATTTCACAGTACAATGGAAGCACTCTAGTGGTCTATTTGTTACCATTTGCTCTTGTCACATGGCTGGCCCATTTCCTTTTCAAATCACAAATTTATTTCTTCAATGATATCTATTATACCAGTTCTTGTAGTCCATGAAACAACTGATGCTTCTAGAAAAACAGATCTTTTAAGAAACGCATTAAAAAAATCTGAAAAAGTTACTCTTCTGCCTTTGAGGGCTGAAATTTCTAGGTGGTAATATCAATAATAATCCATGTGAAAAGCAAATTAGTGTGTTAGAAAGCTCATTCTTACTAATACTTAATATTTACTTATAGTATAAGTTATAGTTATTTTGTATAGATTTCTGAGAGAAAACTGGTTTAAGAGGAAAACCCTGTATGTCTGCTTTCCTAAACATTATTTCTTCCATTTTAAGGAATTATTTTATAGAAATAAATATATTTTGAATTTATTTACCTTTTGGGAACATACAATGGCACATGGGACATATGTGTATATGTGTTCATATTATATGTGTACATATGTACATATGTATATACACACACATATAGAAAGGATTCTGCCTAGAAGAGGCATGAAAGATAATTCCTAACTTCAGGGAAGTGTCATGGAAAGTTTCATGGAAGAGGTGGCATTTCAGCTAGGTCCTGAAGAATATTCAATCTCAATGGCTAGAAATGGGAGCGATAATGACGGAAGACATATCAAGCTAAGAAAATGGTATAAAAACTCCACAGGATGCTAAGGGTAGAACAAATAGCAGTACTATAAGACAATGTTAAAACAATAGCAACAAAAATTTTTTTATTTTATTTTCTCTTCTATTGGAAATTTCTGTAGAATATGTAAACAACAACAAAATTAGGGAATACTAGCAGGGACATTTGTTCCCCCAAACATAAGATTTACTAGGAAGATCACAACAAATTTTACACAAAAACCAATATCCTATGCTAAAAATGAGTAAGTACTTTTAACTTTTAACAAATATTTTCTTTTTTTTTTTTTTTGGAGGGGGGAAGGCTGGGCAATTGGGGTTAAGTGACTTGCCCAAGGTCACATGGCTAGTAAGTGTTAAGGGTATGAGACCGGATTTGAACTCAGGTCCTCTTGACTCCAAGGCCAGTGCTCTATTCATTGTGCCACCTAGCTACCCCAACAAATACTTTCTGTATTTCATTATGTCAGTGATCTCCCAAAAAGAGTATGCATTATCCACTGAGTGTGGCAATAAAATACTCTATCTACTAGGAATTCTACTTATTACCTAAAAAATGAGTTAGATATTAAGTTTTACATACAGTATAGTATTTGAGGCATCCTTAAGGAAGTATGGGAATTCACCAGGCACAGAAGAGATGAGAATGGGACTCTGATTTGTTAGTTCACTTTCACTCTTATCTCATACTTTAAGGGGTTTTTTTTTTGGGGGGGGGAGTTGTTTTATGATATACACAATATACTGGCACAGTAATACATGTATATAACAAATAAATGTAAAAAATGTTTCACTCATAAGTGTGTGTATGATATTATCACAAAATACCTGTGATATTATCATGGCCTTAATAAAACCACATGACTGACCTATGCTTTCTACAAGTGAACTGTTTTAAAGAAATGACACCAATGACAAATTGGTTCACTGGAAACTAAGATCCAGAATTATGTATTTTAGTCCATGCAACTGATAATGCTATCACTTACACTACAGCAATCTGGTGCATAAGAAGTCAATATATCATAATTATTAGATTTACTGGTACTACATTCTCTCAGATTTGGGAAAATTTCCAGTAACCTTACCTGAGAAAAATTATTTATACTTCAATTTCTGCTCAAGTGACTGTTAACTTTTCTCAAGGCACTGGAAGCACATTCTGTTAGCTTAGGCAGAGTTCACTGTTCATAATGTACTAATTAGTATATTAAGTCAGGAGTTAAGATTTTATGCTGAACATAGCATTCTTACCATCCTATTTGTGCAATAGACTAATAACGAGATTTATGTTTGACTACTACAAGGTGAATGTGTCAGAACCTGGACTTACGTAATGTGTATTGTAAACCTTAGTGTTATATATCATCTATTATACTTTAATTATCTGAAGCTATGGAAAAAATGAAATAAATGAAAAAAAATGAAACAAAATTCAGAAATAGAGTTTCTATAAAATCTTCCATCAGGGCAATAATAATGTTAATAGCAAGCATTTACATAGTGCTTTAAGGTTTGCAGAGTACTTTACAAAATTATTATCTTATCTATTCTCCTAACCCTGGGAGGAAGGTGATACTATTATCTCTACTTAACAAATGAGGAAAATGAAGTAAATAGAATTAAGTGATTTCCCTAAGATCCCAGTTAGTAACGTCTGAGATCACACATGAACTCAGATCTTCCTAACTCCAGGTCAAGAATTCTACCTACTGCCTAATACTTTGCAATAGGATAGATAGAAAAGATGTGGCAATGGTGGGAAGATGGATCAAAAATCCAAATATAATTTAATTTTATTGTCAAGTATGCAGGTATTAACACGGTAGGCAAAAACTTGTTATCTTATGACGAATTAAAAGAAAGCATAATATGTAGAATGAAGGAAGTGATGATGAGGGGATAGTTTTATGAACTTTGCTCTGTTCAGACTATGCCTGAATTATAATATTGATGATAATATTTCCATTTATATAGCACTGTAAGGTTTGCAAAGTGTTTTTACAAATATCATTTTTCCTCACAATAACCCTGGGAGGTAGATGCTCTTATTACCTTCATTTTACTGATGAGGAAACTGAGGCAGGCAGAGGTTAACTGACTTACCCAGGGCTATACAGTTAATAAATGTCTGAGGCAGAATTTGAAACTCAGGTTTTCCTAACTCTAGGTCCAAGCATTCTAAACCACTGCATCACCAGCTGCCTAAGTAGAATTATGGTGTCTAGTTCTGGGCACCATGGGGCAAATCTAGAGAAGTGTGGCCAGGATAACGTGATGTCAGTGTATATGAGGATCAGATGGAAGAAACAGAAAGGCTTAGTCTGAAAAAGAGGAGATTTAGCTGTCTAGATATTTAAAGATGTCTTATAGAAAAAGGATTAGACTTCTTTTGTTTGTCCTTAGAGGGCAGAATTAGAACAAAGTTGTAACTAGCAGACAATTTCACAAAGTGGGCTCTCTAGGAATCTGTAAAAAATTCAGCCGAGGGCAAAAAAAGAAGATGGAGGAGAAAGGCCTTGGCAAGACACAGTGAGGCTGCTACTTGGCAAATATTCACAGGGTTGAGAGGAAAAGCATCAGTAACTTCCTAAGTGAACTAATTATTCTTGATAATTAGGTGTCAAGGAATGCTATCAACACCCTCTAAATCTTAGTGTCTGCCCTGTTCTCATTATGACTTTTGAATAGAAAAAAATGAATAAAAGCTGTAGCAAGGGAGATTTAGATATGATGTATAGAAACCTTTCCTAAAAAATTAGATTATTCTTTTGTGCATAGTAGGGTCTTCCCTTGGTGGAGTTCTTTAACTGGAGTCTGGATGACTACTTGTTGGGGACATTGCAAAAGGGATTACTGTTTAAGCACAGGTCATATTACATAGCCTTTGGCCTCTTCCAAATGTGAAATTTTGTCATTGGGCTACAAATATTTTTTGATGAAAATGAAAAGTAATGATTAAAAAATCAACATAAAGCCTAGAATGATAAAAATGCAGATCTTTCCAGTAAGTAATAATAATGATAGCTGACATTTATATAGCACTTCAACGTTTACAAAGCACTCTATACTTACATTATTTAAATTGTGGATAATATTCTTAACCAAATGGTTTATATTAATCATTCTGTTAATACAGACACATGATATAACTGAAAACTCAAGTTATTTATAGATTCAATAATCCCTCAAAGCTCAGACTTGGAAACTCAAATTGCAACATGTTGAAAGTCACAGGATAAAGTCAATCACCAGGTCACCTAAAATGAAGACAAAGACTCTGCGTCTCTTTATCAGAATGTATACTGACTTAAGTCTGATGTGGCCCCATCTACTTAGAGATGAGAAAATGAACTGTCAAGTAATTTTAAGTTTAGTTCAGTAGTTAGAAAGAACAATATTTTGCTGCATACCAGAATACAGAGTGTTCCCAAAGTCTTAGCACAGTTAGAAGCTTTAATAGCATTATAATGGGTAAAAGCTTTAATAGTGTATAACAGCACTAAAACTTTTGGAACACCCTGTATTTACTTATCTCTACCTGTACTTATGAATCTCTTAATGACATGATATCTTAACTAGAGATTTTAGATGTAGAAAAAAAGCCTCTTTAGTTATATAAACATTTAGAAACATGAATATATAAAGAGGTATATCCTTTAATGCTAGCCTCAGAGAAAAGCTGTGAGGATTACTACTTATAGGGACAAAGAAAGTATTTTGAATGCCTCAAGGGAAAGCAATGCTTCACAACATTGTTCTTGAAAGATTCCAGGTATTTAATTCATTATCTGAACCACTTATTCTGGGGACATAAATGCACAAGAAACAAAGTGGGATGCTGGACAGTAGCTGACAGATAAGATGTTGTTTTTAAACCTGAGAAGATGTGGCAATTTCAAGTCCTTTCCTTCTCCATATATGAGGCAAATTTGTTCTTGGTGGTCTGTAAACTGACCTTACACCATGAATGTAAGGTCATATCATATCATAGACATATTTTGTTTTACTCAAACATAGTTCTTAGCTTAGATTTAAGTTGGAAAGGATTTCAGAGATGATTTAGTCTTCACTGGACCTGAATAATAATCTTCCGCATCACTGACTTATAACCATTCCATCTCTGCTTGAACATCTTCAGTGAGGTGGAAACTCTAACATTTAGAAATATCCCATTCTACTTTTAGATAGCTCAGACTGTTAGGAGAATTTTCTTACCACAAGCTAAAATCTACCACTGCAAACTGAATTTTATACTCCTAATTTTTCTCTTTAGAAACAAGAATACGTTTAATAGCTCTTATAAGTGACAACCCTTCAAATACTTGAAGACAGTTACCATGTTTTCTCTAAGTCTTTTCTCTAGACTAAACACCCCTAGCCTTTTCAATTAAGATACAACAGAGGATAAATATAGCTGAATAATTATTAGATATGCACTAGTCTTTTTGGTAACATGGAAACAGACAGGGACTACAGTTCAAGAGAAACTACTGTTTAAATGACTTAAGTTATAGTTCCCACACTTTATTCTCCACATCTTTCTGGTATCCCTCATAAAGTGTTTTAAATGATATTAATAGTTATTTTATGGGGAATATGTAGTATTTGTAATTCTACAGATCCAAATGTATACTTTTTATTTTATTTTATAATTTTTTTGGCCTTTATTAATGTGTTTGTTTACTTTTAGTTTATAAGATTCAATTCCACAGTTCCTTGAGTTTCAAATTTTCTTCCCCTCCCTCCCACCCTCCCCACCCCCCCATGGTGGCATACAATCAAGTATAGGATCTGCAAATAGCTTCACATTAGACATTAGTCAGGTTAGGTTATAAAGAAGGATTGTATCAGATGGCATGAACAATGGGAAAGAGGAAACAAGACCAAACAAGAAAAAGAGCCCAGGTAGTTTGCTTCAATCTGCATTCAAACTCTGTTCTTTCTAGTTCTTTCTCTGAATGTAGACCTCTCTCTCCATCATGAGTCTTTTGGAGTTGACTTATAACACTGCATTACTGAGAAGAGTCCAGTCCATCAAAGTTGGTCTTCACACATATGTTGTATCTGTAATTGTGTACAAATTTCTCCTGGTTCTGCTCTTTTCACTCAGCATCAGTTCGTATAATCTGCTCCTCATTTCTTATAGCACAATAATATTCCATTACATTCATATACCACAACTTGTTTGACCATTCCCCAATTGATGGGCATCCCCTTAACTTCCAATTCTTTGCCACCACAAAAAGAGCTGCTATAAATATTTTTGAACATATGAGTCTTCCCCCCACTTCTATGATCTCTTTGGGATACAATCCTAGAAGTGGTATACCTGGGTCAAAGGGTATGAAATTACTTATAGCTCTTTGGGCATAGTTCCAGATTGCTCTCCAGAATGGTTGAATCCTTTCACAACTCCACCAACAATGCATTAGTGTTCCAATTTGTCCATATCCTCTCTAGCATTTGTCATTTTCCTGTTTTGTCATCTTAGCCAATCTGACTGGTGAGGTATGGTACCTCATAGTTGTTTTGACTGCATTTTTTCATATGCTTACAGATACAAATGTATACTTTTTAAATAGGTCTCTGAATCTGACAATGATTTGTTCACCTATAAATGAATAATTATGTGTCACTGTCTTGTTAGCTATCTGGGAAACAAATATTCATCTTCACAGATATTCTATGGAAAAATAAAATACATTTTATATTGATAAAAGATATGCTTAATCACTTTCATGCAGGAGGTACTTCAAAGTATTTTGGGTTTCTAAGTAAATTTAGTCTTAAGAGGTCAATTGATCATGAAAGGCTACATTCTTATACACTACAGGAGATACTGAACAAAACTTCCA
Source organism: Gymnobelideus leadbeateri (assembly GCA_011680675.1). Lineage (NCBI taxonomy): Eukaryota > Metazoa > Chordata > Mammalia > Diprotodontia > Petauridae > Gymnobelideus > Gymnobelideus leadbeateri. Next base: position 230,186 of record WOXC01008455.1, read on the forward strand.
ATCATCCCTACTCTCAAAGTGGGGTAAGAGAAAACAAACCAAAGTGACCTTAACCAGTTTTAGATATTTACAAGTATTGGGGAGGAAGTTTTTTCATTATAGGTAAAGGCAGGTAAATTTTGTAATTTCTATATGTCTAGTCCTAAGGGGAATAATAAATTTCCTTTAAGAAATGAATAATTTTGAAATCATTATTATTATAAATTTTTACATGTTATATATTTAAATAATACCAATAATGATTAATAGTATCATTAATAATAATAGTCACTGACAGTTATAGAATGCAAGTCATTTTACATATGTAGCATAAATTCTGGAGCCACTCTTCCAACTACTGATACTAAAGAGGAGTCAGTCAAGTACCCCTGATGTAGCCATGTTTCTCCCTTAGGGATCTAGGGTTAACCCTGAGGGGTTGGGGTTTTCTTTGCAATACTATATTGTTCCTGAGTCCCTATCAGTATGCTTCCTGTTATTATTATGAGCTGATTATCAGTCAGCCAGACTTAACTTTTAGAAAAGGGGTATTTTACTACAGTTGTATGAATAGTTGGTATCAACAGCCCCTTCCCTCCCCTAACCAGGCGGTTTCATACTTTCCCCACAAGTACATAAAGCGTCTGGGGAAAGTGGGCTCGAGGTTAGAGTACGTGTGGCCAACTCTGAGCTCCTCAAGTCCTTTTATTAGAGTCCTCAGATCTTCCTTTGGGTGGAGTATAATTTTTTTCCTGGGCTCTTTGTAGAACCTTGAGTGTGCATACAGTCTATCCTTGACTCCAATGCAATCCATTGCAATCCATGTATCTGGGGATGTTTCTAGGACAAAGATAGGAAACTGGCAAGTACTCTGGTGGGTTCTGAACTAGCTCCCTGGTTTTGAATAGGCCTCATTTGATGGGAACAGACTTCCTGTACAATGTCACTGCAGCTCATCCAATGACTTTCAAAAAATTTCTGCACTTAAATCTAAAGTTTCTGATTGACTAATTGAGAAGTAGTCTCCTTTGAGAAATACATCGGGGCTAAATGGGTGATTTTGATCCCATATTTACACATAAATTATTTCATCTGATCTTCACAAAGCTCATCAGGTAGGTACAATTATTATCTCCATTTTGCAGATAGGGAAACTGTGGCTGAAAGAGATTAAGTGGTTTTAGGGTCATGTATTTAAACCAGGAAGGGACCTTAAAGGCCACCTTGTCCAATCCTCTCTTTTCACAGATGAGGAAATTAAGGACCAGAGAAGTTAGGTGACTTGCCTAAGGTCACACGTAGTTAAAGTATTTTAACCCAAGTCCTCAGATCCCTGGGCTTGGGCTCCTTCCAATGCACCAACCTGCTTACTCCTATTGATACGTTAAAATGATCAAACTCTTATTCAAGTTTCTATTCTCTCCAGGCCATTCTATCAACTATCTTTCATTTCTCAGGCTACTGGGCCCCATTTAGATCCCAATGTATTTTAACTAAATCATAATTAAAGAGGAAATGACTCTAACTTCAATTGGGAACCAATTATAGAGAACTTCCAAATATCCTGCTTACTAAATTACTAGTCTGTTCCTTAGTCCAAGCATATATGTATTACAAACCCTAGAACTAAAGCCCAAAGTGGCTAAGTGACTTCTGGTGGCCTTGTGCATATCTAAAATGAACTCAATGGAAAGCAACTGACAGGCATAAGCATCAAGGAAACATATGCCAAAGAGTAATGTCTCTTAGATAAAAGCATAAAGAAATGTGAAGAATGGGTTTTATACGAGTTTTTAAGTCACCTAAACTAAAACTATGGTCAACTATTTTAGAATTATGGAATCTAAGAATGTTAGCACAGAAATGAACTTTACAAATCATCTATTCTAATTCCTTCCCAGAATTTTTAGCAGCATTTTTTGGGACAAGAAGCATGAGATACACCCAGAATAAGGGGAACTGCAGTGGTAGCCCTGGAATACCATAAAGTTGCTGCTGAGAGATGTGAATAATTTCCTATTTTAACTATTCTTGTTAATTAGGTGTTAAAGGTCAGTTTCTATATTGCTGAGGAACTGCAACTGTTGTCAAAACTTTCTAAAGCTAGCATTCTGGGGCAAAGTCCACAACACTCTTCCCTGGTTCCAGTTCTTTCCTTTCCTTCAGTGGATGAGGAAATTAAGGCTTGGGGATATAAGGTAAACTTGCCCAAGGCTATAAAGTCAATTGTGGTAGAGCCCCGAACCATAACTTCTAGTTCATAACTTCTTCCCCAAAGCCATGTTGTTTGTCTTACTAAGTACCTGTAGTTACATTCTTCCTCCCCCAAGTTTTAAAATACAAATATACAGAGTGTATTTATTTTTGTACAATATACATAGTAATCATATACAATGATTATCTAATTCTCTTTTAAATAAACTAGTTGAATAGGCTGCTGTACTTTAGAATTGCCATTTTTGACACACAGGGAAGGCATCCTGTGTTTAATAGTGTGTACTTCTAGTTACCACATTTTGTTCCATTTAATTTTGGACAACTGTTCAATAATAGGACTTACATCCTCAATGGATATTTTATAAGCATAAGACAAGTTCTCCATTTTGATTCTGAATGGTCTTAAGTCATAACCTGTCAGTTCTGAAAGGGACAAATTACTCCCTCCCCTGCCTTTAACTGACCCTAGAAACATCCTTCAGTCTGACCCAGGAATGACTTAATTTTAAGGTTAATTTTAGACAGCGGCTAATGAACCAACTAAATAAAACCAGGTTTACATTACAAAGTCACAATATTCCTGGCAATGACAAAATCAGAGAAGCACACAGTCCAACAATGTATTGAGCAATAGTTAAGTAAGAAATAGAATTACAAAGGCCAGCATAGTCTGGGGCCCCTGGTTTAGGAGAAACTAACAAACAGAACATGACTTCAGTAATTAGTATGTGAGACAAAGACAAACACAAGGGTTGCTAGAATACTTTTAGCATCAGAAATTATACCCATGGACTTATCAGTAATTTTGGCTGGTTATTTACATGTTTCTCCTTCTGGGAAAATAGGTCTGGTCTAACCAACTGTCATCAACAGGAATTTGTATTTTTTTTAGGAGGGCAGGGAAAATTTGTTGCTGATACAGGCCTCTATTTTCTCTTTTTGGGAACAAAGGTGAGGAGTCAAGGAAGAGGAGAGAGGTAAAACAAGTAAAAGTTTGATGAGATCCATGCAAATTTACAAGAATCTTTTTTTAGCAGAACTACTTAAGTAGATCTTTGATTCTATGGATGTAGATATGCCCTCTAATTATGAAAATTATAATATATCCAAGACTGCCCATGCTGGGCTACTCCTGTCTCTGTGCTCCTATGTTTGACACAAGGAGACTGCCCAATGTGCTGGGTCCCTTCATTAGTTTCTTTTGTAATTGCAAGGATACCAGTGGAACACAGGAGTTATCTATCTGTTATTCCCCATTCTTGCTACAAGACCAGCCCAAATTTTTTCACACTTACACATTCCTTTGATGACATCCTTTCTTTGGTTCTTCCAAGTAGTTCCTTATTTGTTGCATGTTATAACCAGCTCACACCTACCATAAGCTTCTACACTGATAATAATTTTCAGTTATTGGGAAATTGTAAGGTCCCATGACTTGCAACTACACAGTACTAGTAGTATTAGTATTAAAAAGATAAACTTTTTTTTCCCCTGGGAGAAACCTGGAGTCATTAAAGGAACTTTGAAATTTTCCAATGGAAATCTAGCCCATTTTGCTCTTCCCATTTAAGTCTGGGATCACTTGCATTACTGGCCCAACATGTGTATATTTAAGTAAGAAGATACACTTACTAATGGATAAACTCTAAAGGTTATCTCTTATCATGTTATAATGGGGACAACAGGCATTTTCAATGAACAAGTATATTTCTCTTCTTTTAGGTGGGAAGAACAACAGAATACAAAAAACTTTGTAACAAAAAGGTATAGTCAAGCAAAACAAATTCTTGAATTGACCAAGCTAAAAAAAAAAAAAGTCTCATTCTGTACTCTGGGTCCATCACCTCTTTGTCAGCAAGTTCCATCACCATCAGTAATCTGGTCTTTCAAAGTTCTTTGTCTTTACAATAGTTGTTGTATAACTTGGTCTCCTGGTTCTGCATACTTCACTCTTTATCAGTTCAGAGGTTTTCCTAGGTTTCTCTAAAATTATTCCTTTAGTCATTATACAGCACAATTATATTCCTTTACATTCATGTGCCAGATTTTGTTCAGGCATTGCCCAACTGACAGACACCATTTAGTTTCCAATTCTTTGCTACCATAAAATCAACATTTTCCTTTTTTTGGTCAATTTGCCAGTTAGGTGGATGTGAAACAGAATCTCAGAACTGCTTTAATTTGAATTTCTATAATTATTAGTGAACTGGAATACTTTATATGATATTGATAGCTTGGATTTCTTCCTTAGAAAATTGCCTATTCATATTCTTTGACCATTTATCAATTGAGGAATAGCCATTATTATTCTTAAAAAATTTAATGGGTTCCTTACATATCTTGGAAATATGATCCTCAACAGAGAAATTTGTGAAGAAAGGTTGAGTGATTGATGACCCTTATTCAGAAGGCTCTGCAGTATTTCAGAGCTTGATACAATAAACACAACATCACCTACAAACTGGAGCTTTTGGAGGATTTCTTCATCTTTATGGAATCACTCAAACTTTGACTCTGCACAGTATCTCCTCCAATACAGTGGCAAACACCTTTGGTGAACATTTAATTAGAGGATCAATAAACCATAATCTCTTTGTTCTTATATAGTTCAAGGAATCTTATATAACATTGATGTATGCACAGGAGATACCTTGTTGTAAGAGAGGTTTAATGTAGTGTCTGCTTTATAGTTTCCTGTTGGAAACTATCAATTTTTTAAAATTAAGAAAAAATTGTCACTGAGATCTTATATTCCCTACATCTTTTAGTCAATTATATGACAGAAAAGATATGGTCTACCATGGAATATCACTTGCACAAGCCTTCAAGGATACTGTCATTGTGTATATCATTCTCAAAAATTTTATGTCAATAGAAAGGGCAAGTATGTAGGTCAGTAGTTTTTGGTGCTTTCTTAGTTGACTTTTTAGGAGATTAATAATCCTCCCCACATATTTGGTATCTCCTTCCTTCAGACAACCCATGAACTAATTCTTTGACAAAGAATCACAACTTTGTCTTCACTACTGTGTTAGCTCCAGCATAAATCTCTAGGTACACTTAGCCTAAACTTGCTGCTTTCTCCACCTTGTTCTCTTTAGTGTTATTTCTCCCTCATCTTTAAACACATTCAGGATTGTGATATAGAGCCAGGTGTGATGCCTCCTCTTTGACAGTGAAAACATTATTTTATAAATCTCTTCCAGCTTTCATCTATTTGTTATACTCCTTCTAGTTTCATCCTTAAATATCACTGAAATGTCATTTTGATTTAAAAACATTATTCCCCCCCAAAGAAAAAAGCCTCTTTATTCACTCTGAATATATCACCTCTCTGTCAGATGGTGGGTAGCATGCATAATCATCAGTGCCCTGGAATCATGGATGATGATTGCAATGAACAGAATTCTTCCATCTTTCAAAGTCATTTGGCTTTAAAATATTATTATTGTACAACCTGATGGAGTTATTCTGCTTCATCCTTCATTAGTTTATACAAGTCTTCCCAGGTTTCTCTGAAACTATCTCAAGTCATTTTACATAGCACAACAGTATTTCATTACATTCATATATCATAATTTGTTCAGTCATTCCCTAATTGGTAGCTCTTTAGTTTCTGGTTCTTTGACACCACAAGAAAGAATTGCTATAAATGAGACTTTTTTTGGCTCTTTCTTTGGTTCTCTTTCTTTGATCTCTTTGGGCTATAGGCCTAGTATTAATATTGTTGGGTCAAAGAGTATGCACAGTTTAATAACTTCTTGGGCATGGTTCCAAATTGCTTTCCAGAATGACTTGACAGTTTCATAGCTCCATCAACATTGTTCAACATGTCTGATCCTAGTTCTTTGCTTTTCTTTTTTCCCTTCCCCCCACTAATCTTCCTTTCTGGATCAGGAAGTTTCTTTTGATTTCAATTATGCCCTTCCTGATATTATCTTCCCTCTTAACTCCTTGTCCCTGCTTGTTCCCCTGTTGAGTATGAAGTATTTCTGCAACTCAGTGTTCAACCCTCCTTTGTCAGTTTTAGATAAGAAGTTTGTCTGATGTCTACTCCCTCTGCAGCTTCCTACTCTGAGGAAGTATGCTCTTCTCATATACTCCAAATATTAGAAATAGCAAGTTCATTTCTTATTTCTATGCTAATGTATTCCTTTTGCCTTCCCTTCTACAAAACCTTAGAACAGAACCAATCCACCCTCAGGATTTCTGCTTTCTTTTTTAACTCCCTCAACACACTCTGACGACATTAAGGTTCTGAAGGTCACTTGTTTCTTCTCCCTTGTTAGACTGTTAGCACCACATCGTTGTAAAGCTTCTTCTAATAGTCCATTCCTTTTTAGGTTATTCTGGACTCTTCTGCTTATATTTCACAGCCTTTATTCAACTCCAGTCTTCCACAGAAATACTTGAAAGTCTTCTATTCCATTAAAAATCTATCCATACAAAGGTGGCTAGGTGGCACACTGGCCCTGGAGTCAGGAGTATCTGAGTTCAAATCCAGCCTCAGACACTTATTACTAGCTGTGTGACTTGGGCAAGTCACTTAACACCAATGGTTCCTCCAAAAAAGCAAAAAATAAATAAAAATTAAAAAAAAATCTATCCATACTGCACACCACTGCCCAATCTCCTTTCTCCAAAGTTGTTCACTTGGTTTTGAAAGGTGAAGTAGTCTTGGTTGTAAGTCCCCTTTTTTGGTCTTTTGTATTTTAAGATCTTCTCTAATTTAGAATATAAACTGTCATGTCTGTGTGATCCTGACTCTAGTTCCTTGTCCCTGAATTGCTTCTTTTAGGAGGCTTGTCATAATTTTATTTTCTTTGATGTAGGAGCTCTGAATTTTTGCTCTGACATTCCTGGATCTTTCTTTTTCTTTCTTTCTTTTTTTTTTTTTTTTTAAAGCAATTGGGGTTAAGTAACTTGCTCAAGGTTACACGGCTAGTCATTATTTGTGTGTGGGTGCTCATTATCTGAGGCCGGATTTGATCTCGGGTCATCCCAACTCCGAGGCCGGTGCTCTTACTCACTGCGCCACCTGGCCGCCCCTTTAGGGCAATTGGGGTTAAGTAACTTGCCCAAGGTTACACGGCTAGGTTTTTGTTTGTGTGGGTTAAGTGTCTGAGGCCGGCTCCGAACTCAGGTCCTTCTGACTCCAGGGCCGGCGCTCTATTCACTGCACTACCTAGCCGCCCCGTTTCTGGAACTTTCCCTGGTTCTTTTCAGAGGATTCTAGTTTCACCTTGCTCCTTAGTTTTATGGATAATTTTTCATGTGGTTTCTTGAAATCTAGTGCCCAGGCTTTAAAAAAAAAAATCATTTTTAGAGAGCTTAATGAGTCTTAGATTCTCTGTCCTTGACTTATTTTCCAGGTGATTCATTTTGATATCAGATTCCCATTTTCTTCTATTTTTTAAAATCTTTTGATTTTGTCCTAATATTTCTGATTCATGGGATAACTGATTTCTGTGTGGTCTATTCTAGTTTTCAGGGAGTCCATTTCATTATTCACCATTTTCTCTTTATTCACCCTTCTAATTCTTTTCTTCAAAAATTTTTTAAAAATCTATTTCTTAATTTTTTCCCCTAAGTATTCAGGCCAAAGACCATCAAATGTTTTGCAACTTAAGATTTTAGAGTTGTCTGAAGTGGAGCCAGTATGTCTTAGAAGTGGGAAGTGACTTCAATCTAGATCTTCTTAGCTCAAGATAGGTTCTCTATCCACTAAGCCATGTTGCTTCTCATTCATATAAAAAATTGTAAATATGCATTTCAAAGCTAAATACTTGTTTAAGTTATTTTTGGGTTATTAAAATCCTTGGTTCTTCCTGGCTGCAGCAGAGCTTTTATCTATAGAGAATTGACTGTATTTAAAATTGATTTAATTGGCTAAGAACTATTTCATTTAAGTTAAAGTTGAGTATACTCTTCTTTCTAACAATTCAGAATTAGGAACAGAATATATCTTTTATAACCATAAGAACCCAACACATTGTAGTTCCGGGGAAAAAGACATGACCAAGAGAAATGGGAACACAGACAGATTTTACAAATATACATACTTTGTTTACATTATGTAATCTTGAAAAAAAGAACTGAATTACAAAGGCACACCTATGAAAGTGTCAATGGCATACAGTGCTCTTCATTCGGCAAAGAATTTTAATGACAGAAGTAGCAACAGTAGTCTCTCTGAACATTGTAGTTATGAAACTTTGTTGAAAATATATAATGTTAGTACTCGAATGTTTAGATTCTATATGAAAAGCACAAACTTTCACAGAATGTTATAGAATTTATTACACCAAGATTATATTTTATCAATATTAAACTTGCCTTTTCTAAAGTTCTTTTATAACCAGTCACACATTCTACACAAATCATTTGGCAACATTATGGGCACTGGATGAAGTCCAGTCAGAAAACTTCTGTGGGCCACCTAAGATATATGCTTCCTTCACTGTGGACATTTAAGAAGCTTAGTAGGAAGGAAGCTCTAAATAATAACATATATAATATAGATATGTATATATGTATACATGTATTATGTGTGTGCGTGTGTGTGTGTGTGTGTGTGTGAATGTTCTAATACCAAAGTCTTGGAGAACAATAGAATGATACAGTAGAAAGAGCACTGGCTCCAGAGCCAGGGACTTGGGTTCTTGGGTTCAGATCCTGTCTCTGAAACTTCCCACCTGTATTAACTTCAGGCAAGTCACTTCACTTCCCTAGGCCTTGGTTTCTTCATGAGTAAAATGAGATGATGGGACTAAGGTTTCTCTCCTCTTTGAATTTACAATCTGGGAGATACTTCCAATGATTGCCTATAGAGAAGATTCTTTTTGTTTGTTTGTTTGTTTGTTTTTTGGAGGGCTATTGGGGTTAAGTAACTTGCCCAAGGTCACAAGGCTAGGTTTTTTGTTTGTGTGTGTGTTAAGTGTCTGGGGTCGGATCCGAACTCAGGTCCTTCTGATTCCAGGGCCGACACTCTACTCACTACGCCACCTAGCTGCCCCGTAGAGAAGATTCTTATGGCAAGAAAAATGTTTCATTTAAAAAAAATAATAATTCGGGGGGCGGAGCCAAGATGGCGGAGTAGAAACAGCTCCTCCAAGCCTCTCTGCCCCCAGATTCTCCACAAACTATGTAAAAAAGGACTCTGAAAATCTTCTGGAGCCCCAGCACCCACAGAACGACACAGAGAAGCTAACCTCCCGCTGAGGACAGCCCAGCACCCTGCAGGAAGGACCAGCGCAGTGGTCTGGGAGCCGGCAGCGCGCAGAGCACAGGAGCCGAGCCGAGCCCAGGTCCACGTGAGCCGAGGTTTTAGCCCCAGGGCGGCAGGGCCAGCAGCCGGCTGGAGGAACCCCAGAACACCAGGAACTGTGGAGACGCCAGAATTATCAACATAGACTTGCCTAGGACAAAGTAAGAGGTTAGTGTCCTATGGACTTTGGGACCTGTATTTGGGGAATGCGTCAGCTCCCTCCCCTGGGGGCTAGAAGCCGCTGAGGACAAATGCCATTTTGTAGTTTTCAGAGGCATTTCCGGCTCCCAGCCTACAAATCGTGGGGAGATCCAGGGATCAGTCTTGGGGGGTAATCGCTCTTGCTTTAACCTCCCTGGATCTGGATTGTGATCTAGGGTGGAAGTTGTGGGTGGGTTTACAGCTTGCCAGAAACGGAAGTTGCCCCCCACACGTTCGGGACGAAAATTCCTCTATCTGGCCTTAAAGCCATAGTGTGGCAACAAGCCCAAAAGTCAAGTAATTAAGTGGCAACATGCCAAGGCAAAGGAAACAGAAAAATGCAACCCTAGACTCCTATTTTGGGGGCATAGAGCGGGAAAAGGACTGTGAGGTCAGAAGTCCTGCTCCAAAAGCCCCAGGGGAAAACATGAGCGGGTTGCAGGCCATAGAGGACCTTAAGAAGGACTTTAAAAATCAAATAAGAGAAGTGGAGGAAAAATTGGAAAGAGAAATGAGAAGGATGCAGGAAAAGTATGAAATGAGGGTCAACAGCCTGACTGAGGAAAACAACACCTTTAAAAATAGACTAGCTCAAATGGCAAAGGAGGCCCAAAAGGGCAATGAGGAGAAGAATGCCTTAAAAAGTCGAATTTGCCAGATGGAAAAAGAATCTCAAAAGTTCACTGAGGAGATTCATTCCTTCAGAGTTAGACTGGAGCAAATGGAAGCTAATGACTTTATGAGAAATCAAGATGCTGTTAAGCAGACCCAAACAAACGAAAGATTAGAAGGCAATGTGAAATATCTCATGGGAAAAACCACTGACCTGGAGAATAGATCCAGGAGAGACAATTTAAAAATTATTGGACTACCTGAAAGCCATGATCAAGGAAAGAACCTAGAAATCACCCTTCAAGAAATTCTCAAGGAAAACTGCCCTGATGTTTTAGATCCAGAGGGCAAAATAGAGGTTGAAAGAATCCACCGATCACCTCCTGAAAAAGATCCCAAAAAGAAAACTCCCAGGAATATTATAGCCAGGTTCCAGAATCCCCAGATCAAGGAGAAAATACTACAAGCAGCCAGGAAGAAACAATTTCAATATTGTGGAAATACAATCAGAATAGCCCAGGACCTGGCAGCTTCTACACTGAGGGATCGAAGGGCATGGAATATGATATTCCAGAGGGCAAAAGAACTGGGAATGAACCCAAGGGTCACCTACCCAGCAAAACTGAGTATTTTGTTTCAGGGGAAAATATGGTCATTCAGTGGAATAGAGGACTTTCAAGCATTCTTGAGGAAAAAACCAGAGTTGAATAGAAAATTTGACATCCAGACACAAGAAGTAAGAGATGCCTGAGAAGGTAATCAGGGAAAAGAAATCAAAAGGAACTTATCAAAGTTGAACTATTTACATTCCTATATGGAAAAGCAATATCTGTGACTGATGATATCTTTCTCACTATGAAAATAATGGAAGAAGGGGGTGTGGTCATACGAATACATATGTGAATGTGTGTATATGGTTACAGTTATATATGGATAGAGGGCATAGGTTGATTTTGTTGGGAAGGGAGAGTACTCAAGGGATGAAATTATGAGGTGAGAGAGGAAAGTGGCAAGAGGAGATGGGGAGAGACATGGTAGGGTAAACTATCTCATGTAGGGGAAGTGGGTGCAAAGGAGGGGGAGAATAAGGAAGGCTAAAAAGGCAAAACCACATTCACATTGAATTTGGTTCAGGGAGAAAATGACATACATACTAAATGGGATATCTCAACCTGCAGCAGGATAGGGGGAAGGGGGATGAGAGGAGGGATGATGGATGGGAGGGCATCCTTGGGGTGAGGGGAGGTTGGAAGTACCCACTATAGAAGAGGGACAGGATCATGTAGGGAATGGACCAGGTGGGGGGTGGGATGAGTGGGAGGGAATTATAAGCAGCCTTGTACAATATATCTACTATGATAATGTTTTGCATAGCTAGACATATACAACATATACTGAATTACTTATCTCCCAAGAAGGAATGGGTGACAAGGGAGGAAGGAAATGGATCTGAAATTCGAGGTCGTAACATTAAATGTTTCAAATATATATATAAATACTATTATTAATACTCTTTTGCCTATAATTGGGAGATAAGATGTGCAGGCATTGGGACACAAAGATTCATCTTCCTCTAATGGAAAAGTCGATGGGGGTATGGGAGAAGGTATGGGAGAGAGCAGATTGGAGGAAGCGATATCTTGTGGGACTGCTATTCTGGGAGGTTGGGTAGGGGAATAATGGGGGGAAAATGATTGTAACTCAAAATCTGGCAGAAATGAATGATGTAAAACAGAAGTTAATAAAGTATTTGTTTAAAAAAAAATAATAATTCAATTTTGCTCAACAAAACTTTGCAAATCTTAAGTGATGAGGGTAGAATGATACCCAGAATAAAAGTCAATGGACTTGAATAAGAGATCATTCTCTTCTCATCTCTATCTAGAAAAAATCGCTCATCACCATTCCCCCACTCATTCCTCTTTTATTCTAATCTCTGATGAAAAGGTGGGCCTTTTTCTGGTGAAGGCAATCCCTAGTAATATGCAACTTTAATCTCATTCTTTCATTTCCCCTTTGGCAGACTGCCCCTATAATTATTCCTTTCTCACCTACCCCCCAGATTCTTATCTTCAATCTCTATCTACTTGTCTTACTGCCTGCAAAGACAACCAAGTTTCCTCTATCCTTTAAAACCCCACAGCTGACCCTACCATCTTCTCCTGCTATATCATCTCTCTTGTGTGCAGCTAGGGAGAGTAGTGGAGAAAGTGCTAGACCTACAGTCAGGAAGACCTAGGATCAAATTCTGTCTTAGACACTTATTAGCAGCATGATTCTAAGACAGTCATTTGACCTCTCTAGGCCTGTTTTCTCATGCGTAAAATGAGGGGAAAGAACCTGATGACTATTAAGACCCCTCTCTCTTTTACAACCACATTCTTTGAAAAAAGCTTTTGTCTCTCTTTGCTGCCATTTCCTCTATTTTTCAACCCTTTGCAATGTAGCTTCTGACTTCAATCAAATAAGACTGCTGTCAAGTTGCCAACGATTTCTTAACTGCTTGATCTGGTGGTTGTTTCTCATTCCTTATCTTTCTTGAGCTCTATACAATGTTTCACACTGCTGACCACTCTCTCATCTCTGTTTTTTAACTACACTACTTTCTCTTGGTTTTCCCTCCTTGTCAGTCTTCTATGACGGATAATGTTCCACATCCTGACCTCTTACCATGTGGGTGTACCCCAAAAGCTCTGTCTTGGTTCCTCTTCTCTTTTTATATTCTTTCAGTGACCTCATCAGTTCTCATGAGTTTAATCAGCATCTCTGTGCAGATGACTCTCAGATCTAAACATTTAATCTGGTCCTCTCTCCTGGATTATGGAAGTTGAAAGAGCATTAGCTCTAGAGTCAGAAAACCTGGGTTCAAAACCTACCTTTAACACTTAGTACTTGTATGACCTTTGGCAAGTCACTTGGCTTCCCTGGGCCTCAGTTTTCTCATCTGTAAAATCAGGGAATTGGTCTCTGAAGTCTTTTCCAACTCCAGATAAATGATCCTATGATCCTGCACTGCCAGTTTCTAGCTGGACATTTTCAGCAGGATGGATGTGCTCTAAGCACCCCATTATCTTTCTCCATAAACATTCCTCTCTTCACTGTTTTTGTTGAAGGCATCAACATCTTTGCAGTGACACAGGCTCACAACTTGAGTTGTCCTCAAGCTCCTCATTCTCCCTTACCCCAAACATCCAATCAGTTGCCTATTTTCCTCTATTCTACCTTCATGACAGCTCTTGAATCAATCATGTTCTCTCTATTAACATGGCCACCATTGTGATTCAGGCTTTCAATCACCTCTTGATTAGAATATTATAAGAGCCTCCTAATGGTCTTTCTGCCTCAAGTCTCTCTCTTCCCCCCTCATCCTTTATAAAGGAGCCAAAGTGATTTTCTTAAAGCAAAAGTCTGGCTTTGTCACTCTGCTTCTCAAATTCCAGTGCCTATTTCTTGAGTAAAAAATGACAAACTCCTTTGGCTTTTAAAGCCCTTCACAACCTGGCTCTAACCTACCTTTCCAGCTTTATACATTACTCCTCCTTTACACTCTCAATAATCCAACCAAATGGACTTTCTTGCAGTTCTTCACACTCCATCTCCTGTCTCTGCCTTTTGAACAGACTCTCCGCCTTTGTAACACACTCCTCCTAGACTTTACCTTCTAGAGTTTCTAGTATCCTTCAAAACTCTGTTCATCTTCCAAAGAAGTATGACAAAACATCAAAGTCAAAGACAAATAAACACACAAAAAGAAAAAAAATATAAAAATCCTTGTTACAAAGAAAGTGAAGAAACCTGTAAAAATTCAGATTGTTATTTTTAAAGCTTCTTGTCATAATAAAAATGAAATCTTTATTTAGGAGATAAAATTTTTGTTAGGAGAATAAGAACTCAGATGATTCATTCATTTACTCAATGGCATAACTACAATGATCAATTCCAGATCAAAAGTCAAGCATCAAATTAATAAAAGTTATATCCACTGCCTAGCTTACTTTAAGAGTAACTTCACTACACTTGCTATTTATATCCTAAAAACAACTAGGGAGAAAACTTTGAGGAATGGTAGTTACTATGCGAACCTCTAAAGTAGTATCAGGATGAGCCATACTTTGAGAAAATCATATTTTAAAAAATCCAAATGTATAATAAGCAAATTAGGCTGTGTTTATCTTGCCTTCAAATTTCTCTAGTACCCTCAGAATAATTTAATTAATAAATAATCTTTCAGAACACACTGCAAATTGACTGCAATTGTAAGTCTACACATGATTACCCAGAGTTTTTCTATACACAAAATATCATTTTACTATGGAGATCAAAAATCTTGCATAATGCAAAAATGACCTTAAAAACACAGGTTATTAAGCTTGATGTAAAAACAGTTTCTTTCTGCTTCACGCTGCTAACACAGTGTTTATACTAGCCACAAAGGGTAGCAATGATTTTATACATATGACTTGAAAAAGACAGTGTTCTAAATACATGACAACATTAAAACTCAACTTTCTTAAGACTCTTGTTATTATGGCTAGAATAGATCTGTTTTCTGGGGATGACTTTCCTAGACCACATCAGAAGATCTGAAATCTAGTAAGATCAACAGAACAAGCACTTTTATGCCAGATGTCTTTGATAGGCCCAGGAAAATCACTAGGTAGTTATAATTACACTTTGGACTAACTTGTATTATTTCATTCTGATTAAGAAGCTTAAAATTTTACCATCAAAAGAGGCTTTTCTGTTAGTTTTGTTTAAAAAACAAACCACAAAACAACAGCATCAGACTCAGCACTGAGGGACTTATAAATCCAGTGTCTTACAATCATTTATTAGCTAGAGAACACTAACTCTCTCTCCTCTTCTCCCCACTCCTTAGCCCCTTCAAAAAAATCACTAACATTTAGAAAATGTTACTGTACAAAGGATCAATTATTTTACTGACGCCAGATTCAAAACTCAAGTCCCATCTTCTGCAAGGCTTTTTCTAGTCCTCCTAAATCTTAGTGCCTTCCCTCTGGGACTTTCTCTAATTTATCCTATACAGTATATATTTTGTTTGCACTTAATTATCTGCACCATTAGACTGGGTTCCTTGAGAGCAGGGCCTTTTTCTTTTGTTTTTCTTTGTATTCCCAGTACTTTGCACAGCGCCTGCCTTGCACAGAGTAGGCACTATAATGCTTGTTAGTCTGATTTGACATAGAGTTTTCTTCACTGTTATGAAGCATCAAATGACAGCCTTTATAAGACTCTTCCTAAATAACTCATTGGGTAGAACCAGCTATACATAGCTACACCAAAATCGTCTTTTGAAATATATAGTTTCACTTTGGGTGAAGAGCCAGTTCAACTCAGTTTATTTTCCTCTAGAACTAAAAATGCACATATCTAATAATTTCCTGGCAAAACATGTAAATACTTATATCTATCTGTTTAAAAAGTTAAGATTTTTCTATTTAATGTAAATTTAGAAATTTAACATAAATTATAATTTACAAGATAGATTTCTGAAGACTCTTAAAAAATCTGAAATGAATTTGCTTTCAAGGAAGCATCTTTGGGGAGTCTTGGCTGATAATCCAAGTGGGGTTTGGATTAATGTTCATTGCTTGGGAAAAGAACTGTTAAGTAGAACTTTTTATACCTCCAAGTAGGCACTACTTCAAATATAAGCTATTTTCTGAAGACAAACTAGCCATCAAGGTCGTCAAAACAATTCATAAAAAAATGCTCATGGTTGGTCTGCTTTTAAAGAACTTAAAAACAAATCTCAGCAACAGGACCCTATTTGTAAACACTATAGTTTTTCAAAGTGAGATATGCCTAAGCATCTTCCCCCGATGATAAAAGGGTCAGAAGATGCTGTCAGGAAATGAAGGAGGGCAGGTAAGGCAACGGCACTGGAGCAATGGCCCAACACTTGTTCTTGAGGGGAAAGCATAAACTGGGAAGGGGGAAAAAGCAAAAGCAAAAGCAGAAGCCTGGATACGCTGCAAAAAAAAAAAAAAAAAAAAAAAAAAGTAATCTTACACACTGTCATGTGTGTTTCCTGAGACGGAAGGGAAACCATAAAGAAAGGTAAGTAAGTTAGATGCTGGAAGGAGTCTTTGGAAGGAGTTGTGGGGTTGAGAGGTGCTCGGACCGAGGCGTGTAGAACTCAGCAGCAGCATCCAGGAGAGCAAAGAGACCCGAAGTGGGGTTCAACCGTGCTCCCACCTCTCACAGCATCCTCCCAGCGCCCCCCACCCCGGCCCCTCCGCAGGGACGTTCCCCACCCCCACTTGCCCGCAGGACTCTCACCTTTGCCGCTGGACCTCCAAGGTGAAGCCAGTGCTGGTCTGCGTGGGGCTAAGGAGCCCCTGAGGGGTTGGGGGGCCGCCCTTGCCCCCCAGCCCGGACATGCCTGCGGCGGCGGCGGCCCCGGCGGCGGCGGAGGGGGCCGCGGTGAGCGGAGCGGGAGAGCCCAGTTGACCCCCGAGCAGCAGCAGCTGGGGCAGGAAAACGCTGCCTCGAGCGCCCGGGAGCTCGGCTTCGCCGCGGGTCGGCGGCAGGGGACTGTCCTTGGGCAGCTGCAAGAGCAGGGCCGGAGCTGGGGGAGGCCCATTGGGGGCCCCGGGACGGGACGGCCCGACGGCGGAGGGAAGCAGCGGGTGCCCGGCGGAGGACTCCCCGGCCGCCGCCCCCTGCCCGGTTGCGCTCTCATCTTGAGTCTGAGGTGGGGGCTTCTCGCCGCCAGGGAAGAGGCTGGGGGGCCGGCCATCCAAGGAGATGTTGTTGAGAAAGAAGAGGGCGGCCTGTCGGCGCCTGGAGTCGCCCCGCTTCCTCAACTGCGGCGGGTGGCGGGGCACTGGGTGCTCCCTAGGGGTTGGCGGGGTCGGTGGAGGCTTGGAGGACGAGCCGGAGCCGGTGGCGGCGGCGGCGGCGGCGGCGGCGGAGGCAGAGGCGGCTGAAGAAGAGCCACCCGCCGCGGCCGCAGCCATTCTCTAAATGAGCCGCAGCGGC
Source organism: Gymnobelideus leadbeateri (assembly GCA_011680675.1). Classification (NCBI taxonomy): domain Eukaryota; kingdom Metazoa; phylum Chordata; class Mammalia; order Diprotodontia; family Petauridae; genus Gymnobelideus; species Gymnobelideus leadbeateri. Next base: position 247,467 of record WOXC01008455.1, read on the forward strand.
CCCAGCCGGCCAGAGTGGCCGGGTCGGGAACGCGCACGCCCATCTCCCATTGGCCTCGGCGCGTGGGCATGCAAATAAGAGGATGTTTTAAGGAATTCTATTGGTTATTCTGGCTCGGGGGGCGGGTCAAACCTTTCTCCAGGGAATGCTCCTCTGGGTCCTAGAGGCTATTGAGAATGAGTCTTGAGGGAGCGGCTGGGCTGCCCGCCCGTCTCCCCCGCGGGGATAGATGAGCGGCCAAGTGGCAAGGCGGGTTGGGAGGGCGCCAATACACCCTGCGCCTCCGGCTAGTGTGTTTGAATCCAGGCCTGGGGAGGGGTGCGGACCCCGGCGTCGTAGCTGATGCTCTGCTCACTTCGGAGGCTGCAGGTGGGATAGCCCTTTGTTGTTGAGGGCCGGGCCAGGAGCGGTTTTGAACTGCAGCCTCCTTTCTTTGCTTCTCCCGCCTGGGCTCGGGGAGTCCGGGCTGCTGGTCTGAAGCGGGAGCTGACCTTGGGAAGGGGAAGGAACCTAGCGCTTCTTCGTGTTTACAGAAGACAAAGGAGCTACCACGCACTCCTTACAATGCTGTCTTCGTTACTATTGTTATGAATGAATTATTCAGTAGTGATCCTGATCCTGATGCTCAACTATATCAGAATTAACCACGGAAGGGCATTCACTTATTGAATGTCAGAGTATCACCCTGCTCCATCCCTTCATCTTAAGGGCAGAGGAGGGCACTGAGTTCCAAAGATAAGTGACTTGACCAAAGTCACAACAAGGGAAGCTAGGTGGCTCAGTGGCTAGAGCGCCGAGCCAGGAAGACCTGAGTTCAAATTCGAGCACCTTGTTGTGAGGATGAAATGAGAGATTATTTGTAAAGTACCTGGCACGTAGTAGGTGCTTTGTGAAAATATACATATACAGACATATATGTGCATGGGCACACACACACACTTGGAAGCTCAGGGTTGTATGGTAATTGTACCAGAGCCTAGAGGTACTGCCCAAAGACACTGCTGCTACTCAGCATGGCCTTCCAGGGACATGACACCATATATATGCATGCATGTGTATATATGTATACATACATCTACACATATGTGTATGTATGGAAGACTGAATAAGGAAGCACAAACGTGTTCACTCAAGATATTTGATATATTGAAATATATATGTATAAACTGGCTCTATGAAGAGGAAGGGAGTATATTCACACACACACACACACACATATATATATAAATATTCTAAATTGGATATATGAAGATGAAGGGAATATATACTTATATAATAAAATTTAAATATATATTTAAAATTATATAATTTTATGTCCCCTTCATAAGCTAGTTTAGAGATAAAACTGGCACCAGAACCCATACCCTAGACTCTGAGTCCATCATACCCCATTACTTTCTTTTGTCATAAGGTGAGTTGCTTTGGACTCTTATCCCCACTGTTTTTTCATATGGAAGTAATAGAGGGACCTCACCATGAGGCTATGTTGAGTGGCCAGTAGTGTCTCTAGAAGTATCTCGAGGTTCCAGTGCATTCATTAGTATATGACATCCAGCTTCTAAGTTTTTAAGTGGCTTATTTCCAGCAAGTAAAGGGACCTTCTTGCAGTTGTCCTGACTTCCCTGTTCTTCTCATGTCTCCTGCCTGTTGTGGTCTAGCAGACTTCAGGGTCCAGATCTCAGATTATCAAGAGACAAACATGATCGGGCCTGAGAGGGCACAGAAAGCGACTGTTTAATATACTCTGTGGTTTTGGAACGATGGGCTACAAATGCTGGAAGGGACCATAAAGCTCCTTCTGTTTTACAGATTTGGAAACTGAAGCTTAGAGTATGTGAAGTGCCTAAATTCATGCATCTTGGTCATAACAAAGCTGGGGCTGGGCCCAGGTCTCTATCACTCTTTCGATCTCACCATCCATACCCCAAGTATTTTCTTGCTGTCCATCTTTTTTTTTCCTGTCCTCTGATTTCTTGATTATCCTATTTATCTGTATTCATGGCCAGAGGTATTGGCACAGATAATTCCAAAGAGTGAGAAATTAAAAACTCGTTTGTAATTGGATTTGGAATGCCAATTTTCCTGTAGCATACTAATTCATAATTATGTGCTGGTCAGAAACACTAATGGTTTGGAGAAGGGATGGGAAGGGATCTGATTGGGGTTTAGGCCAGGGATACTTGGCCAGTAGGCCAAGCTACTAATAGGTAATTGAGAGTTGACTGTGTTTCTATTTCTGAGCTTTTTTTGGTTAGAAAGAATAATAGCAAGGTTAGCACTTGGCATCTCATAAACTACCTCATCCCCCAGGTTGAAATGCAGAACAGCATTGCCTGTGAATGATCAGAAATGTCCTTGCATGGCATGAATGTGTGAAGGGATAAGCTGCTCCCAATTTTCCCTACTTCTTCTTAATCTGAGTCCTCCCCCTCCCCAATTAATTTAGATAAAGTATAGGCAGGGCCTAGGGTCCATGATAATTATTTGCACACAGGCATGGGCTGTCAATACAGACATACTAGTATATGCACACATATAGACACACACATAATATGTGCCCAGTTTTCTGGGATCAATCCATCTACAAATATTTGTTAATAATAATATCTAGCATTTATATAGTGCAGTAACATTTGCCAAGTGCTTTACAGATAACTCATTTTATAACTTTATAAACTTATAAACTTATTTCAATAACCCTGGGAGATAAGTGCTATTATTTCCTTTCTAGATGAGGAAAACTGAGGCAGACAGGTTTAAATGACTTGCCTAGGGACACAGGTCTTCCTGACCCCAACTCCAGTACTCTATCCATCTTATCAGCTGATAACCTCACATATTAAGCACCTAATATATTCCAGGTGCTGGGAATACAAGGACAAAAGTGGAACAGTTCTCATCCTCAAGGAACATACAATCTAACCAGCAAGGACAACATGTACATGTGTAGGAATATACAAACATGTTATGAGTAGATATAAGTTAATTTGAAGGGAGGAAGGACACCAGCAACAGAGTATTTGATGGAGAAGACATCACTCAAGCAGTGAGTTCAAGAAAACTAGCAAAGGATTCTAAAAAGGCAGAGATGAGGAGAGAGTGAATTCCAGGCACGGTGGACCACCAATACAAAGGCCCAGAGGTAGGGATCACATTGCTTTATATGAAAAACAGTAAGAAAGCCTGTTTGGTTGGACTGTAGTTTTTGTCTGAAAGAGAGGAATGTGCCAATAAGACCAGAAAAGTAGATTGGGACCAAGTTGTGATGGACTTTAAATGTCAAATGAAAGAGCTTGTATTTGCTCCTAGACTGAATAGGGAGCTGCCAGAGTTTATTCAATAAGCAACCTTAGAGGGCAGTAACATTGTAAGACCTGCACTTTGGGAAATCACTTTAGCAGTTGTGGAGAGAAATTTGAGGGCACCATTGTTTAAGAAAACCTAATATAGGAAAATTCATCTCTACATGGTCCCTTAGTCAGGTGATTTAGGTTCTAATTCATAGTTTCTTAATCCCCCCCCCTTTTTTTTTTGGTATTATAGACCCAGTTATAGACTCAGAATGATGTTTTAAAATTCACAAAATAAAATGCATAGAAGGAAACCAATTATGTTGAAATATAATTATCAGACTATATTTTAAAAAATAAGTTCACAGACCCCAGGTTAAAAACAATCATTCTAGTCCTCCCATCCCCCTAAGAACTTGCTAGGTGACATTAAGCAAATCCTTTTTTTAGGGGCCTCAGTTTCCTCAAGTATGAAATGAGGGGATTGGGCTAGATGATCTCTGACAGGTGCTTTGTGTTTTCCTCTGTCCTGTTTAACCCCAGCTATTGATTTTTGGAGAGAGATGATTTGTCTCCAATTATCCCTGCCCCCTCTTCCAATTCTGGCACTCTTTGAGTCTGTTGTTGAACACTTGATTTTCAAGAGATTGTGTGATTAAGCCCAATCACAGAGATCAGATGTGCCTGTTGTGAATTGAGTCTTAGACACATGCCAACGTCATGCAGATCCCCTTTTTTCCAGCTCCTCAGGTCACTTGAGTCTAGGCCAGGGGTTCTTAAATCATTTTTGTGTCATGGACAATGGACAATCTGGTGAAGTTTATGGACCTCTTCTCAGAATAATGTTTTTAAATAGATAAAGTAAAATACGTTGGATTACCAAGGAAGGCAATTACATGAAATAACGATGAAATATTTTTTCTCATACAAATTTACAAACCTCCTGAAATCTAAACAACTCCCAGGGTTGATTTGAGGCCAAATAAGATAATATTTGTAAAGTGCTTAGAGCTCTGCCTCACCTATAGTAGGAGTTTAATAAATAAATGCTTTTTGGAGGTAAGAACCCCTGGTCTTGAAGAGACCTCTTCTTACTTACATAGTAAATGCAACCTCATGGTGGCTGTGTTAGACTCTGAGAATGATATACTCTTTGTCTAGAATCAGGACCTCTGGACCTTTGTCTGGAATGTAGACCTCAACTGTAGGACCTCCCACCTCCAGAAACTTGGGGAACCCAAAAAAATCAAGAGGAGATAGAAACAACTTCTCTCAGCAAGAAAGTCTTCAGCTAGAGCTATGCGGATCAAACAGAAAGGAACCTGGAACATCTGACCAGTTTAAAAGATGAGGTATTGCATCATTCTGCAGAACCTGCCCTGGCTCATTCATTCCCATACTCTCCAGACACTACACCATGAATGTTACCAGAGGTCAGTCAGTCTGACATCTTGCTCAGTAACACCAGTCTTTTACACTGATCCCATCTAATTGATCTCTCCTTTCTAACCCAGACACTTATGGAACTGTTGGAATTGATCTCTAGTACATTTTTCTACCTATATTACTCCATTCCAGTACCTATTGCTAATACCATGCCTCTAAGAAATATATCAGGTACAATCAAAAAGCTTCCTTCAGTGCACAAAGAATTTTACTCTCTGGTTGGGAACATTGATTAGAGTTGGATCCTGCAGTGCTGCTAGTTGGCATAATTGCCTCAGGCCTTTGGCAGAGTCAGAAGAAATGCTGTTCTAGCGTTTGATGAGGGCATTTGTCCTTCTGCTTTGAGTGGTTTTGGCTGAGGTCCCTGGAGTGTGGAGGGCACTTGTGCAGGGTTTTGTTTAAAAACTGGCTTCTGCAGTGAATGAGTTTGATCTGTGGCCAAACAAACCAAATGCTTGCTCTGACCCCAAAGGAGAAAGAGAAAGCCTCAGCCAGCCTGAACAGCATCTCTTTTCTCTCTTGTATTCATGCTGGGTTGTTCTCAGCACAGAATTCTCAAATACAGCTCCTTGGTGGCTGGAAGGGTTTTATATTTCAGGCTGATGTTCCTTACTCTTTCCTCACTTTGGATATTTGTTTATGTAGCAGTACTCTGAATTCATTCTTCCTGAGTGAGACCAGCTTCATCTTCCCTTAGGAAAGTTGGGGTGTACTGGAGGCATTGGAGGAGTCTTTCTCTAATACCATCAACTCAAACCTCCATTTCCACATACTCTCCTCCACTGATAATCATCAGTAATTAGCTCCTGGTTTCATTTAACCAATTAACATCAATTAGCTTTTACAAAGGGGTATTTACTACATATAGTTCTATATACTATATATAGAACAAGAGTCAAATTTATAAACATTTTATCATCAGTACCTGTGGGTATAGTTTCCCCACACTACCTTAGGCCTCAGGGAGAAAGGGCTCAGACAATTCAGTTTTTGCATAGTATTTGTCCCACCAAGTTCCTTTACAAATGTGGCAGAGCTTATGGTTGGATAAGGTTGAATCTCTGCTACTGCCTAACAGAGCTGGGACAGGTTGCTTTGGATTTCAATCCTCATCATCTGATTTCTGGAAAATCCTGGCATGGACTCCAGCTCTTGGACTTTGGGTGGCTTGTTCTGCTGACCATTAAATGTCACAAGGTCATAGCCATCTCCAGTTTCCTTGGGCTGGATATATTGGAATATATCCAACAGAGATAGAAATGATAATAGGGTTACAAAGGCCTGAGGACTCTCCCCACCAAAAACTTGCTTAGCTTCTTTATTCCAACACAGGCAGGTAGGAATAAGGATTCCCTAGTTTGGTCCTATTAGTACCTTTTGAATGTATCCTAGTTCTGACTATAAAGCAAGTCAACAGTCTTCCTCCTCATTGTATGGTTAGATGACCAGAACCAGTTACAGAAAGAATGTCTGGGCATGTTCCAAATGGAGGATTAGGGCACCTCCACTTCATATCATCTTTCTGGAAGTAGCTCCCCACCCCAAGCCTCTTCACATGGGGATTGGCCTCACTACACCTATATTATTTGCACCTTCTAGGATTGTCCTTTAGCTTTCTTTCTGTTCTTCTGAATCTAATAATCTCTAAAAGACCCCTGAAGTGAGACTGCAGTTTAAGGAAAGGTGATAGATGAGAATTGTCTCTCCCCAGAGCCTCAAATAGCAATTTTCATGCTTGGAACAATCATCACAAAATTTGGGGCAAACAACACTAAACATGTCCTCAAATCAACCATGGGACTAGTGGTAAGGTTATGACTCCATAAAGAGAAGTCAGAGACTCCAGGATATCAGCCCCTATTGCTGGGAGACACTGAGATGCCTTGAGGATGCTGCAGGATAGGCCACTGATCAGGGAGGAATTCACTTGCTATTTGGCAGTAGTGAAGAAATGTTTCTGTTAATTCCCTAATTTAAATAATTATTCTTTTTAAAAATACATTTTTACTTACATCTTTAGTTATTACTATCTCAATTTCCCCCTATATTTCCTCCCTTTCCCCCTCCTATATATTCTATGTAACAAAGAATTCAAGAAGAAAAATGAAAAAGAGGAAGAGGAAAAAAATAACAAAAAGCAATTAAAAAATCTGACAATAAAGTTTTTCCTATGTAGATTGTATGAGTCTACATAAATTTTGTCTACAATTAGGTTTGCCTAAATTTGGCTCACAGGGAGGTGTGAATGTTTGGAATCTCACTCACCTTTCTTTACACCCTTCTTTACTTTTATTCCTGCCTGCATGGAAGCAAATAAAGTGGCCATAAAGTGGACTGTCTTGTTCTCCTCAAAGAATGGATACTGAAGCAGAATTATACCTGTCGCCTTCCCAACCCGTGTGCACATGTTGCTAATCTAGGGAAAATACTTTCTTGATCACTATCTTTTTTTAACTGAAGGAGTGCCCCAAGCTGTATCCAAATGTTTGACTCCCTTCTCACCAATTGCTATTAGTGCATTGCAATTAATGAATAGAGACTAAACCCATTTTCCCAAGCAATTTTTCCAATAGCAAGCAGAAATCATAGAAGTTATACAGATTGGAATATACCAAATTTGCACAAAATGAATGAATTCTCCTATTGGGAGCAAGATATCTCAGTTTAGTCAAGGAAAAGAACTTCCAATCTCACCCAAACAGAAATTTCCCGAAGTCTTTAGCAGGGAACGCTGGAAATAGCATGGAAATAAATGTTGACTTCTCTAAAGTCATCCCTTCCACATAGTAGGGGTTGGGGGTGGGGCACCCCATGATCTGAAAAGTCCTCATAAAATTTTTGGCCCACCCTTTGTCCTAGAGAAGAAGTCTGAATTATTATGGTATTAAAAGTTAAAGTATATTGATATTATATAATACTATACACATATTTTATGCATTTCTGAGTTTCTAAACTTTTTCTGTGTTGTCTGTGGCTTTTGCAAAACTCTCCCAAATTCCCATTTATTTTCTTATGCTGACTTATAATATATTGAAACTGCAATGGGAAAGGTCATGATGTGGAAGGGATAATGATATATGTGGGTTTCTTCCCAAAATATTTTTCTCCTTCCAGTTGCCTTTCCCTGAAGAGGGCTTGGAAGAAGCGTGTTCTCTCTCAAAGCCAAAAGACAGAGAAAGAACCCTCCTCTCCCAAGCTCCTGCCATATATGCTTTTCAGACAGGTACAAAACATTGAGTAATCATTTTATTCACCAATGAAGCTATCTTCATATCTTATGCAAATACCCAGCCTTGAACCCCAGTTACAGACAATATACACAATGTTCCATACCCATAGACTTCTCCCCTCACCTCCGCAAGAAATTTGGGGGAGCTGTCTTCCCGTATCCCTTCTTTGTGGCAAGATTGTTCTTTGTAATCTGGCAACATTCATTTTCAACTCTTTTATGTTGTTCTTTCCATTTCCATTTTATCAAATTATTCTTGCTTATTAGTTTCTATGCTGTTGTGAAGATAAACATAATAGTCAATTTATACATGTAACAAAATGTGACATTATAAAAAATTTAAATAATTATTATTTTATAATTATATTGTTTGCATTCATTTATTTGGATTTATTTGTAATTGTTATTTATCTTACTAATAAATATTTTTGTACCCTTTAAATTTTAGTGCCCTGGGAAAAGCCCTTGTTATCCAATCCTAATTATGGCTCTGCCTTTTATCAAGCCAATGAAGAACACTGTGTCTTTTAGTATACACTTGCCCCCTTTAACCCTGCTCCTTGCCCACCTCTAAATCTTATTAGCACAGTGATAAATGTGAAGTAGAAAGCTGTGGATCTGAGACCCTCCATTCTCCAAGGTGCTTATTTTCTTGTCATCTGACATCTGGAGACTGACCTTAATAAAAATGCTGATAACTGACATTGAAGTAGCAGTGTAAGGTTTGCTAAGTTTTGCACACATTCTTTCATTTGATCTTAGTGCCAGAGTATATTGTATACCAATGAGGTATCCCTCTTTCTTGAGGAGGGTGGTAGTAATACCTTGTGTTGAGAGTGATTGCACTGCCATTTTTAAGGAAACCCATCTACTGAAGGTTTGAGAGATGGTAGAGTTTGGACCTTAACTTTTTTTGGATAGAGTGAAAACGTCTCAGGTTGGTTCATCCCAATGTAAGTGGGATAGGAAGTGTGGAGGTTTCATCTTGGAGTCAGAATGGCTACATATTAGTTTCATTAACCTGTTAGCTAGAGATTTTGAAATATTTGTCTCCTTGGTTCACTTTATTCTAGGGAATACCTTTTCTTGACTATGGAATGCAACCTCATATTTGCTATGTTAAGACTGAGAATGCCAGACTTGAAAATTAGATAGCTATGTACATAGATAGAAGGATTAGCCTATAGTAATAATTACTATCTCACCTTTGGGCTCTTGGTACTAGTAGGTATAGTAGGTAACTGGCAGCTGGCTCCTGGGTATTTATTATAGAATGTAGAATGGAGTCTGAGTGTGACAAGATGTTAGTCTTTGTTTTGAATAACTGTATGAAAGCCAAGGGAGTCTGAGTCAGTGGTGTGTCAGCAGGGTATGAATCAATGTGTCTTGTGAGCAATTGAGGGTGTTATTTGGGCAAAGATTCTTAGGCAATTTGAGGGCATGGATGGGTAGAAGGTTGTGGTTTCATAGTTAGGTGAATCTTCATTTAGAGAATTTGAGAGTAATTGAGAATGTTGTGACGATGTAAAAGGAGTGATCCCATGGAGCATGTGCTCTGGCTCCCTGTGGATGGGCACAAGCATTGGACTCTTGCTGAGGGACAGGTGTTTCACTTTACTGAGGTGATGAAGAACATCCTGATTGGTCCTCATGTTTTCCTATGGCTTGGTACTGAGTTCATGGGAATGGAATCTTGAGGGGGCACCTTCTTCCATAGTAAGCCATAACATCTATAATAAGGCTCTACTTCCCCTCTCTTAGATTAGAAATCAAATTGTCCTGGGTGAAAATTTCTGCCATGGGGAACTCCAGTATATAGGGCAGGAGTGGGAAACTCATTTTTCCACTGATTGCCTGCCAATGCATAGGGCAATCCAGATGGAGTTCTGGACAAAAAATGTTTTAGGTAGATCCCTGGAATATGTAGGGCACTTAGAATTTCTCCAATGTATCACTGAAAAAACAATAGGGCATTTCAAATGAAGGTCCAAACACTTCTATTTAGGTAGATTAAAAAAAAATCAGACTTTGATAAATTCCAAAAATGTGTGGGTTGGCCCCAAAGGAATTAAGCACTTGGGACTGACAGGAATCAGTTCTTCCCCCTTTCCTCCATATCCCAGAAGAGCCTTTAAGATGTGAATCATGACTCATGAAAGCTGCTTCCCACCAGGGGCCATAATTCTGGGCTAAAGCAGACCAAAATTCATTCTGGAAATGGCTTGGCAACAAAGACATAGGATCAAGTTTTTTTTGGAGATCTCCAATTTACTCCTTATCACAGTAGAATGCCAGGGAAAATCTCTAAAAATCTAACTTAGATATGGCTCTAGGGTCTTCCCATAAAGAATGAACAGGATCTTGTCCATAAAAGAAATTCATTGTATAAAGAAGATATCAAATACAATACAGGTATTTATTTCTTCTGTCACAAAAAATGCCAAACACACACACACACACACACACACACACACACACACACACACACACAAAACTCATAAGGGTTCATTAAAAATACTTAAAAACATGAAACCATAATTGATCATATCTATCTTTTTAAATTAAATTTTATGTTTATTTTTAGTTTACATCATTCATTTCCATAAGATTTTGAGTTACAAATTTTCTTCCCATCTTTCTCCTACCTACCATGCCAAGACAACGATCCAACTGTATACCCCCTCCCCCAATCTGTTCTCTCCTATATCCTCCCCCACCCCCCCTCCAACTTTCCAGTAGGGCAAGATGGATCTCTATACCCTAGTGCCTGTATATCTTATTTCCCAGTTGCATGTAAATACATATATGAAAAACATTTGATTTTAAAACTTTGAATTCCAGATTTCTTTCCCTTTTTCCCTTGTCACCCACCCTTAATGGGAAGATAGGCAATTCAATATAGGTTGTACATGTGTAGCTATGCAAAACATTTCTATAGTGTATATATTGTTAAAGACTGACTATATTTCCCTCCATCCTATCCCACCCCCCACTTGTTCTATTCTCTACTTTGATGCTGTCCTTTTCAAAAGTGTGTGCTTCTAACTTCCCTCCCCCCAACCAGCCCTCCCCTCCATCATCCTCCCTCTCATCTCCTTCCCCCCTACTCTCCTGTAGGGTGAGATACCCTATTTAGTGTGTATGTCATTCCCTCCCTAAGCCAAATTCAACGAGAGTAAGGTTGAACCATTACATTTTGCCTTCCTGTTCTTCCACTCCATTGTAACAGTTTTCCCTTACTTCTTCTATATGAGATAATTTACCCCATTCTGTCTCTCCCCATCTCTTCTCCTTATATTCCTCTCTCACCTCTCAATTTCACCTTTTAAGTATCATCCCTTCCCATTAAATTGGTCTTGTGCCCTCTATGTATACCTGTACACATATATACACACTCACATATGTATTCGTATGCCCATATATCCTCATATATATATATATATATATATATATATATATATATATATATATACATACATACACACATGTATATATTTCTATTCCCTTCAACTATTCTCAAACTGAGAAAGCTATCATGAGTTACAATGATCATTTTTCCATGTAGGAATGTAAATAGTTCAACTTTGATAAATTCCTTATGATTTCTTTTCCCTGTTTACTTTCTCATGCTTCTCTTGCTTCTGATATCTGAATGTCAAATTTTCTATTCAACTCTGGTTTTTTCACCAAGAATGCTTGAAAATGCTCTATTTCATTGAATGACCATATTTTCCCCTGAAACATGATACTCAGTTTTGCTGGGTAGGTGGTTCTTGGTTTTAATCCCAGCTCCTTTGACCTCTGGAATATCATATTCCAAGGCCTTCAATCCCTCTTTTAACCTCTATTTTGCCCTCTGGTTCTAAAACATCAGGGCAATTTTCCTTGAGAATTTCTTGAAGGATGACTTCTAGGTTCTTTTTTTGATCATGGCTTTCAGGTAGTCCAATAATTTTACAATTATCTCTCCTGGATCTATTTTCCAAGTCAGTGATTTTCCCAATGAGATATTTCACATTGCCTTCTATTTTTTCATTTGTTTTGATCTGTTTAGTAGTATCTTGATTTCTCATAAAGTCACTAGCTTCCATTTCCTCCAATCTAATTCTGAAGGAATGATTCTCTTCAGTGAGCTTTTGAGATTCTTTTTCCATCAGGCAAATTCAGCTTTTAAAAAAAAATTTTTTTAAACAAATGCTTTATTAACTTCTGGTTTACATCATTCATTTCCACCAAATTTTGAGTTACAATTTTCCCCCCATTTTTTCCCTACCCACCACCCCAGAGTAGCAGTCCCACTAGATATCCCCTCATCCAATTTGTTCTCTCCTATATCTTCTCCCATACCCTTTTCGACTTTGCCATTAGGGCAAGGTGAATCTCTGAGCCCCAATGCCTGGACATCTTATGAAACATTTAATTTTAAAACTTCGATTTTCAGATCCATTCCCTTCCTCCCTTGTCACCCTCTCCTTCTGAGAAGATAAGCAATTCAGTATGTGTTGTACATGTATAGCTATGCAAAACATTACCATAGTAGATATATTGTAAAAGACTGCTTATATTTCCCTCCCACCCATCTCACTTCCCACCTGGTCCATTCCCTACTTTGATCCTGTCCCTCTTTGATAGTGGGTACTTCCAACCTCCCCTCCCCCCAGAATGCCCTCCCCTCCATCATCCCTCCTCTCATCCCCCTTTCCCCTACTCTCCTGCAGGGTGAGATATCCTGTTTAGTATGTATGTGATTCTCTCCTTGAGCCAACTTCAATGTGAATATGCTTTTGCCTTATTGCCTTCCTGTTCTTCCCCTCCCCTGCAACTACTTCCCTTTGCCTCTTCTACATGAGATAGTTTACCCTACCCTGTTTCTCCCCATCTCCTCTTGCCACTTTCCCTCTCACCTCTTAACTTCACCCCTTAATAATCATCCCTTCCCATCAAATTCAACCTGTGCCCTCTATCCATGTATACCTGTAAACATATGCCCATATATCCTTCTTCAATTATTTTCACAATGAGAAAGGTTTCATCAGACACAGTTATTGTTTTTCCATGTAGGAATGTAAATAGTTCAACTTTGATAAGTTCCTTTTGATTTCTTTTCCTTGATTACCTTCTCAGGCATCTCTTGCTTCTTGTGTCTTTATGTCGAATTTTCTATTCAACTCTGGTTTTTTCCTCAAGAATGCTTGAAAGTCCTCTATTCCACCAAATGACCATATTTTCCCCTGAAACAAGATACTCAGTTTTGCTGGGTAGGTGACCATTGGCTTCAATCCCAACTCTTTTGCCCTCTGGAATATCATATTCCATGCCCTTCAATCCCTCAGTGTAGAAGCTGTTAGGTCCTGGGCTATTCTGATTGTGTTTCCACAAAATTGAAATTTCTTCCTGGCTGCTTGTAGTATTTTCTCCTTGATCTGGGAGTTCTGGAGCCTGGCTATAATATTCCTGGGAGTTTTCTTTTTGGGGTCTTTTTCAGGAGGCAACTGGTGGATTCTTTCAACCTCTATTTCACCCTCTGGGTCTAAAACATCAGGGCAATTTTCCTTGAGAATTTCTTTAAGGGTGATTTCTAGGTTCTTTCTTTGATTATGGCTTTCAGGTAGTCTAATAATTTTTAAATTATCTCTCCTGCATCTATTTTCCAGGTCAGTGGGTTTTCCCATGAGATATTTCACATTGCCTTCTATTCTTTCATTTGTTTGGATCTGCTTAACAGCATCTTGATTTCTCATAAAGTCACTAGCTTCCATTTGCTCCAGTCTAACTCTGAAGGAATGAATCTCCTCAGTGAACTTTCGAGATTCTTTTTCCATCTGACAAATTCGGCTTTTTAAGGCATTCTTCTCCTCATTGCCTTTCTGAGCCTCTTTTGCCATTTGAGTTAGTCTATTTTTTTTTTTAAAGCAATTGGGGTTAAGTAACTTGCTCAAGGTTACACGGCTAGTCATTTGATTTATGCGTGGGTGCTCATTTTCAGAGGCCAGATCTGATCTCGGGTCATCCAAACTCTGAGGCCGGCGCTCTCACTCACTGCGCCACCTAGCTGCCCCTTTAGGGCAATTGGGGTTAAGTAACTTGCCCAAGGTTACACGACTAGGTTTTTGTTTGTGCGGATTAAGTGTCGGAGGCTGGCTCCGAACTCAGGTCCTTCTGATTCCAGGGCCGGCGCTCTATTCACTGCGCCACCTAGCCGCCCCTGAGTTAGTCTATTTTTTAAGGTGTTGTTTTCCTCAGTCAGGCTGTTGACTGTCCTTTCATACTTTTCTTGCATCTTTATCATTTTTCTTCCCAATTTCCCCCCCATTTCTCTTATTTGCTTCTTAAGGTCCTCTATGGCCTGTAGCCAGCTTGTATTTTCATTTGGGGCTTTTGGTGCAGGAGTTCTGACCTCACAGTCCTCCTCCATGCTTTGAGCCTCTTTGCCCCTAAAATAGTAGTCCAATGTTGAATTTTTCTGTATATTTTGTTTCTTTTGCCTAGGCATGTTGCCACTTAATTACTTGATTTTTGGGCTTGCTGCCGCAGTAAGACTCTTCCACCAGAAAGGAGAACTTCTGCCCAAATGTGGGGTCTTCACAACTTCTGCAGGTTGGGTGGCCTCTGCAAAGCCTCCACCCACTCTGGCAAATTGGATACCCACCCCAAACTTCCCCCCCAGACCACAATCCAGATCCAGGCAGTTTAAAGCAAGAGTGGTTAACCCCCAGACTGTTTGCTAAGTCTCCCTACAGTTCGCAGACCAGGAGCTAGAGCCGCCACTGACACTGCAAAATGGCTTCTGTGCAGCTGTTTCTTCAGCAGCTTTTCTCCCCCGGGGAGGAAGCCAACGCGTTCCCCAAATACTGGTCCCAAATTCCATAGGGCACTAACCTCTCACTTTATCCTAGGCATATCTGGGCTGATAATTCTGGAGTCACCACAGCTGCTGGTGTTCTGGGGTCCCTCCAGCTGGCTGCTGGCCCGGCCGCCCTGGGGCTAGAACTGCGGCTCAGGCGGGCCTGGGCTCAGCTCCCAGAGCCCTGCGCTCGCGGTTCCCAGTGTGCTGCACTGCCTGCTCTCAGAGCACTGCCCTGGCTGCTCCCTGCAGGGCTGCTGGGCTGTTCTCAGCAGGAGGTTAGCTTCTCTGTGTCGTTCTGTGGGTGCTGGGGCTCCAGAAGTTGTTCAGAGTCCCCTTTTACATTATTTGGAAGTTGTGTGGGACAGAGCACCTTGGAAGTGCTGTTTCTACTCCGCCCAAATTCAGCTTTTTAAGGCATTCTTCTCCTCATTGGCTTTTTGAGCCTTTTTTTGCCATATGCCTTAGTCTATTTTTTGAGGTATTATTTTCTTCAGTCAGGTTGTTGACTCTCTTTCCATTATTTTCTTGCATCATTCTCATTTCTCTTCCCAATTTTTCCTCCACTTCTCTTATCTGGTTTTCAAAATCCTTCTTAAGCTCCTCTATGGCCTGTAACCAACTTGTGTTTTTCTTGGAAGCTTTTGGTGCAGGAGTTCTGACTTTGCTGTCTTCCTCCTGTTCCACACTTTGATCCTTTTTGTCCCCAAAAAAGGAGTCCAAAGTCAGATTGCTGTGCTTGCTTTGCTTCCTTTGTTTGTTCATGTTGCCACTCAATTACTTGACTTTTTAGCTTTTTGCCACAGTAGAATTCTGTTTCCAGAGAGGAGAGCTTTGTCCCAAATCACTGGGGATTTTGTAGCTGCCGGAGATATTAGTTGGCTGTCCTTTCTGAAGTCTCCACAAGCTCTGGCACCTGGTCACATACCCCAGGACCTCCACCCAAGACAGCAATCCAGATCCAAGCAGGTTAAAGCAAGAGCGATTACCCCTCTGAATAGTTGCTTGGTCCCCCCACAATCTGCAGTCCAGGAGTTCTGAAACAGCCATGCAGTGGTGGCCACCACATCTCAGCTGCTTCTCCCTCTGGGGGGAGCAGAGGTTGGACGGCACTCCTGGACACCCTGTTCCCAAAGTCTACACTGACCTCTCACTTTGTCTTTGGCCTTTATGGGTTGATAAGTCTGTAAACTACCACAGCTGTTGGTGATCTAATCTCCTGACTCCCTCTAGCAGAGGCTGGTCGGGCTGCCCTGAGGCTAAAACCAGGGGCTCAGGCAGGACTGGGCTTAGCTTCTAGATGCTGCAATGAACCCTTCCTGTTTGTCTGCTGGACTGTCTTCAGCTGGAGATTTGTTTCTCTCTGTCACTTTGTGGGGTCTGTAGCCCTAAAGTTTGTTTAGAGTCATTTTTTATAGGGATTTGAGGTGGTCATGGGGGGAGGGCAGGGAGTTTCCTCCTTCTAAGCCGCCATCTTGGCCCTGCCTCTGATCATATCTATCTTGCTCTCCTGGGAGGTAAGGCCAACTTTGTTGGACTGCTAAACAAATTTCACATTAGTCTCAAAACTTTACTATCTGAGCAACTTACAAAAGCCAGGTCTTCCTGACAATCAGGCATGTATTTTTTTTTATCCCTGTAGATAGTCATCTTCTCCCCTAAAGAGTGGTGTAGTTATAGGAAGCATCTCCTATTGGGCAGTGGGGACCAAGTTTGGAATTCTCAACCTCTTGAACTCACAAGATTACTGCCACTAAGTTTGGAAACATCTATTTCTTAGGATCATTGGTTAGTGACCTGGACTTAGGAAAAGAAATAGGAAACAGAATAGACAGTCAGATATTTGAGACCAAGTTTCAAGTTCATCTTCTAGACAAATACATGTTCTAGGTCCTCTATATTTGAGTTGTAACTATTATGGATGCTAGGGGTAGAGGGACTAGAAAAATCTCCTTCCTCCCTTGCTGAAATCCAAGGGAGAACTAGCATTAGATCTGTTCTAAGAGAAGTAGGCCTGAGAGAAAGGGTAGAATGTTTTTGGTTTTTTTTTTTTTTTTTAAAGCAATTGGGGTTAAGTAACTTGCTCAAAGTTACACGGCTAGTTATTTATGTGTGGGTGCTAAGTACTGAAGCTGGAACTGATCCCGGATCATCTGGACTCCAGGCTGGCACTCTTACTCACTGCGCCACCTAGCTGCCTTATGGGTAGAATCTTTTTATAGCTCTTACTGGGGTAGAAGGAGTTATATACTTGGTTTTGCTGGGTAGGTTATTCTTGTTTGTAACTGTAGCTCTTTTGCTTTCCAGAATATCATATTCTAAGCCCTACACTCCTTTACATAGTGACTGCTAAATCTTGTGTGATCCTGACTGTCGCTACATGATATTTAGAATGGTTTCTTTCTGGCTTCTTCTTCTTCTTCTTTTTTTTTTTTTTGGAGGGCAATTGGGGTTAAGTAACTTGCCCAAGGTCACATGGCTAGGTTTTTGTTTGTGTGTGCGTTAAGTGTCTGAGGCCTGATCCGAACTCAGGTCCTTCTGACTCCAGGGCCAACGCTCTACTCACTGCGCCACCTAGCCGCCCCTCTTTCTGGCTTTTTGAAGTAGGTTCTACTAGGTTCTTTGACCTAAGAGTTTTGGAATTTGGCCATGATGTGACCAAGAGCTTACGTTTGGGATCTCTTTCAGGTAGTAATTGATGGGTTCTTTAAATTTCTGCTTTACTCTCTGGTTGAAGGATATTTGAGCAGTTTTCCTTGACAATTTCTTGAAATATGGTGTCTAGCCTCTTTTTTTTTTTTTTCGATTG
Organism: Gymnobelideus leadbeateri; assembly: GCA_011680675.1. NCBI lineage: Eukaryota > Metazoa > Chordata > Mammalia > Diprotodontia > Petauridae > Gymnobelideus > Gymnobelideus leadbeateri. The sequence goes on from WOXC01008455.1 coordinate 265,085, forward strand.
TGGCTTTCACAGAATCTAATAATTCTTTTTTTTTTTTTGCTTTTTGGAGGGCAATTGGGGTTAAGTAACTTGCCCAAGGTCACACGGATAGGTTTTTTTTTTTTTTTGTTTGTGTGTGCATTAAGTGTCTGAGGCCAGATCTGAACTCAGGTCCTTCTGACTCCAGGGCTGGCACTCTACTCACTGCGCCACCTAGCTGCCCCTAATAATTCTTAAATTATCTCTCCAATCTATTTTTCAGGACAGTTATTTTTCTTATGAGATATTTTACATTTTCTTCTTTTTGACTTTGTTTTATTGTTTCTTGGTAACTCATGGAATCATTAGTTTCCATTTGCTCAATTCTAACTTTTAAGAAATTCTTTTCTTTTCTTTCTTTTTTTTTGTTTTGGAGGGCAACTGGGGTTAAGTAACTTGCCCAAAGTCACACGGCTAGGTTTTTGTTTGTGTGTGTGTTAAGTGTCTGAGGTCGGATCCGAACTCAGGTTCTTCTGATTCCAGGGCTGACACTCTACTCACTGTGCCACTTAGCCACCCTAAGAAATTATTTTCATCAGTGAGATTTCATACTTCTTTTTCCATCTGTCTAATTCTGTCTCTTAAGGTATTTTTTTTTTTTTTTGGTGCCTCTATTACTAAGCTGTTAGTTGTCTTTTATAATTTCCTTCCTTTGTTTTCATTTCTTTACCTAGTTTTCCCTCTACCATTCTGATTTTATTTTTATTTTTTTAGCTCTTCTAGGAATTCTTATTAGTTTTGTGTCCAGTTAGCATTTTTCTTTGAGGTTTATTTATTTTTTTTCTTTTCCTGAGTTTGTCTATGTCTTGATCTTCCCTGTCACCATCGTAACTTTTCATGATCAACAATGGAGTTGCCAGACAGTTGCCCCTCAGGATGACCATTCCTTCTTTTCCAAAAGTGCTCCTCTCTGCCTCTGAACTATGCACAGAAGTGGGTGTAGGCAATGGTGCTGCCAAACAGCATTTGGTCCCATGTATAGTGCTAGCACAGGGGTCCCCTGTGATCTCTTTTTGACCAGTTGCCAGATCTCTTTACTTTACCTTACTCTGTCTTAAAAACTCCTGAAGCTGTTGGGGCATCTGTTGCCACCCCCTAGTCCCACCACTGGTGTTTCATCCACATGAGCTCTGGACCAACCTCCTCCCCCATGTCACAGATCTCTCTTTCCGACTTCCTATGTTGTCTTTCACTGGAAGAATGTCTCACTCTGATCTTTTGTTGGCTCTTCACTCCAGAGTTTGATGTGACGGATTATTTTAAAGTCGTTTGGAGGGGAATGTTGGGGGAGTTAAATTGAGTGCTTTTTCTACTCTGCCAGTTTGGTTCCACCCCTGAAAGTTCCATACCCTCATTTCTGAACACTGCACCATAGTAGCTCCCTTGTTGCCCTTTGTTCCCCTGTAATTGTTCCTCATTAGTTATGTTATCACATGATCAGATAAATAATGTTTGTGTTTTTACAGCATAAGTGTTAGACTGTACAAAAGCCATGATTGCTGGGCCTGTGCATTATAAATCATCTTGGAACCATCACGGACCATCACAAATGTTCTGCAGGAACAAACTTTTGCTGCTTATTGCAGTATTAAAGTGATTCTCTGACTTAAAACTTATCCTTTGCTTATGTTGCTGGTGATTTTTCAGATAAACTCGTTTGGCAGGCCTGGTGAATCATTTGGCTAAATGGCTCGGTGTATAGAGGAATGGAGCTGGACTCAGGAATATCTGAGTTCAAATCGAGCCTCAGACACTCACTAACTTTGTGACTCTAGGCAAGGCATTTAACCTTTATTTGCCTCAGTTCCCCACCTTTAAAATGAACTGAAGAAGGAAATGGCAAGTTATGTAGCCTGTTTGCCTGAATTCCCTCCACTGGAAAGTGAGGGTAACCCCAGGGCTGTTATGAGGATAAAATGAGATGCTGTTTTGAAAGTGCTTAGAACAATGCCTGGCATATAGTATAGACACTACACACATGCTTATTCCTTTCCTTTCTCCTCTCTTCCTCTTCCTCTTTTATCTCTCCAGCCTTACACACACTCAGCAGTGTTTCTGTGAATGTGTAGCTGGTGTGCTGGTAACAGAAGAGAGGAAATTAGCATCTGAAGGTTCCTTACAAAGGTTAGTATATATATGGAAGTGTGCAGATGAGGTAAGCATATGAAGTCTTGTATTTTAATTCTTATAGAATGTCCCACATAGAATAAAAATATCATATTAATAGTTATCAGAGTTTTATTAGTTTTCATAATTATAGGTATGAATTTTACAATTACATAATATAAATTTTAATTTAGCACTTTTTTCAGGCAAAAGTTATCATTCTAGTTATTGTAAATACTTAATGAAGAAATCTAGCTAGGTGGTACAGTGGATGGAGTGCCAGACGTGGAGTTAGGAAGACTCCTCTTTCAGAATTCAAATCTCACCTCAGACATTTGCTAGCTGTGTGACCTTGAGCAAGTCTCTTATCCATTTGCCTCAGTTTTCTTATCTGTAAAATGAGCTGGAGAAGGAAATGGCAAACCACTCTAGTACCTTGGCCAAGAAAACCCCAAATGGGGTCACAGAGAGTCAGACACCCCTGAACAACAATGAATAGATCTAGAAGTATAGTATAAAGGATATATTAAATTACCCTGGGGGTTCATAACACATTTTTCCAAGCATTGGGAACCCAGCTTCATGGGATCCCTGTGTTATTGGGAAACAGGCCACTACCAGCATGTGTCCAGATAATGAGATTAAGACATTCTGGGTCCTAATGCTGATCTCCACAGATGGGTTCTGGCTTTTGGAGATTATAGTAATGAAGCCCTGGCTGAAGTAGCAATCTAATCAGCCCAGTTCTGATCCTCCAGGGGTCTTTGTAGGAGAGTGTGCAGGGATTACAAATCATTCTGGAATTGATTGAATGAATAAGTGACTTTGGGAGCATGTGTAAGCACATCTGTATCATCTTGTCAGGATCCCATGATATCTGACATGAATACATTTGAGAGACTAGGAAAGGGCTTAGAAAGATGCTGTCAACGGTTAATACAGCATCATAGATATCTAAGCCCTTCTACATTCTTTATGCTTGAGATCTTGGATAGCTTGGAACATGGCCTGATGTATGATTTGTTAAGGTTTACATAATATATAGACAGCATACTAGAGTTTTCCCTGGCCATCAGGATACTATTGAAGAAAGGAAATTTCTGACAGTGAACCTTGGATCAGAAGAATGGACCAATGATCTTGGTCCAGAGAGCCCAGCTGGATGAATCCCAAATTTTATTTGGGTGGATAAATACAAAGACAAAATACTCCTAAATGGTATTCCTTAGCTCAGTGTTAGGGTGACAGGGAAACAGAGGCAAACACTCACAGCTGCCTAGGAAGCATAGATCTTCAGTACCATAGTCTCCATCATATCTCTCCTTTCCCCTACTTCCACAACCATCAGCTTTCCAGACAATAGACTGAGTCTGTTTTACAAATACTAGCCCTGAAATTCTGATGTCTCTCTGTTAAAAAAAATGCCTTCAGGCTGCCTCAGAATGGAAGAGAGCTCAGTGCCCTTCTTAGAGCTGGAGTTGGCACTTGCTTACCTCCACAAATCACCTACCTTGGCTTCCTCAATGTGGTCGTGCCCTTCATGGGAAGTATGCCCTTTCTTTTCTGCCCGCTGACAACAAAAAACAATTCCTGCTTGGTTCCATTTTTTCAAGGCTCTGTTAGCTAAAAAAAAAAAAATATCCCTCTCTGGTGTCATTTTTCCAGGAAACTGCTCTCACCTAGCTTTCCTTGAATTATCCTGTTAATAGGTGATAATGGTTTAATGAGCTACACCTCTTGGGAACATAGTTGTCTTGGAGACACAGTCCAAAAGAATGAAGCTCCAATGGGCAAATCACAGGCACTATGGTAGAATACTGGAGAAGATCTTTGGTCAGCTAAATTGTAGAGAAAGGAGATGCATCCTGTGAACTTTGAGGAATGACCTGTGTATTAGTTTGAATAAATGAATGAATGAAAATTTATTTATTATAAGCTTACTATATGCTGGGCATGGTGCTAAGGGCCAGGGATAAAAATACAAACCAAGCAAGACAGTCCCTTCCCTCAAGGAGTTTATATTCAATGAGAGAAGACAACACATGAAGAAGATCTAGAAAGAAGCCTGGGCATGCCACGCATGGTGGTGTGGTTTGGAAATGGTTCAGAAGTGTCCTGGAAGGCTGGTTTGTGAGCAGGATAAGTTGAAAGCTCCTTTATCAGATCTTAGGGTTTTGGTGGGAGAGAACTGAGGAAAAGTCTGGAGTAAAGGTGGTATGGTCTGGAAATGGCTGAATGTTGATTGTGAGGCAATAGGAACTGTTCTAATTTGCCTATTTATATTTTCTTTTTTTATTCTTGATGGAAGACATGAAGTTTAATGCGTAGTTACCATAACTAAAGGTTTGCATAATATATAGGCAATGACACTAGAGTTTGCCCTGGTAATCAGGATACTGTTGAAGAAAGAAAATTGCTAACAGTGAGCCTTGGATCAGAAGAATGGACTAATGATCTTGGTCCAGAGAACCCAGTTGGGTGAATCCCAAATTTTGTTTCGGTGGATAAATACAAAGACAAAATACTTCTAACTGGTATTCCTTAGCTAAGTGTTGGGGTGGCCACAGACCCTTAAATGGATTTGGTCCCTATCCTCCAGCTGATGATTCTGAAGACATTTCTTAATAGGCAGAAGGGTCCCTTTTCCCCTACAAAGACTGGTTATTTTTCCACTTTGAGGAAAAAATGTCTGTTTGTCAGGTAGATACGAAGTGCACTAATCACAAGGGAGGAGTATCAGGCTAGTCAGACTAAACTTGGGAGAAATTGTAGAAATTGTAGGTGGGTTAAGAAGTTTAAAGACACCTAATTTAAAACTGGGTAGTTTTCATTTGTATGTTTTACCATTGGCCTTACCCTGTTGTTTCAATTCTGAATTTTTATACTCTCTTTTATTTTATCATCAAACACATGGCTGTGATCTGGAATGCTTAAGTACAATGAGGAGGAAGTTTGGTGTTAGGAAAGGAGACAGAGGAAGCACAGAGAATTAGAGCTCAGATGTATCAGTTCTCTGAGTCCAGGGAGCCAAATAAGTGTGGGCCAGGAAAACTCAATAGTGTCAGGGACTCATGTTAGGATGCAGGAGTGTGCTGGAGCCAACTTGTACAGGCTCCTGAGGGCTGACTTAACTTTTCAATGTGACTATTTACACCTCAGAAAGCAGCAAACAATACAAATTAGGGTTTGATTTTTTTTGTTTTATTTATTGTCTATACTTAAGAAAATCCTAGAGAAAATATTAATGCAGATGAAACTTGTATCTGCATATATATATTTGAAATCATTTATCAGTATGTCTCTAGGTTTAGGAATCAGGGTATTTTAGTTTGTAGAGCTAAAAACAAAAGACCTTTGAACCAGCTTTGAGGGAAGCAGTTAAAGTTCTGGGAATCTGATGGATGAATGAGTGAGTAAATAAATAAACAAAAAAAACCCTTTATTAAGCATTTTTTTTTTGTGCCAAGCACTTGGCTTAGTTCTGGGGATATGAAAAGAAAAAGTTCTCAGGGATCTCACACTCTAATTGAGAGGGAAAACACAAACAAGAGAATTCAGCAGGAGAACATTATGGAGATGTCCAGAAATCTTAAGAGTAAAGCAATAGGACAAGTAGCAAGGTTTAGCAAGTCAGATGAAAGTATCAGGGGGTCTGGAGGGTGTAGAGGTAGGACGTATAATTAGGTCTGGTGGTGTTCTAGCTCACTGAAGGTTTTAGAACTGGTAATTCCTAGATCATTCAAGTAATGTGAGCAGGTTTCCTGCATGACTGCATGGAATGGGGTCTGTGTTACCCAAGGATTTGGGGAGAGACTGGAGAGAAAAGAAGGAAAGGGAACAGGCCACCCCTAGTGGTGAGTTATGCAGGTCAGTAAGGTCTCATGCTTAACGATGAGTCCTTGCTTCCATTAAGGCCAACCCACTGGAATGGCTTAATAACCTAACTCCTTTCATGAGTACACTGTACTCACTGAAGAAACATTTAACAAGGAATTTATATGAGTACTTGCTCCCACCACTGTCCTGTAATCACTGATATATTTACAAGCCTAACTTCCAAAGACTTCAAAGCGATGTAATAGCTAGCATCTCATTTGTCTTTATGGTAGCTTTGTGAATGGAAGATAGAGTTGACCTTTTTGTCCTTATTTCATAGATGGAGCAACTGAGGCACGTGTGACAGGACTCCTGTCTGGAGAGGGAAGTTACTAAAGAGGATCTAAGAAGAAAACTAAGCATCTACACACCAGGCTATAGTGGGTAGGTAGGGTGGTAAGTGTCCTAATGGGATAATGGATTGTACAAATCCAAAAGTCAAACATGAAAACCACATTTTAGACTTTGGGAATGTAGAGCTCATTCTTAGCATTTGTGTTTTCTTGTATCAGAATTTTTTTTTTTTTGCTTTTTGGAGGGGGAAGGTAGGGCAACTGGGGTTGAGTGACTTGCCCAAGGTCACATGGCTAGTTTTTTTTTTTAAAGTATCTATGGCCGAATTTGAACTCTGGTCCTCCTGACACCAGGGCTAGTTCTCTACTGACTGTGCCACCTAGCTGCCCCTCTTGCATCAGAGTTTATAGTTTTGTTACTTTTGTTTTGGCTCTTAGAATACTCTTTACAGCTGCTATTTTTGACCTTTAACCCTTTCGTTTTCTTCAACTTAAAAGTGGCCTTTGAAGTTAATGATGGTTTGGGGGCCTCTGCCTTCTAGGCTTAGCTATGCTCTTTGATTCCATTTCATCACTGATCATGGCTGAATTACCCATGGGGGCCTTGGTCAGTCAGGGAGAACTCCAGGTGTGCCATGTACTTTCAGGAGGTCTCTGCTGCAGTTGCTTCTGATTAATCAGGGTAAAACTTCCTGTAGGTGCTTTGAAGATTGGGGTAGGACTCTTAAAGATGTGTTACCAGGTGGGGGAGGGGCTAGGTGGTGCAGTGAATAGAGAACCTAGGCCTGGAGTCAGGAGGACCTGAGTTCAAATCACACCTCAGACATTTAACACTTACTAGCCATGTGACTTTGGGCAAGACACTTAACCCCAATTACCCTGCCTTCTCCCCTCCAAAAAAAAAAAAAGACTTGTTGATCTTACCTTGTAACATCTCTCCCATCTGTTCCCTTTTCTCCTCTAACACTGCCACCAGGTCCAAGCCTAGATTACTGCAAAAGCCTGCTGGTTGGTCTTCCTACCCCAACTTTATCCCTACTTCAGTCCATCTTCTACTCAATTATAAAAGTGATGTTTCCAATATGCAGGTTGAACCATGTCATTTACCTATTCAACAAACTCTAGTAGCTTCCTATCACCTCCAAAATCAAATATAAAATATTCTGGCATTCAAAGCCCTTTATAACTTGCACTGCTATGTTTCCAGTCATCTTACCTCTTCCTCCCTTGCCCTACCCATGTACTTTTCAATCCACTGGCTTCCTTCCTAATCCCAGAACAAGATATTTCATTTTCCAGCTCCTAGTATTTTCCTTGGTTGTCTCCCAGGCATGAATGCTTTCCCTTCTCGTCTCTGCTGCCTAGCTTCCCTGGCTTCCTTCAAGTCTTAGCTAAAACCTCCATCTTCTTAAGCAGGCCTTTCCCAAACTCCTCTTAATGCTGGTGCCTTCCCACAGATGACAATCTCCAGTTTATCCGGTCTATATCTTGTTTGTACATAGTTGTTTACATATTGTCTTCCCCATTAGACTGTAAGCTCCTTGAGAACAGGACTGTCTTTTACCTTTCTTTGTCTCCCTAGTACTTAGCACAGTGCTTGGCATATAGTAGGTGCTTAATAAATGTTTTTGATTTACTGACCACATGTCCTTCCATTGTTTTTTGGATCATATGGTAGATTTAGAACTGAAAGGGACCTCTGAAGTGATTAAGTACAACTTCATTTGACAGATGAGGAAATTGAGGCCCAAATAGGTTGAGGGACTTGACCAAGGTCACACAGATAATATATTCCTGATCAGGGATTTGAACTTAGGTGTTTTGACCACAAATTTAATGTTCTTCCCACTTTACCAAAGGGCCTGCAATTGTAATTATTCTTAATTCATCGTATTCTGTGATAAATATACCATACATTTATTTTTTTTCACTTTTTATTTCTGTTATTTTAAGGCTATACCAGCAGAGTCCAAGCCCTAACAGTTTCTACCATATTGGAAAGGCTTTGAATATACTCTTAGCCACAAACAATCTTTGTTTTCCAAAGACCACCCTTGCTAAATATGGAAAACTCCATTATACATATACTGATCACTGGCTTATGAATAATTTGACCCTGGAAACCATAAATCAAAGACAAATAGAATTCACATTGTGCTTTTGCCTTTATTAGAGAATCTGTTTTAAGTGAGCACTTTTTATTATGCATACATTTTTATTAATTTTAGTTGAGATAGTTTGTTGTTTTGCCAATGTTTTTACATAAAAAACATTGCTGCTCTGTTTTGATCTCCTTGGGTATAAGGTCCCATCTTTGGCTTGTGTTTGCCTTTCATATCTAGGAAAGTGCTGAGCAGAAGTGGGAATTCAGCTGAAGATGCTAACAACCTGACTGTATCTTCTAAGCAGGCTCCAAAAGATCTTTGAAGGCCTTTAAAATTTCCCAGAAAAATTGGTCACCATCCCCCAGAGCATGCTGTTAGTAGGCACAAGGACAAGGACATTCAATCCTTGCCCGTGTTTCTTAGTGCCAGCTCCAGCTAATCCTATCCATGAAGTTCCCCTCACAATTGGCTGAAGGGAGACTTTTCTATGAGGAACAATTCTGATAAAATCCAGATAAAGAGAAAGAAGAACTAGAGTTTAGTAAATTTCTTATCAGATGCACCACCCGCTTTGGAAAGCCATACCCTGAGGCGTGTGGACCCAAATATTCTAGTGATGTGAATCAAGTAGGGTTGAACATAACCTTGGAGATATCACAAAACTGGGGAACATGGAACCCCTCTCCTTTTCTTACTGGGCCCCCCCTTTTTTTGCTTTTTGGAGGGCAATTGGGATTGAGTGACTTGCCCAAGGTCACACAGCTAGTTTTTGTGTTAAATGTCTGAAGCCGGATTTGAACTCAGGTCCTCCTGACTCCAGGGCTGGTGCTCTATTCACTGTGCCACCTACCTGCCCCAGCCCCCCCTTTTCTTAATGCTCTCTCCCTCCTACTTTCTAAATGCATTGTAGGAACAAAAGAAGTGAATTCTATCTTGGGCTGTATTAAGAGAAATCTTGTGTCTCTGCTGTCATCTGTTCTCATCAGACCACCTCAGTTCTAGATACCACATTTTAGGAAGGACATTGGCAAGCTAGAGTGTGTCTTGAAAATTGTGACTAGGATGGTCAAGAAGACAGCTAGAAACCGTGTCATATGAAGAATGCTTGAAGGACTTGGTAGTGTTTACCTGGGAGGGATCTTAGAGATCATCATGCCCAATCTCTTGATTTTACTCTTGAGGCTCAGAGAGGTTAAGTGATTTGCTCAGGGTTGTAATAGTAAATAGGGGAACTGGGATTTGAATCCAAGTCCTCTGATTCAAACTCTATTGTTGTTTCTACTCTGCCACACTTCTACCGTCAGATAACTGAAGGCCTTTCATATAGAAGAGGTAGTAAGTAGACATTCCATGTAGCTCTTGAGGGCTGGACTTGTGATAGAAATGTAGCAATGACAAGAGGGCAGATTTTGGTTCAGCATAAGGAAGAGCTTTCTCACCACCAGAAGGGACCAGAATGGAGTGGGCTGCCTCATGGGATAATGGCCTCCCCATCACAGGGTGTACCCCAGCAGGGACTTGAATGACCTTCTGCTAGACATGTCATAGAGGATTCCTGCATGGGGTGGGAGGATGGACTTGGTAACTGGTATTGTTCCTTCCAACCTAGAGATTCTACAAATCATGCTGGATTCCATTTGAAATTTTATTTTCACAAAACATCACATATTTCAATGGTAAGAACACAGCACAGAATTGAATTTCATATCACAGTGTTTTGAATTGAGAAAAAAATGTTCAACAGGAAGGATTTTGGATATCCTCCAAGCCTATGGACCACAAAGATTAAGAGAAAACCCAGAATTACTGTCTAATGCCCGCCATTTTGGAATTAAGTGCACTCTACCTATTGATTCCCTTTTCTGATTAACTGTTAGTCTTGTCTGATTAGCTTGTCTATGACTTTTCTCTCTGCCATCTTTAGCTTTGGTAAAATACAGTATTACCAGGCTTCTCCACTAGGTGGCAGACCCAGACTATGAGAAAAAAAGAAAAACCCCAAACCAACAAACTTCTAAAATGGGTAGGCTTCAGAGTGGACTTTTTCTCATTCTCTGCACCCTGACACTCCAATTTAGGACTTTTTACAGGGGACCCTTAATCTATACAATAGAGCTGTGGCTTAAATGTTGCCTGTAAATTGAATTTAGAAACCAAGTAATTTCTAAATACATGAAAACACTTTAAACCTCTCTGTAGAGAAATGCATCCAAGCAAAGGCTGCATGATCCCTTGTCAGGATTTTAGTAGAAAAAAGCTCATGGTCTGTTTCAGGTGACTTCTGACCGACCTCTTCTAATTAAAAGTCCATGCATCCTTTTGTAAAACCCGATTCGGTTCTTAACTTGTTTTTCAGTATAAATCCAGTTTTTACTCACAGTGAGAGATATCTGGCCATCATGTAACTCCATTCTTTACAGAATCATAGAATCCCCAAGTTCAAAGGGAATGTAGAGGTTTTCTAGTTCTATCCATACCCCAGCAATAATCCCTTCTATAAATGCCTAATCAGAGACCACCTAGCTTTTCTTTGAATATCTCCAGGGAGGAAATTTTCCTTAGCTTCTTGCCATGTCTATACCAAGATGTCCTGCTAGCACTTCTAACTCAACATGGCTAAAACTGAATTCATCATTACCATACCCCTTCCCCCATATGTCCCACTTTCTCACTTCCCACATCAGTTTCTACTGATGGTATTTCATCCTCCCAGTCTTCCAGGCTGAAAACCTCAAGGTCAACTTTGACTGTATCCTCTTTCTACTGCCTTTCACAGAGTCCCTGAGAGGTCTAGAGGAGAAACGTAAGGGTAGGAGGCTTGACCAATGTAAAAATCCAGGGATCCTGAGGCTCCTAGTCCTCAGAAATACAGCCTTTGCCAATAATGGCTTCATTTTTGGCCAAGGAGATACACTGTCACATTGCGGTTTTCAGTGTAGGTTTAAAGACCTCATTGACCCGCCTTATGGTCCAAGCCACATAGTTTAATCCTTAGTTTGTTGAATTGAATTATATGCAAAAGCACCTTCCAGTCTTCTCTTTTCTTTCCCTCTACCCCCTCTGTTCCAAGTCTACTTGATCTGAAGCCTTGGACTATCCACCTCCCAGATCCATTCAATTACTATTTGACTTTTCCCTAAGGAAGGAGAAGATGCTAATGCTTTTCCCAGGAATTAGACTTTGAGCCTGAAGGCTGGACACAAATGTTAGGCAGAAAAAAATTCCCCACTCCGAGAGGAGGATTAAGTCTCATACATCCTTTGCAAACCCTTTCCATTCCCAGGGCCCTTTTCTCAATCATCAAACTGCTTCTCCTTCATGTAAGAACCAATCAGCCATTTGCTCTCAGTCCTGAGTTTACCATCAAAGATGGGTTATGAGCATTTTACTTAAGAGAAGAGTGGAGGCCAGAGAGATTCCTGAATTTGTGCCACCTCTTTCTTGCTGAGGTGGTTTGTGCTTTTAGGAACTAGTTAAAAAAGATTTATTCCTGTTCACCTCTTCCCCTCCCTGCCAAATCAAGTTTTCAAAATATCCTCTGCTAGCCTTACTCTTCTCCCCTGGGAGTACATAGTGATGTTGGAATCCAGTATTGAGGATGGAACTCACACAGCCCAAGACTGCTGGCACTTTGAGGTTTGGAAATACTGGTCTTGGTCACTTGGCCATTTTATGTCAAGTTCCTTTTTTGCATATCTTAATGGAAATAAAACTTCCCGAATTCCCACTCATGGCCCGCTCATGGATGTCTCCTCTGAGGCCCCATTGCTTGAAGCAGGGCTGGGATTATCTTCTTCCTTTGGGCTTTCCTCTTCTTCAATCTGGGCAGAGACCCCTTTTGCTCTCCTTCTTCCTCTTGGGGACTTCTTAGCTACTGCAAACAGGAAGCCAGACACTGGAATTAACACCAGGATGGGGGAATCTTTCAGAAAAAGGGCTAAATGGGTCATCAGATGTGAGAGACACTGGGGAAAATGGACACGAATGATCTGAGACCAGGGCCTGTGCTGGGCAGATTGCTGATCAGGCACCCACTCACTTTTATTTCCACACATCTTCCTTACTGTCTAACAATCCTCCTTTCCTATTCTCCAGAAGTCCTGGGCTTTCTGGCAGTCCAAAAAGCAACCCACCTAGGCCTATCTTTTCTTACCCTTTGCAGGGCTGTTTTTCCAAAGTACCTTCCCAATCACAGCTCCCAGGCCCTCTATATGGAAACTCTTTGCCAAAAGTTAGGAGAAAAACTTTTATAAATTAAGTCATGCTAAGCTGTGAATGATCCATTGTCCAATTCTTTCAAGAGTGTTTGGAGATAGGAGGTTTGTTAACTTAAAGAGCTCTATAATTGGTGCCACTTAAGGTTGGAACAGTAGAAAGAATCTCAAGCATTGCGGAGGAGACCCTTTTGAGAAGTGCAGCCAGATATCTAGTCCTGTGTTCCCAGCCAATATGCATTAAGCATTCTTTCTGGATTGTGGAGGCATTTACTTCTGGAAGAACATTATCTTCCAGGAATGGAGGCATTGACTAAGGAAATGTATCTTCCTGAGGTAGGAGAGCAGGGGCTAGAAAGGAATAACAGAATCTTTGCATTTTAGAGCTGGGAGAGGTCATTAAATCCAGCCCATGCCTGAGCAGAAATCCCTTACCCTCAAAAGTATTCAATCAGTCTTGTTCCTGGATTTGGTTTTTGTTGCCTTAGTTTGATAATCAGCTCCAAATTTGGGGGTAGGATATGTGGACAATTAGATGGTCAGTTAAAAAAAAGGTAAGAAAACCCAGTAAGTGTTCAAACTCTGCCCAACACAAGTTAATCTTCTTTGGAGAACTCTGAAGGCAAAGGAAGGTCATCTTCCTGAAGACCATGCAAAGCACATAGAAGGAACCTAGTGTGCTGGAAAGTGATGCTGTATTTGGAATCAGAAGAACTGCCTCTACTACATTCTATTTGTGTGACCCTGGGCAAGTCACTCTTTAGCCTCAGTTCTTCAACTGTAAAATTGAGGGGTTTGATTAGACAACCTGTCTGTTCCAATTCTAAGTCTATGATACAGTCAGGTTATCTAGGCTGAACTTTCTGATTATTTGGGTTCTTGACAAAGGAGAGTTTTACTCTTTTTAAAGAAAATTTTTGGAGGAGGAAAGGCAGGGCAGTTGGGGTTAAGTGATTTGCCCGAGGTCACACAGCTAGTAACTATTAAGTGTCTGAGGCCAGAATTGAACTCAGGTCCTCCTGACTTCAGGGTTGGTACTCTATTCCCTGCCATCTAGCCACCCTGAGAGTTTTATTCTTAAAAAAGCCTTTTGGGCCACCAGAAACATAGTACAGTGCTTTCTCTGGAAGTTGGGCTGATCCCTTTAGTGTGGGGCTCAGGCTGATTTTCCAGTGGCTTAGACAACTGATGTCTTCCTCCTTGTCATAAAACTCTCTGTTCCCTGGGCTGAGGGACATCCCAGATTGGTCATTTTCCCCTCTAAAATGATTCAATTTTTGGTGAGTCCTGTCATTTACTCACACGACAGAGAAATAATATTTTTTCCCTGGCCACTTATGGAATAAGGGGCATAGGGCAAGAAGCATTTGCTTTGCTGCTACTTTATGCCTAAGGTATCTGTGTTTGAAGAACTTTCTTGGAAGGTTTGCCTAGCTTTGAAGATGTGCCTAGGGGATTAGTGCCATTTCTGGCTCCTTATGCTTCCTCCATGGCAAGTCTGGGCCCTTCTTTCTATCTCAGGATGCCATTTCCAGGGAGGTAATCCTTTTTGTTGCTACCTCAGAATTTAATTACAGATCTTGAATCCAGAGTCCCTTAAAACCAGGGGCAAAAAACAAAGACAAAGGGGCAGCTAGGTGGCGCAGTGAGTAAGAGCGCTGGCTTCGGAGTTGGGATGACCCGGGATCGAAACCAGCCTCAGAAAATGAGCACCCACACATAAATAAAGACTAGCCATGTAACCTTGAGCAAGTTACTTAACCCCAATTGCTTTAAAAAAAACACAAAAAACAAAGACAAAAACAAACCACATGGAGCAACTAGGGGGCACAGTGAGTAGAGTGCTAGTCCTGGAGTCAGGAGGACCTGAGTTCAAATTTGGCTTCAGGTACTTACTAGCTGTGTGACCTTGAGCAAGTCACTTAACCCTGATTGCCTCCAAAAACTCCCCCAAAACAACAACAACAAACAAGGGCAGAGTAAAGATTGCTTGCTGGTAAGACATCAGAGAAGACTTCCTCATAGTGCAAGGGGTGACATACTCTGGGTATACATGACTGAGGTCAGGAATTCTACTTTGTGGGCCATTTCTCTACAAAAATGAGCAGCTGTGGCCTGGGCTCATGGACTCTGATTTGTGGTATGCTCCAGGGGGCAACCAAGCTAGCTCTATGGGAGTCCCACCTTGTAGTACACAGTTTTCTTTTTCTTTTAATAATATTTCCATTCCATGAAAGGTAAATAAGAGGTAGGAGATCGAGGGCTGCTCTTGGAATCAGGAAGACCAATGTTCACATCCTGCCTCTGATATGTATAAGCTGCGTGGTGATGGTTCAGTCTTTTTCAGTTGTGTCCAACTCTTCATTCAGGGTTTTCTTGGCAAAGATACTGGAGTGGTTTGCCATTTCCTTCTCCACTTATTTTGCAGATGATGAAACTGAGGCAGGCAGAATTAAGTAACTTGGCTAAGGTTACACAGCTAGTAAGTATCTGAGGTCAGATTTGAACTCTGGTTTTCTTGATTCCAGGCCCAGCACTCTATGCACTATGGCACCACCTAGCTGCATGGCAAGTCACATAAAATTTTGTCAGTACCCCCAGAAGCTCTCAAAGACTACAGGTTACAGATGAGTTGCTGATCTCTATCAGTGGAGGGTGTTTCCACACTAGAATTACCCACACTCATTAAAAATACTCATCTGGACTAAAAAAGAAAATACTTCAAATGTTCAAAAAGAAGTAAAAAACCAAGTTTTAGGGTAACCCCAAGTCAGCTGAGCCCCTCTGCTATCTCTGGGAATTCAGGAAAATCCATCATGACCAAGATTCCCTAGATGAAACCAGGAAGCTCCTGCCAATATCCCATCCTGAACTGTACCAAAGCAAAGAACTGATTTAATAAACCCACAGCTTCCCCACCCATGGCCCTTTAGGGCCCATCTGTACCATTCTGCAAAACATCTGGTTTGCATGATGAGGCAGGATGCGGCTACTGAGCTCCAGGCTGCTTAAAGCTTGGGCTTATCAAGGGCAATTTTCTGCTTATTCACCAGTAGGAAATAGCTGTATAACCCATGCCATTGTTGGAAAGTCCAACTGCTATAGCTGGTCTGGAAAATAAACAGGAGTTGCATAAAAGCTTTCTCCAAATGTCAATAGCTCATTGTGGAGTGGGTGGCCTCCGCTGTCAATCCATGTTTCTGGGTATTGCTTGGATAAACACTGAGGGACTCACATGTATTAGCTTATGTGTGAAAGAGGGCTCTGAAAGAGCCCTCGTTGCCAAGCCTGGGTGGCTAACCATTGGCAGGAAGTTCCCTGGGCTGGAGAGATACGTGGGGTTCCCAATGTACAGGGCACCGTGTCTTATCACAGGGAGCTCAAACCCCAATAGTATCACCCTAGGCAAATGTTTGAGCAGCATGAACTTCTTGTGGTGGGAACAAATAGACAGGCTTGGCCCTCTGTAGCTCTTCCGCTTTTAAATGGTAGTTTGGATCCTAATCCATCAAGGCCAGGGTTCGGGCCCCAGCATCCTGGGAAGGGGCCACAATAGTTTCTGACACTTGATTTGGAACCTTTGTTACAGAGCCAGATAATGGTAGCCGTGATGACAATAGGTCTCTTTGTATGATACTTTTAACCTTTTGATCTCCCACACATTATTTCCATTCATTTTTTTCTTTCTTTCTCTTCCACAATGCCTTAAATTACTCTAGCTAGAAGCAACCTTATAGAACATTCTGGCCAGCTCCTTCATTTACAGGTGAGGAAACTGAGCCCCAGAGAAAAGGAAGGGCAGTATGCTATGGTATATCCTGCTTTATAGAATGTAATTTCCTCTAGGGCCAGGACTGTCTTGTTTTTTAAATTTGTCTCCAATGCAAGTGCTCATTAAGATAGATGACTACTATGTATCAGGCACACAAATGTAAAAGACAGTGCCTGCTCTCCTTCTCCCCTATAGTCCCCTCCTGTCTCTTCCATGGTGCCCCTCACCCTCTTGGAAAAGCCAACTCTTTAGGCTGGGCCCCCTTCCCTTTTACCTTTACTCCATAGATCTTGTCCCTGTTTCCGTTTCTTGGGCAATCCCTGTATTTTATCCTTCACACAAAAATACCTTAGGTCTTCTCCCTGGGTATCTTGGTTGGTCCCTGGGTCGCAATTAGGAGCCACCTGAAGCACATGAGATACATTGCTTAGGTTAGAACAAAGCACCTTCTAATCCCAAGTCATAGAATCATAGAGTTTGGAGCTAGATGGGTTAGAGATAATAGAGTCCAACCACCTTATTTTATAGAAGAGTAAACTATAATTCAGAGAAGGACCCACAGCTAGTAGCTAAGCTGGGATTTGAACTCAGCTCCTCTGGCTTCAAATCTATTGCTGGTTCCATCCTTCCCTTCATGTTATATTCCCAGGTCATTCTCATTCAACTATATTCCCCTTTGGTGCCCCCATGTCCCAGGTGGCAGGAACAAACCTCACTGTCTGAGGTATCCAGCTCATCAGACTCTGGTTTCAAGGACTCAGCATGGTTGGTGTCTGGAAGGCACAAGAAAGAATGTCAGACTCTTGGTTTTAGTGAACTATGGCTTAAAAGGCCAGTTGTTTGGGGCCACATCTTATTCCATTGCAATAATGGGTTTTTAACTTCATCAGAATCACCTACTAAAGGAAGTCCCACTGTAACCCACCCAACAAGTTGTTGGTGTACCTTGACTTGAAGACCTATGATGAAGGAACCCAATACCTCCCAAAGAAGTCAGTTTCACTTTTGGATAGTCTAATGGTTGGGAAGTTTTCCATCATATTAAGCCTAAGCTGGTCTCTACAACTTCCCAGAAGTGCTTCAGGTTCTGCTCTCTGGGACCAAAAAGTGATAAGGACAGGAATTGAGCCTATGATTTTATGGGCTATATACCTATAGGCATAGGGAACTGGAACATGAAGGAACTTCCTTTATCAATGCAGGTAGGAACTTTCTCTTCAAATTATAGCCTTAGTGAGTTGCCTTGAACGCTGAGAGATTAAATGACTTGTCCACAGTCACACAGCCAGTTTATGTCAGGGGTCTCTCAGTTGGAAGCTGGCTCTCTATCCACTATGACAAACCTAAATCTTTACCCCCCATGATCGTCCTTGAAAAGTTGAGTGGAACATTTATGTCTCTCTAGGTTTTTCTTCTCCAGAATAAACATCTTTCAATTGTTTTTCATATGGTGTGGACTCAAGACTCTTCACCATCCCAGTTACCCTCCTCTGGACACTCTACAGCTCATCAGTGTCGTTCTTACACTGTGGAACTGAGAATATTCTAGTGTCCTCATGAGGCAGAGTACAGAGTGCTGTCATCTTCTTCCTGGAAACTATGCTGGTCTTAGTGGAGCCCAGAGCTAATATATTAGCTTTTTAGCTCTCCCATTGTATTGTCGATTCATATTGAGGTTGCGATCCACTAAAACTCCCAGATCACTTTCAAACAAACCTCTCTGATCTTCCACTTGGGAAGTTTGAGTGGTCTCTCTACCAGTGCAGATCACATTGGATGGCAACCGTTGTCTCTGTCCTTCTGGAAGTCTTTCAAAGAGTCTACTCAGCTTGGATGAGGTCCTCCTCTAATTGTTTTTGTATCTTAGGCTAGTTAGTGTGGTATAACATGTTCCAAACTGAATTCATTATCATCTCTTACCAAATTCTCTCTTCTTCTTAGCTTCCTTATTCATGGAGGTGCCTCTGTGTTCCCAGTCATCTAGGATGACTCCTCACTCTCTCTCAACCCCCATCCCCATATCTAATCTATTGCCAATCTATTTACATTTGTAACCTTTCACTTATAGTCTTCTCTCCATTGTTTCTGTCACCTTTGACAATGTCTCCATTGGTACTCTACCTCCCTCCTCTCCATTGATACTACTACCACTCTGGTGCTGACACTCATCACCACATGCCTACACTATTGCAATAAGTTGCTGGTTGATCTTCTTGCCTACAGTCTATCCTCCACTCCGATGTCAAATAAAACTCCCCAAAGCACAGGTCTGACCATATCACTTACCATTCAATAAACCAAGTCGTTCTGTATTACCTCTAGTTCCCTATTCTAGTTCTAGTCCTCTAGGATCTAGATCCACCAGGACTAAATATAAAATAGACAACTCTGGCATTCAAAACCCTGTATAAAATGGTTCTTTCTTACTGTTCTAGTTTTCTTACACTTTATTTCTAGACCCCTATCTACTCTGTGACCCAATGACATTGGCCTCCTTGCTGTTCCTCGGCCAAGACCTTCAAATTCCCAACTCCATTTTTTCCCCAGTGTTCCCTTTGCTTGGAATTCTCTCCCTCCTCACCCTCTCCTCCTGGATTGTTTGAAGTCTCAGCTAAAGCCTCACCTTCTGCAAGAAGTCTTTCCCAGTTCTCCTTATTCTTAGTATCTTTCCTCTGGGATGTTTTATGGTTTCTTCTGTCTTTATCTTGTTTATACATCATTGTTTGCACTCTGTCCTTTCAGACTGTGAGCTTCCTGAGGGCAAGGACTGTTTTTTTTTTTTTTTAACCCTTTCTTTGTATCAGTAGTGCTTAGTGTGTTGCATGTAGGAAGTACTTAACTTCAGTGGGCATTGACTTGAATTACAGGTTCTCTTAAATAAGATTCACAGTCATTCACAAGAGTTCAACCTAACAATCTCCACAGCAATAACTTAAGTGTATGAAGAATGCTTATTATCCAGATTAATTGCAGTTGAATGAACTGCCCATTGAACTGGTCCAACAGTATAGACATCACAGATGGACACTGAATTTTAAGTAGCAGGAAGAATAGTCTGGATTGCATTTGGGAAATTACCCAGCACTTTAAATGTCCTTGTCTTTCCTTTGAAACAAAAACAAACAATTTAAATCAACAAACATTTATTTGGTTCCCACTATGTGTCAGCCACTGTGCTAAGGAAAAAATGAGGGCAAAAACTAGTCCCTGCCTTCCAGGAATTTACTCACAGTTTAATGGGGAGACAACATACAAACAACTAAGTATGAACATAATATAGGCATCATCAATTGGAGTTAATCACCAAAGGGAAGGCACTAACTTAAAGGAGGACTGGGAAAGGTTTCTTAGAGAAGGCTGGATTTTAGCTGGTCCTTGAAGGAATCCAGGGAAGCTAGAAGGCAGGGGCTAAAGAGGGAGAGCATTCCAGGTATAGGGGCCATGGAGCAGTGAAGGGAGGAACAGCAAGCAGAACCACTAGATTGTAGAGTATGTAGAGGGGAGCAAGGTATAAGAAGACTGGAGAAATAGGAAGGGACCAGGTGATATGAAGGGCTTTCCAAGTCAAATAGAGGAGTTTACATTTGATCCTGAAAGCAATAGGGAGCCCTTCAATGAGGGAGAGGGTGGGGCATTATGAAACTTACAGTTTAGGAAACTCAATTAGACAAATGAGTAGAAGATGGATTGGAGAAGGGGGAGAGAATTTGAAACACAAAATTCTTAAAAGTGAATGTTTAAAATTGTTTTTACAATGAATTGGGGACAAAAACCAAAATAAAAAATATCTTTTCCATCCCTACCCCTTTAATGCTAATGTCTTTCATCTGTGGACTATCATCAATTTGTCTTGTGTATGTCTTGTGTATGAGGTTGTTTTTATGCTGTCTTCTTCATTAGACTATGAGTTCCTTGAGGGCAAGGATTGTCTTTTGCCTTGCTTTGTATTTCCAGTGCTTAGTACAGTACTACACAAGTAGGTGCTTCAAAAATGCTTTTTGACTGATTGGCTACTTTCTCCTATTCTTACTGCATAACCAGCCCATCTCCCTTTCCAGTCATCCATATCCTATATTATGTCTGGTTTCTTTCATAACCACAATGTCAATATAAATGTGGTTCAGTTCCTCTGGCAATATGTCAATTCGTTCACCGTTGGCCAAACAGCCCACATTAAGAATATGAACAATTGAATTAATGTTTATATACTGTGTAAGAACTGTGTAAATAATACCTTCTGTACCCTGCTTCATTATTATGAAAGTTGAAGGGAGAGAAGAGCATGTAAGACTGACGAGGATTTTGTATTTTGTCTCAGTGCCTTTTCTTCCTCTCCCTCCCCGCAAATAGCCATTATTTAGTGGGGTGCCAGCCCACTGCCAATGCTCCTTCCTGCATGTAGCTAGGAGAGCAGATACAGTGTGTAGGTTTATAGTATAGTTAGATGATAATAACAGTGTTTCTCTCTGTCTCATCAGGATATAGTGTTTCACAGTGGTTTGCAAAATGTCTTAGAGTAGATAGAGACTTTACTAGCCATAGTCTCACTTGATCTGTACTGAAGTATATAGGATAGAGATAATTATCCTAAATTTTCAGTTACTTTTCCACCATCCATCTCTTAGGGGATCCAGCCTTGCTCTTTTAGATACCTTGCTGGAATAGGATTCAGCCCTCTCTTGGGGAATATAATACCAGCTCAAAGAAAGTCTGTCACCCAGAAGAGGAGTTCTCTCATTGACATGTCATTCACTGACACCTTGGTGCAAAATAATTTATCATCCTGTTCTTGAGAACAGTTTTGGATATAGGCAGAGGCAGGGAAACTGGAGAACAAGGGGCAAAGGTCCCGGGCCCAGGAAAAGGAGCCTAGGCATGCCAAGCTTTCCAGATTTCCCAGTTTGCTAAGGGTAAGCTTGGCCCAGCAATAGGCCTCCCAGCCATACCTCCACCCTAGATCTCTTGATCGCCCCAGGATCTTCTTGTTAGACCCAAGGCTCAGTTTACATAGTGAGCTGGCAGTGGCCAAAGCAGTCTTAGGCCACATCTCTTGATGTGACTCATGGTCTGGCTCCCAGGAAGCAGGCACAAAGGGAGGTCATTCAATTATCACAACACGGGGAAGGCAACAGTCAGAAGGGAAGAGGTAGGAGAAGGATTCTAGAGTCTCAGTCACATAATATAATGCAGAAATCCGAACTGGAAGGGCCTCCAATGGAAATCTGTTTTAGTTCCTCCCCACCAACTGGGCAAATAACTAAGCCACTCAAGCTACCCCTAATGAGTTGTATCTTGGTTCTCTAATAACATGGCATTTGTATAATACTTTATATTTTTCAAGCAATTATACTTATATAAAACACTCATTCCTTTCCAAATATATTTACCTTTCTGTCATCTTATCTTCTCAAAATCCATGTGAGATAGGTAATATAAATTTATTCTTTTTCCAGTTTTACAGATGATAAAACAGAGGCTCAGACAGGTAAATTGGCCAAGATCAATGATACTACCCTGAACTACTTTTCAATTTTATCAAGGTCATTTTGAGTCTTAACCTCTGCAAATGTATGGGCCGTTATTCTCTATGCCATTGTCTGCATCATCAGTAAGCAGATTGAATAACGTATATCCCCAGGATTTGTTCATTCTGGATGTCCCTCCATGGGTTCACCATAACCCACTAATAATATTTTGTTCATGACATGGATACAATAGTACTATAGTTAGCAAGAATATTGGCTTTAAATCAGGAGAACAAAATTCTCATCCCAGCTCTACTGTTTGCTATTACATTACCTTGGGCAAGTCATTTTACCTCTCTGAGTTTTCACTTCCTCATCTATAAAATGGAGATAATTACTTAGAAAGGCAGCAGAGCACAGTGCGTAGAGTGCTGGACTTAGAGTCAGGAAGACCTGGGTTTGAATCTAACACTTGATCTTGGATCCACGGACATGTTGCTTTTCTTTCTGGGGTTCAATTTTCTCATCTTTATAATCTTTATAATGGGGATAATGCCTGTAGTATCTAATTTATAGTGTTGATCTCATGATCAGATGAAATAACATATGAAAAGCACTTTGAAACTTGAAAGTTCGAAATAAATGTCTAAATAAATTCTTATTATTACCTACCTCTAAGCTAAGGTATCCAGTGAGATCATGTATATAAATTACTAGAGAAATATAAACAATCATTATTACTATGACACCCTCAAGCCGTATCAGTCCTTTTATGGATGTGATATGATTTTAGGATGATAGGTTATAGAGACCATAAAGATCACCCAGTTCATTTTCTAGTTGAGGAAACTGAGAAGAGGCGATGACTGTCCATGGTCATCCAGGGAGTAAATGGCAAAGACAATAGCCTTTAAGCAATTATTTTACATTTTAGCAGAAGACTGTGGTTGAGAGAGGAAT
This sequence comes from Gymnobelideus leadbeateri, assembly GCA_011680675.1. Lineage (NCBI taxonomy): Eukaryota > Metazoa > Chordata > Mammalia > Diprotodontia > Petauridae > Gymnobelideus > Gymnobelideus leadbeateri. The sequence goes on from WOXC01008455.1 coordinate 287,894, forward strand.
TCAGAACTGTTGCAGAGATGGAAATATAATTTGCAACAAGCAATGAATTTTGTTATTGCTATCTAATCAATATGCTAAATTAAGCAATTTAAAAATAATAACTAATGTCTCCATAATGCTTTAAAGCTTGGAAAGAGATTTGCATATATTATCTCATTTTAGCCTCATACCAACCCTGTGAGGTAGGCGCTACTCACATTATTTTCAGTATATAAATTTGGGGCAGAGTGGATTAAGCTCTGATCTAGGAGTTAGGAAGACTTGAATTCAAATCCAGTCTCAGACACTTACTAGCTATGTGAGCTTGGGTAAGCCACTTAACCTCTGTCAGCCTTGGTTTTCTCATCTGTAAAATAGGGATAATAATGGCACCTGCCTCCCAGGATTGTTGTGAGGATCAAATGAGATAAAAATTATAGTGCTTAACACAATGCCTGGTACATAGTAAGCACTATATAAATGTTAGCTATTATTATTGGGAAGCTGAAATTCCCATTGGTTAAGTGACTTGTCCAGGATAACAGGGCCAGTAAGTATCAGAGGTAGAATTCTGAACCTAGGTCTTCCAAACTCCCAGTCCAGCAATCTTTCCATTGCTTCCCTTTATTTGTTATTTTGGTGACTACTAGTAGGATTACCTGGTTGACCATCTGCTTCTTGTTTCCGTAGAGACAACCTCAGCCTGATCCCTGGTTCATGTTCAGTGTCATCTGAAGTGAGCTTGCTGAGATGATGACCTTGGGGACATGGCATTTGCTCCTAGGAGATAACATGGAGGACAACCATACTTAGAATCTCTTGTGCTCTGCATGCTTCCTGATCTAAGCTGCTGATCCCTCCAAACATAGGGCTTAAAGAAGCCCTCTCTTGTGTCCCTGCTACCTCAACCCTTGTCCAGAGTAAGAGATTCCTGCATTTCAGACTGAGACAATATTCTGCTATTGTTCTGTGTTCAATCTTATTTCAAGTACCATGCCTTGTTATATGATATTTTCTAGGTTTTTCATGGGATTTTATAAATCATGAAACCCAACCCTAATTTTTATAGGTGACAAAACAGGTTGAAAAAATCAAGTGGCAGAGCTAGGATTTGAACTTAGGTCTTCTGATTTCAGTTGTGACATTTTTTCTACCACATTACACCGGGTGACTTTTAAGTACCCTCTTTAAAGATTAGATGATCTCCAAGGGTTTTTCTAACTTTGGGCATCTAAGCTCCTTTGGTTCTTGGTTTTCATTATTTTGCTTTTGAATGATGGGGTCTTTTTTTAAGGAGTCCCGTGAGACATTGTTTTAGGCACAGAAAATTTGACTTATTTAAAGAACAATCAATACAATAGTCTAGAAATCACTGTGCACAACTTAAGAAATTTAGAGGCCACTGAAAGGACAGCAGGGTGGTTTTTTTTTCTTTTTAATTTAAACAGTGCTATCATTTAGCTGTGGAAGTCTCTAAGGCCCCAAGTCCCATAGCTGTTATGGCAGAGAGAATAAGGATGGTGGCCAAGCAATTAACACTTTTTCATACAGTGTCTATAGTTCTCTAATATTTCCTCTGGGGCAAGCTTGTCTCATGGTTAGAGCGACAAGGAGGAGACTTCTCATGGACTTCCCAAGGACAGGGAACATGTATTATTCTGAGTACAGGTACTCAGAATATGAGCACATGTGGATGGGGTGGGGTTGCAGGTTGTGGAAAAACTTTTTGACTTACTTATCAAACAAGCCAAGAGGAACACAGGACTTGGAGTCACAAGACATAAGCTTTATTTCCAGATCTGTCACATATTAACAACAACAACCAAAAAAACTATTGAAAATCACTTTGATTTTTTTGTCTGAAAATTGCCTGTTCATATCCTTTGACCATTTATTAATTGGGGAATTACTTATATTCTTAGAAATTTGACTCAGTTCTCTATAAATTTGAGAAATGAGGCCTTTATCAGAGATACTTGTTGCAAATATTTTTTGAGGAGGGGATGGCAAGGCAATTGGGGTTAAGTGACTTGCTCAAGGTAACACAGTTAGTTAAGTTTCAAGTGTCTGAGGTCAGATTTGGACTCAGGTCCTCCTGACTTCAGGGCCAGTGCTCTATTCACTGCGCCAACTAGCTGCCTCATGAAATTAAAAAAATTTTTTTTTACATTTTATATAATTAGAATGATCTATTTTACATTTTGTAACGGACTGTATCTTTTTTGGTCCTAAATTCTTCCCTTATCCATAGATCTGACAGGTACACTATTCCATGCTCTCCTAATTTGCTTATGGTGTTATCTCTTATGTGTAAATCATGTACCCATTTTGACCTTATCTTGGTATATGGTGGGAGACATTGGTCTATACCTAGTTTCTAACATAGTTTTCCTGTTTTCCCAGCAGTTTTTTGTCCCCAAAACTTGGATCTTTGGGTTTATCTATACTAGATTACTATGGTCATTTACTATAATGTATTGTGTACCTTATCTATTCTACTGATCCACCACTTTATTTCTTAGCTCGTACCAGATTGTTTTGATATATAACCTATATCTTATTGCTTACCCTCTCAGGGAGGAGAGAGAGAAGGGAGGAAGGGAGGAATAGAATTTGAAACTCAAAACTTTAATTTTTCTCCCACTTAATAGTATTATATTTTTTCCAATTACATGTAAAGAAAGTTTTCAACATTCATTTTTATAAGATTTTGAATTCTAAATTTTTCCCTCTCCCTCTCTCCTCTCCTCTGTCCCCAAGACAGCAAGTAATCTGATATAGGTTATAGATGTACAATCATGTCAAGCATATTTCTACATTAATCATGTTGTGAAAGAAGAATCAGAACAAAAAGGAAAAACCATGAGAAATAAACAAAAAACAAATGAAAATAGTATGCTTTGATCTGCATTTAGAGTCCATAGCTCTTTCTCTAGATGTAGATAGCATTTTCCATCATGACTCTTTTGGAATTGCCTTGGATCACTGTATTGCTGAGAATAGCTAAGTCTATCATAGTTGGTCACTGCAAAATGTTGCTGTTATTGTGTACAATGTCCTCCTGGTTCTGCTCATTTCACTCAGTATCAGTTCGTGTAGATCTTTCCAGGTTTTTCTGAAACTTGCCTGCTCATCATTTCTTATAGCCCAATAGTATTTCATTACATTAATATACCACAACTTGTTCATTCATTCCCCCAACTGATGGACATCCCTGCAATTTCCAGTTCTTTGCCACCATAAAAAGAGCTGCTATAAATATTTTTGTAAATGTGTGTCCTTTTCCTTTTTTTATGATATCTTTGGGATACAGGCCTAGTAGTGGTATTGCTGGATCAAAGGGTACAGTTTTATAATCCTTTGGGCATGGAACTCAAAACTTAAAAATATGTTAAAATTGTTTAACATGTAGCTGGGGAAAATATTTTAAAAATCACTTTGAGATTGACAAAGCACTTTCTTCACAGATGCTCCTCTGAGGTAAGTAGTATGTTATTTTCATTTACAAATGAGGAATTTGAACTAAGAAAGATGAAATCATTTGTCCAAGACAGCATAAATAGTAAGTAGCAGACCTGGGATGTGAACATGTCTTCTGACTCCAAGTCCAGAAAGACTAGTTGTATAACATTTCACCTTGTGCCTTATTTTTCTTCACTTTAAAATTAGTGAAGTGATCTCTTTGGCCTCTCAGATCCTTCCCCCCTTCAAGTCTAAAATTCTGCTATTCTATGATCTAGGCCTAAACTACAAGGGACCTCAGGGAAAACTTGCAGATGGTTTGGGTGATAATGGAGCACAGATTGCTATGGAAACTTGGAGTAGGGGAAGGAAACCCTACTTAGAATGCCCTCTCTTCTTTTTTACTCTTCTACCCGTCCTTCAAGGTTTGAAACTTCCAAGATTACTCTAGCCCACACTGAACTATCTGTTCTCTAAACTCTGATTGTACCTGGACTTCATACTCCATATTTTTTACTTATTGTTCTCTTTTTCACATGTGTTAGTCTTGTTTCCTTAGCAAGACTGTGAGCTTTTTGAGGGCAGGGTGGTGGCTTTTCTAAACCACACTTGAATAAAACTTTCCTACCATATCCCCAATAAATGCTCAAGTCTTTGCTTAAAGACCTCCAGGGATGGAGGGGACCCACTACCTCCAGAGACAACTAATTTCATTTTTTGGATAACATTAATTGTTATGAGATTTTTCCTTATATGAAGCCTGAGTTTGCCTCTGTAACTTTTAGCCATTGCTCCTAGTCTTGTCCTCTGGAGCCAGACAGAAAAGTTTAATACATCATCCAAAGGATAGCCATTCGAATACCTGATGACAGTGTTCCAAGTCCCTTAATCTCAAATTCTGTTTTCCTTAGTATCTTCCTGTCATTCTATCAGCATCCCTGCTACTTGTCTTAGCTACAGATAACCAGCCACCCATGTGATATAACTTAAGGGTGCTGTGAGACAAAATTCTGAAATGTATTATAAAGGGGTAGTTTGTGGAACTCTCAAAAAAGGAACAGTGATTATGAAATGTCAGAATGGCTCTACCCAAAATGAGGTCATTTAAAAAAAACCTAGTGGCCCTTTTTGTAGTAGCAAGAAAATGGAAAGAAAGTACATAAATGAACAAGTTGTGTAAATTAGTGTAATGAAATATTATTTGCTAAATAACATTTTAAAAGAAATACGTTTTGAAATATTATTTGCTAAATAATATTTTAAAATAAATATGTTTTGGGGCGGCTAGGTGGCGCAGTGAATAGAGCGCCGGCCCTGGAATCAGAAGGACCTGAGTTCGGAGCCAGCCTCTGACACTTAATCCACACAAACAAAAACCTAGCCGTGTAACCTTGGGCAAGTTACTTAACCCCAATTGCCCTAAAGGGGCGGCTAGGTGGCGCAGTGAGTAAGAGCACCGGCCTCGGAGTTGGGATGACCCGAGATCAGATCCGGCCTCAGAAAATGAGCACCCACGAATAAATAATGACTAGCCGTGTAATCTTGAGCAAGTTACTTAACCCCAATTGCTTAAAAAAAAATGTTTAAAAAAAATAAATATGTTTTAAATGTTTCAAGAAATTATAAAACGAGGAATTTGGAGAAATGTGAGAAGACTTGTATGAAATGAGGAAGAGTTAAAAAAAATAGAATCAGTAGGACAATATGCAGGGCCACAATAGAGTTTAAAAAATGCTAAAAAAAAAAAAAACATAGCTTAGTGCATAGTAAGGGAAATGACCTATATTGTTTCCAGAGGACAGAGAATGAAACACATTTCCCTTTTCCAATAGAGAGGTGATGCTCTGGGTGCAGGACGTTACACACCCTGGCAGAGAAGGCCACTCTGTGGCTTCATTTTGCTGAGCTGTTTTAAATGGTTACAGGGAAGGGCTCTCTAATGAAATGATAGTGATGTACAAAGCAAAAGGCATTTATAAAACATTTAAAAAGGTCATGCCACATTAAACCTACTTGCTTAGGTGACAGGGTTATTAAAGTAGTAGATTAGGGGAATGTAGTAGCTATGATCAACTTAGCTATTAGCAAGGCATCTGGTAAAATCTCTTAGGTTATTTTGTGGAAAAGATAGAGAAAGATGGGCTAGATCATGCTACAATAGGTGTATTTGGAATTGGTTGAAAGACTAAATCCTCAAAATAGCTACCTTGCCAATGTCATCTTGGAAAGAGGTATGCAGGGAAATATCTGGGCTTGGCCTTGTGTTAATAAACATTTTTTCTCTTTTTTAATTAGTTTAGACAGAGGTTTACCCAGAGGCTACAGATGGCTGAAGGGAAAAGGGTTGCCTTCCAAAAACAGACAGAGGAGCCAGGAGAGGATCACTAATTTTCTGCTCTATTCAATTAATTAAATATTGACAAATATTGAAGCTATGGGAGGTATAGAAGTAAAAGTCCCAGGGCCTGTCCTTAGCTTTTGCATTGGCACAGGTAAATTGAGTATAATGTGGAAAAAAAAGGACATTAAAGGCAGCCTACTGCCTGAAAAACTCCAGAGGTTCCCTATTAGCTCTAGGGTGAAATATCTGTTTGGTGTGTAAAACTCTTTACAAGGTATCTACTTCCCAGCATTTCAGTTTTCTTACACATAAATCATCTCCTGGCCCCTTGAGGTACAGGCTTACTCACTGTTCCTTACACAGTATACAACCCATCCCATCTCCATGCCTTTGTACTAGGCTATGCCCTCTTCTTGGAAGGCTCTCCTTCTTCACCTCTGCCCTTTGGAATCCCTGGTCCTACAAGATTCAGCTTAAGCAGCCATCTTCTTCGAGAAGTGTTTCCTGTCCTCTACCCTTGTCCCTGGCCACTCCCTACCTCAGGTGCTGATGCCGTCTCCTCCTACTATGCTGTGGACATGTCTACTTCGAATGTATCTTGCATATGTCAGAATATAAGCTCCTTGAGGTCAGGGACTATTTCATTTTTGTCTTTATACCTTCCAGTACTTGGCAGAATACCTGGCACTTGGAAAGTGAAGAATGGTCGGTTTGTTGATTGGTTTGGAAGGCAGTCTCTGAAGGGTACAGACAAGATAGTAGGAAAGGAAAGACCAATGTAGGCAGTAGTGTCCAGGAAGTCTTCCTAGAAATGAGGATCTTGAGATGGAGCCCTTGGGAGGAGGGTGGTCCCGCCCTGGAGAAGGCTTAGCAGGGAGGGGAAAGACTGAGGCCCCTGGTGCCTGAACTCCTGGATGGACAGGCACCAATCATACTCTAGTCTGAACCATCTGGACAGCTCTTTAGCCCCAGCCGAGTAAGCTGAGGTGTGCTAGAGGGCACAGGACACTCTGTTGGCAGGCACTGTGGTAGACTCCCTGATGTTTGTTTGAAAGTCCAAAAATACTCTCAAGGGGTAGCATTTCCTTTGGGGACCCCTATGTTCCTGCTCTGAGGAGAATGCTTTAGGTTTACATAAATCACAAATCCTGGTTTGTTTCAAAAGGCAGATAGTTACTGAGTAATCTTTTCAGGAGACATCAAGGTGCCTGGGGTAGTGCTGGAGCCCCTCCCCAGGTGGCTCAGAGAATTTGAGAGTCACTAGGCAATAAATCAGGATTTGTCACCTGTCTCCATAGGAGTCAGAGAGAGGCCACTCAGAATATTGGACGTAGAGGGGAAGGAGCGGATGGGGTAATTAAACCCCAGTAGTTCCCTTAGGAAGAATAAAGGAATGAACGACAGTCATTAATGCATCATTGGGGCTGCTAGGCTTAGAGAATTAGACCCCCTTTTGTTTACCTGTGCTGTTTTGGCCTTTGGGAGTCTCCATGCTATATTCTATTATCTCTCCATTTCTTGGAGTAAACACACCTAAACCACAATATGAATGTATTTTCCTTTTGGTTCACACAAAGCTAGAACTGGAGGTAAGAATGTTAATGGTGAAATGAAATATAGATTATTCTTGAAGATTTCCTCAGAGCTTAAATTCAGAGTGGAGCCAAAATATAAGCAGAATTTGTGATAGAATCATGAAATGCAATATGTAAGTGAATGATTTACATTCTGAAAGCCCTAGACAGAGGCTAGAAAAACCTGAACCCAGATAAGTAAAGGGAGTAAGGAAAGGTAAGAGGAGGAGAAAGGACAAATGTTTGTTGCATTTGGGATGACTTTCTAACTAACCTACCTTACAGGTGTCAAAAACACTTCTTTCACTACCTATCTACCCTTAATGGTGCAATTAAATATCTCATCTCATGAGGATCCATTTTCATAGCTTCATGTGGAATAAGTATCACCTATTCTGTACCCATTGCTGAGATAATGTATTAAGGTATTTTGAAAATCTTGGGCACTATATAAATGTCACCTACCCTTGACCCTTATTTTCCACCGTAACCTGGGCAAGTCAGTTGCCTGCTATGTGACTGAGTCAATTTCTTAAGACTTACCTGCTGTGATATAGACAAGTTAGAAGACAAGCTTTTCAGATTTTGAGATAACACAGTTAATATGATTAGCTAACACACTAGGTTACAGAGTGAGGATTCCAGAAGAACTTGACAGGCTAGAGCACTGGGCTGACTTTAGTAATGTTAAATGTGAAGTCTTATTCTTGGTTTAAAAAAAAAAATCAACTTCACAAGTACAAAAAGACAATGGTGCACCTAGATGGCTGTTAATCTGAAACTATAAAGGAATTTTAGTTCGTTGTAAGCTCAACAGAAGCCAACAGAATTATATGGTAGGCAAGAAACATAATAAATGCAATCTTAGGCTTCATTAACGTAGGTCTGGTGTCTAATTTAAATTATGTCTGACTTTTGTACAGATTTAGTCAAATCACTCCTACTCAAAATCCTTCCACCGCTTCCTTATTGCCTACAATACAAGCCAGTACCCAGGACAGTGCATACACTTAGTAAATGCTTATAGAGGCTTGTGGATTGATATTAGGTCCTTAATAAATGTTTGAATTGAATTCTTTTTGGTTGAGCTTTTGTCTCTCATCAAAGTACAAACACATTTTTTAATACGTCTCTTCCTCATTAGCAGTGTGTAGGAGTAGTTGTAACTATCATTGACATTAACATTAGATTTCTCAATGCTTTTCCTGATGGCTGGCCAGAACAGGAGAGAGGTATCAGGGATCAAGAGGGATGTCTGTCGGGTTTCTCTAGGCAGGTGAGTGGCAGTGGGTGGTCACCTGAGAGGGGACACTGGGATAAAAGGAAGCTGCCCCGAAGCCAGACCTGGAGGCCTCAGTGATCTGAACTGGTCCAGCCTCTGACTTGTGAGTGGCACCCTTAAAAAGAGTTGAATTCCATCAATCACAGACTTGCTTAATAAGTCAGGCCTGCTTGTGCAAGGCTCTGTTGGGAAGTGGGGAGAACCATTTCGAGCTCTGGTCACTTACCAAAGTAGAAGGGGGCTCATCTCTCTCCTGGTTGCAGATTCGATCTGCATCTCTATGAACGTCTGCGGGGTGGGAGGTTGGGAATTTGCTTAGGGTCTCTGGAGCCAGAAGGGAGTGATCCCCTTTGCCCCTCTGTGCCGAAGATCTTTCCCCCAACCTTGGACTTGGGCTGCGAGTCTCTGGGGGACTAGGGGACTTGAGCCAATCAGGGAGTCTAGGGGCTTCCCTACACCGACCATAGTCGGAGAGATCCAGGGGCTTGTCCAGGGTATAATTCCGGCTCGTTTCCTCCTTCTCCCTTGGCTCTGAACAGTTGTTCCCCACTAGGAGCAATGGTCTCACAGGCTCTGCGCAAGGCTCCCTGGGCGGATGCTTCTCTTCCTGCCGTGTCTCTTTCCCCCCGGAGTTTGCAGCCTGGTGGGGAGAAGAGGGCGGCTTCTCCTCCAACTCCGCTGGGGCCGTATCTCGGTCTCTGGTGCTTTCCACCCGAACTCGGAGCCCCCTAAGCTGCTGCTGGGCTAGGAGGTACTGGAGCCTCTCCCTCTGCTCCAGGAACTGGAGCGTGCCCTCCAGTCTCTGGTCCCGCATGTACACGATAGCTCCGGGAAGGTCTAAGAAGGCCGGGCGGTCCTCCCAGTCCTCCTGCAGCCGACTCCGGACTTCCTCGCCCTCCCCGCCCTTCAACCCGCTCCTCGAAAGGCTCTGGGCCCCGGGGGGCGAAGAGCAGTGACTCCGGAGGCCGAAGCGACGCAGGGACAAGTGGCGGTTGAGAAGACACAGATGCTCGCTGCGGGCTGTCAACTTCAGGGATTCATAGGAAGAGGCGGACTCTCGGGAATCCTGCTTGTTCGTTTTCACGTAACTGAGTCGGGCACCGGGAGAAAAAGACAACACAGGGCAATTGACCAAGCAGATGAGAGAACGAGAAAAATGCGCTTAAACCCTCTGTCCTTAGTTTACCCTTCTGTAAAGTGAAGGGGCTGGATTTGGTGGACTTTCAAGGTTCCTCCCACCTCTGACATTATGCTTTATGGTGAAAAGAACACTGTTTTTTATCATCTACCGCTGTGGTTCATATATGTTCAGAACTGGAAGGGATCTCAGAGACCAACCTTCACATTTGATAGGTGGAGAAATTGAGACCCAAAGAGTCTTATCCAAAGTAATAAGTAGGATTTGAAACTAATCCCCTCTGACTTCAAGATCAGTACTTTTAACACTAATATTATATGCACCTGTATTTACTGGTCCCTCTAAATCATCCTTCATAGGGGTGCCAGGCCAGGCCATGTCACTGCTGGAAAATATTCATTAAACTGAATTCTGGGATTTTAGGTTCAGAACTCAAAGAAGTTAGTACTTTTAACCCATATTAGGAACCTGAAGGATTTTCAATGGAAGATCCAACAAGTACATTGAGTGTCTCTACTCCCTTAAATATTTCTTCACCCTAAAGTATAAGAAAAATAGTTGATACTTTTTTTTTCCTCTATGCCTAGTGTAGTGGCCAGAAGGTTGTCATTGTAGTCAGGAAGTTCTGGGTTCAAATTCGGTCTGACAAATATTTGGCTATGTGTTGTAGGGTAAGTCATGTAACTTCTCAATATTTCAGACATTTGGTCTAAGATTGGATGTTGTAGAACAGTTGCAAGTCTGAATCACTAGAGGGAGTTTACAAACTAGACCTCTACCTTAATGAAATCTCAAGTCTAGACTTCTATTGCCTTCCCACATCTGGGGTATTGTAAAATTATAGAATATTAGATCATATGGGGAACATAGCCACCTCCAAGTGAAACTTCTTTCTGGCTAGAATGCCTTTCTTCTTACTTTTTTTCCTCTTCAGGACCTACAGAATCCCTTAAGAATCAATTCAAGACTCATAAAACTTTTTCTGTGAAGCCTTTAATGATCTTTGCTACCACTGAATTTTTATAGTACTTAGGTTTGTCCCATTCAGTAGGCACTTATTACCTAGAGCCTTTTATTATTAGCTCTTTTTTGCATACTGGTGAGACTTGTTTCTCTAAGTAGACTTCAAAGTCCCTGAGGGCAGGGTCTCCATTTTCTCTTTGTCCTCTCTTCTCTTCAACCTTGGGACCTTGCATTCAATAAATATTTGTTAGTTGGTATTAATTGAGTTTGCATTTTCTTTGCTCACACCAATTGAAGGCTTTGTGGACTTGAGGTTGTGGAAACCCTCTTGGAATAAGTATGTGGTGAAGTGCTGGTCCTACCTCTGATCTCTCTTCCACCACTTTATTCATTCTTCCCTATCCCTTCCTCTGATCCCGCTCCCAAGTGAGACAGGGGAAACTAGCTTGCAAGTAAATTTTTGCCACTAAAAACCTCCAGTGAGGACCTAGATGCAGATAATTAAGAGCTGGTTCTATACAAAGGGAAAGAAAAAGAATTTTTTTTGGGGGGGGGGGGGTTTGGAATCATTTACGTTCAGCTCTCACTTCTACCAATACCTTAATCTTTTCAAACAACTAATTATAGAAAACAAACATCTAGTTTCTGGTGACAGACTTGGAGGAATGTAGAGCAACAGGAAGGTTTGCTCCTATTGGGAATAGTTTTTACCTCAGATGTAATTTACATTCTGTACCCCAGATGGATTCTACAAACATAATTTCCTTTTTTTGTGTGTGTATTTGTCCTCCTTTCATAGGGGGGCAGCACACAGGGAGAAGCCATCAGGGATGTTACCTAGTGAGAAACAGCAGCCTGAGCTTTCTTCATAATTCAGTACTTAGTTATGTTCTCTCTGGAATGAAGAATCATAGGACCAAAGGGATAGGAAGTAGAGCTGTGATATCATTGGCATAGGGAACTCCTGCCAACTCTAGGGAGTTGCCCATTGAGAATTTAAGTGGTTTACATAGTCACATAGTCAATATGTGTTAGAGGGCAAAACTTATACAAAGTCTTCCTGGCTTTGAGGAAAACCCCACTATGCCCCAATGCCTCTCAATAGGGTCATAGAAAAGATAATCGAAGGATAGAGCTGGGAGGGACATTGGAGGTAACCTAGTCCAAGCCCTTCATTTATGAATGAGGAAACTGACATCTAAAAAGAAGAAATGAATTGTCTAATGTAGCACAGCTGGTTAGCAAAATCCAGTGTGAAGGAAGCCCCATCACATTTAAAACAGGCTCTTTCTTCAAGTAAGGTGCAATTAATTTGATTATATAATGACAGAGTGAGCTTCTGTGCTCATCCAAAACTTCTGTTATTGTAAAACTCCCCAGAATGAGTTGGAAGTGATTGAAGCCAGCTCAGCAGAGGTACCAATCATGCTTTCAATCAACAAATATTTACTGAGCACTTCCTGGATACTCAGGTGCTATGGGTTAGACAAGAAAGGAGAATAGTTAGAGCCTTTGGAGAACTGACTGACTAGTTGGGGAGAGAATAAGTACTCAGGGAAGTAGTGTGTAGTGCAGTGTAAAGAGTAGCAGATTGGGGGAAGGGAGATTTGGGTTCTAACCTCAGCACAGTCCTATTAACCTGACCTCAAGAGATAGGAGAGCTCTGGAAAGGAGGGAGGTGAAGAAGGTAGTTTCCAAACAACTTGAACAAACTTAGTTTGATTTAGAGAGCCCTGATTGAAAGACTCAGACCAGGATGGGATAACCATAAGGACAAAAGGGACAGTTACCCAGAGTTCCCCTTTGCCTGGAGCTCCAAAGGCCCTCTTGGAATAAGCATGTGGTGAAGTGCTGGTCCTACCTCTGATCTCTCTTCCACCACTTTATTCATTCTTCCCTATCCCTTCCTCTGATCCCGCTCCCAAACTCAATCAGCTTCATCGAGTCATTGACAGACAAAACAGGGTGCAAGACTTAGCTCAGACTGTGCAGCCCAGATGTCAGGTCCTGGGGAAGTGAACAGGACTCTACTCCAGCACAGGGACGGAGCTTGAGTCAGGGCTGGGATGGAGATCCCTACTCAGGAGGGTGGAAATGATGGAGAATATAATACAAGGGGCAGCTTCTGGAGAATTCCTAGGAATGAGCAGTTCCTTCAGTATTTCCTCCTGTTACCTTGTTCCCTTTTTTTGAACAGATCAGCACTTCCTTTGAGTTCTTGGTTTTCCCAATCTTTCCATACCATAGTACTCCACCCCAAGCCTAGGTTAGGTAGATCAGGTGGCTCCAATAGACTCTCTAATTGATTGCCATGGAGATGATATTCTATTTTGGTCTAGGCATTTGGATAGCAACAACTGGACTGCTGTGGAGATGGGACCCTCACTCTGGGAAGTGTATAGGGGAAGGCCAAATCTACTTCATCCTGATTCATTCCATTTAATATATGGGAGGGGGTCCCTTTTACCTGGGACTGTTTTTTGGGGGCTGTTTCAGGGCTTTCCTTTTTCTTAATTATAGGATTATAGATTGAAATTGTTTGTTATATATTATAGATTGAGGCTGGCTGACTTTAGAGGTCATCTAGATGACCTTAGAGGTCAGCTAGTCCAGTTCCTTCATTTTGGATGTAAAGAAACTGAGGACCAGAGTGGTTAAGTGATTGATCCAAGGTCACACAGGTAGTAAATGGCAGATTTGGGGTTTGAATCCTGGTCCTCAGACCCAATGCTCTTTTTGCTGTACCATGTTCCACCCCCAACTCAGATGTGATCTGCTGTGTGTGCTGAGGAGATTGGAGAAGAGTAGCTCCACTCACCTGTCCAGGGTATGACTTCGGTCATAGGATGGGGATGGAGGGCTGCTTTTTGGTGGAGGTGGAGTGGCTGCTTCAGAAGAATTTTTCTCTGAAAGGTAAGCCTGGGACCCTGGTCTGACCACAGCAATGGTCCCATGCAGCTGATTAGAAATCCGATGGGGATTCTGAAGAGAGGGGAAATGAGAAGAGCATCAGGGTTATAATATTCATTATACCTAAACAAGGGCACATGGAATCCTATGCAGATGTGCCCCACTTTAAGCAACTCTCTGTGTGTATATATATAAACATACATATATATATATATGAGTATATAAATATTATATGTTATATGATATAAATATGATGTGTATGTAAATAAGTAAACACATTCAACAAATAAGTCAGGGATTGGTTATTCACATTACAGAAAAGATAATTTACACTACAAAAGATAGTAATCTACTCCTTACACTGCTGACTTATGTGACGTTGGACAATCATCTAACCTCACTGGCTCAGTTTTCTCATCTATTAAATGGGGATAGTACCTGTTGTGACTCTGTCATAAAGCTTTTGTGAGAATAAAATGTGAAATTTCTTTGAAACATACAAAGCTCTGTAAAATATTCTTTAAGCAGTAAGTTACTCACTGTATTTAAATGTTTGTTTATAGATTACAATGTCTTAGAGTCATAGAATCTCAGAGCTTCAAGAGAGCATAGGTATTGTCTAGTCTAACCTGTACTCAAATAATGAGTTTCATCTGTAACATCCTTGGCAAATGGTCATTCAGCTTCTGCTGGAAGACCTACGGTAATATTCAGGACAACTGGCTGGGTATGTCCAATAGACAGCAGTTGGTGAAGTGGAATTAGAGCTCAGGACATAGATTAGGGCTGGATATAGAGATTTAAGTCAACTATAAAGAAATGATAGTGGAACCTATGGGAACAGATGAGATTATCAAGAAAAGAGGTATAGGGAGAGAAGAGAAGAGAAGAGGAAAGTCCCAGGACAGAGCCTTAGGTGAGGGCAATGTGATTAGGGGCAGAGACAAGGATAGAGATCTTGCAAAGGAAATTCACTTTAGGAGATTGGTAGTCAGAGCAAAGTCAGAGAGCAATCAGAACAGGAAAAGGCAGTGTCGTGAAAGCTTAGGGAAGAGAGAGTTTAGGAGGAGAGAATGATCAATATTGTCAAGTGCTTCAGTGTCTAAGGGCTAAGAAAAGACTGTGAGATTTAACAATGAAGAGATCCTTGGTAAACATGGATAGGGCAGTTACATTGTAGTGCTGGAGTTGGAAGTCAGACTGCAAAGGGGTGCAAAGGAAGTGATAGAGAGAAGTATAGATAATTTTTCTTTTCTAGGCATTTGATTGTGAAAGGAAGGAGAGATATAGGACAGTATAGCTAGTTTCCAATTAGTGAGAATAAAGAATCCCCTGAAGCAATCATACATGTTTAAGTTTGCACTTTTAAAAGTTATAATTATATAAAATATGGTCCTTTGTTCTAGCTCAGTGAAAATACTGGGCCCTGACTGTGGCTTTCCATTCTAATTGTTCTTGCTAACTTTTGGTGTGTGTGGTCAGCTTCCTAAAGCACAAGTCTAACTACATCGTTCCCTTCCTCAAGAATCTTCATTGGCTCCCTATTGCCTTTTAGGATAAAATACAAAGTCCTCAATTTGGCATTTAAAACCTTTCCCAATCTGACTTCACTGTATCTTTTCAGGCTTATTTCACATAACTCTCCCTTATATATCAAATATTCCAGTTAAGCTGGATTACTTGCAGTCCATTTCCTCCCTATGCACATCTATGTGCCTTTGTACAGGTTTTCCTCATCCTTTAAAGGCACTCCTTCCTCAGCTCTTCCTCTTAGAATATTTTTCTTGAAGGGTTAGCTATAGGAAGCCTTTATCTAGTCATTAATGTTTCTTCATTCCTTAAATTGCCTTTTTAATATTTATTTATTTGCATTTCATATTCCCCTCCACAGTAAAATGTAAACTCTTTAAGGACAAGGTTTTTACATTTTGTCTTTGTTTCCTCAACTTCTGTAAGAGTGCCCTGCACACTTAATAAATGCTTGTTCACTTGAATTGGATAGGGAAAGTTAGTATTTTTTATAGTAGTTCATTCCAATTTAGGTTAATTCTAATCATTATGATATTTTTTCCCAAAATTTATGTCCTAATAGTTTCTAAACATTACCTCTGATTCTGTACTCTGGGGACAGGTCTAATCTATCTTCGATATGAATATGCTTCAAACATTTGAAGATAAGCTCTCATGTCTACCACCTAAGCCTTTTCTTGTCTCGGTTAAACATCCTTTGTTCCTTCAGGTCATTTTGGTAAACCTTGCTTTTGACATCTTGACTGTCTACCATGGTTGTCCTCATTAGGATATTCTATGTCTTGTCAATATCTTTCCTTAATGGTTGCACTTATGAGTAAAGTTCAATGGGACTTAAACTTCACAAAATGCCAGAGCTAAACTTCCAGGAGCCAAGATGGTGGAGTAAGCAGTAAATTGCTGTAACTCTTCCATATTCACCTCCAAACAACCATAAAATAGCACCCCCCCAAAATCCTGGAACAGCAGAACCAGCAAAAAGATGGGGTGGAATAATCTTTGAGTCCAAATAAATTACAAAGAATGGAAAAAAATAGGTGAAAATGTAAAATACATCATTGGAAAAACAGCTGACCTAGATAGATTCAGGATAGACAATGTCAGAATCACTGAACTACCTTAAAGCCAGAATCAAAAGGAGGACCTGCACAACATCTTTCAAGAAATTATCAAGGAAAACTGCCCTGATATCCTGAAACTATAGGGCCAAATAGGCATTGAAAGAACCCAATGATCACCTCAGAAAAGAGATCCCCAAATAAAAACTCCAAGGAACATTATCGTCAAATTTCAGAGCTATCAGGTCAAGGAAAAAGTACTGCAAGTGGCCAATTCAAATATTGGTGAGCCACAATCAAGATTACACAGGATTTAGCAGCTGCAATATTAAAGTATCAGAGGTCATGGGACATAATATTCTCAAAGGCAAAAGACCTAGGACTACAACCAGAATCACCTACCTGGCAAAATTAAGCATAATAATACCTCAAGGGGGAAAAATGGTTGTTCATTCAATGGTTGTTCAAAAAATCCTTCAACAACCAAAAATGGTTGTTCAAAAAATCCTTCAACAACCAAAAATGGTTGTTCAAGGATTTCAAGCTTTCATAAGGAGAAGATCAGAATTGAACAACAACAACAAAAATGATCTCCATTATCAAGACCCAAGAGAAATCTAAAAAGTGAAAAGGGAAAAAGAAAACATAAAGGATTCAATGGAACTGAACTTTTTATGTTTGTACATGGGAAGACAATAACTGTAATTCTTAAAAATTGTACCATTATTAGTATAATTAGAAGGAATAGACATAGAAGTAATTGGTATAAGGTGAATTTGAGGAAATGATATAAAAATAATTAAGGGATGAGAAAGAGGAGTACACTGGGTGCAGAAGGAAGGGAGAGGAAGAATGGAGTAAGTTATTCTACAAGAAAAGGTGGGAAAAGACTATTACAGTGGAGGAAAAGATGGGAGGGTGGGTGATGGACATCACCTGAACCTTACTCTCATCAGTATTGGCTCAAAGAGGGAAATAATATACACAATTAGTTGAATACAGAATTCTGTCTTATACAACAGGAAAGTAGGAGGGGAGGAGATTAAGTAAAGGCTGGGGGCTGATGGAAGAGAAGGCAGGTTGGTGGAGGCAGTAGATAGAAGCAAAACACTGTCAAGGAAGGAAAGGGTGAAAGGAGAGACAGGACAAATAGGAGGAAAAATAGAATGGAGGGAAATACAGTTAGTTATCATAACTGTGAATGTTAATGGGATGAACTTTCCCATATAATGGAAGCAGATAGCAGGGTGGACCAAAAACCAGAATCCTACCATATATGATTTACAAGAAACACACTTGAAGCAGAGACACACACACAGAGCTGAGGCACTGGGGCAGAATCTATTATGCTTCAGGGGAAGTAAAAAAAAAAAAAAGGCAGGGGCAGCAATCCTGATCTCAAATAAAGCAAAAGCAAAAATAGATCTAATTAAAAGAGAGAAGGAAGGAACCTACATCTTGCTTAAAGGTGCCGTAAACAATAAAGTAATATCAATACTAAACATACATGCACCAAATGGTATAACATCCAAGTTTTTCAAGAAGATAAGTGAGTTACAGGAAGAAATAGACAGCAAAACTACACTAGTGAAGGAGCTCAACTGTTCCCTCTCAGACTTAATAAATCTAACCCCCCAAAAATAAACAAGAATAAAATATGATAAAAGTTAGATATGACAGACCTTTCGAGAAAACTGAATGGGAACAGAAAGGAACTCTTTTTTTTTTTCTCAGCAGCATGTGGAACCTACACAAAAACTGACCATATATTAGGGCACAAAACTCTCAAAATCAAATGTAGAAAGGCAGAAATATTAAATGTCTTCTTTTCAGGTAATAAAACAATAAAAATTACATTCAATGAAGGGCAGTGGAATGGTATATTGAAATTAATTGGAAATTTAATAGTCTAATCCTAAAGAATAAATGGGTCAAAGAATAAATCATAGAAACAATAATTTTGTTAAAGAGAATAACAACAATGAGACAACATCCCAAAATTTATGGGATGCAGCCAAAGCAGTACTTAAAGGAACATTTATTTCTCTAAATTCTTACATCAGCAAAACAGAGAAAGAGCAGATCAATGAATTGGGCATTGCAACTTAAAAGAACTAGAAAAAGAACAAATTAAAAACCCCAAATTGAATACCAAACTGGAAATCCTGAATATCGAAGGTGAAATTAAAAAATGAAAGTGAAAAATAACTATTGAACTAATAAAACTAGAAACTGATTTTCTGAAAGCAAGCAAACAATAAGATAGATAAGCCATTGGCTAATTTGATTTTTTAAAAAAGGAAGAAAACCAGATATCCAGTATGAAAAATGAAAAGCATGAAGTCACTACCAATGAAGAAATTAAATATTTTGCCCAATTATATGTCAGGAAATCTGATAATCTAAGTAAAATTGACAAATATTTGCAAAAATAAAAATTACTTAGATTAATAGATCAGGAAGTAGAATACCCAAATAACGTCATCTTAGAAAAAGAAATTGAACAAGCCATTAATTAACTCCCTAAAAAAATCCCCAGGGCCAGATGGTTTCATAAGTGAATTCTACCAAACATATAAAGAACAATTGATTGCAATACTAGAATATTGGATTATTGGAATATTGGAAAAATAGGCTAAGAAAGAGTCCTACCAAAATCCTTTTCTGACACAAATATGGTGTTGGTACCTCAACCAGAAAGAGCTAAAATAGAGAAAGAAAATTATAGACCAATTTCCCTAATGAATACTGATGTACAAATTTTGAACAAAAATACTAGCAAGATTATAGCAATATATCACAAGGATTATACACTGTGGACAGGTGAGATTTATACCAGGAATCCAGGGTTGGTTCAATATTAGGAAAATTATCAACATAATTGATCATATCAATAACAAAACCAACAGATATCATAATTATCTAAATAGATGCACAAAAAGCTTTTGACAAAATATGCATTTATTCCTAATAAAAATACTAGAGAGCATAGGAATAAAGGGAACATTCATTAAAATTATAAGCAGTATCTATCTAAAATCATCAGCAAGCATTGTCTGTAATGGAGGTAAGTTCGAAACCTTCTCAATAAGATCAGGAATGAAGCAAGGATGCCCATTATCATCACTATTAGTCAATATGGTACTAGAAACATTAGCTTTGGCAATAAGAGAAGAAAAAGAAATTGAAGGAATTAGAATAGGCAGTGAGGAAACAAAACTATCACTCTCTGCAGATGATATGATTGTATATTTAGAGTACCCTACAGAATCAACGAAAAACTTGAAATAATTGATAACTTTAGCAAAGTTGCAGTATATAAGATAAAGCCACATAAGTCACAAGCATTTCTTTGCATGACCAATAAAGTCCAGCAGCAAGAAATAGAAAGAGAAATCTCATTTAAAATAAATGTAAACCATATAAAATACTTGAGGGGGGGGTCCACCTGTTAAACCAAACTCAGGAACTATATGAACACAATTACAAAATACTTTTCACACAAATAAAGTCAGATCTAAACAATTGGAAAAATTTTAATAGCTCATAGGTAGCCCGAGTCAATATAAAAAAATGACAGTTCTACCTAAGCTAATTCACTTATTTAGTGCCATACCAATCAGACTACCAAAAATTATTTTATAAAGATAGAAAAAATGACAACAGAATTAATCTGGAAGAATAGAAGGTCAAGAATATCAAGGGAAATAATGAAAAAAAATGCAAAGGAAGGTGGCCTAGCAATACCAGATCTCAAACTATATTATAAAGCAGAAATCATCAAAACTATCTGGGGTAAATTAGGTACACAGGACACAGTAGTAAATGACCATAGTAACCTAGTGTTTTATAAATCCAAAGACCCTAGCCTTTGGGATAAGAACTCACTATCTGACAAAAGCTCCTGGGAAAATTGGAAAACAATAGGGGTACAAATTAGGTATGAGCCAACATCTCACACCACACACCAAGATAAAGTCAAAATGGGTACATGATTTGGACATAAAGAGTGACACCATAAGGAAATTGGAAGAGTAAAGAAAAGTAAAATTAGTACAATCAATACCTGTCAGATCTATAGGGAAGGGAAGAACTGATGACCAAATAAGAGACAGCATTATGAAACACTGATTATATTAATAATTATATAATGATTATATTAAATAATATCATATATTACATTATATTATTATACATAACACATCATATAGAAATATATAATATGTTATATTAAATAATAATCAAATAATGATTATATTAAATTTAAAAAACCTTTTACACATACAAAACCAATGCAACCAAGATTAGAAGGAAAGCAGAAAGCTAGGAAACAATCTTTAGAGCAAGTGTCTCTGATAAAGGACTCATTTCTCAAACATATAGAAGACTGAGTCAAATTTATAAGAATATATGCCATTCCCCAACTGATGAATGGTCAAAGGATATGAACAGGCAGTGTTCAGATAAAGAAATCAAAGCTGGGGGTGCCTACATGGTGCAGTGAATAGAGCACTGGCCCTGGAATCAGGAGGACCTGAGTTCAAATCCAGCCTCAGACACTTACCACAAAAACTAGCCATGTGACTTTGGGCAAGTCATTTAACCCCAATTGCCCTATCCTCCTCCCTCAAGAAAGTAAAAAAAATAAAAAAATTAAAAAAAAAAAGAAATCAAAGCTATCTACAGGCATTTGAAGAAGGGCTCTAAATCACTATTGATCAGAGAAATGCAAATTAAAACAACTCGGAGGTACCACCTTACACTTATCAGATTGACTAATATGACAAAAAAGGAAAATGATAAATGTTGGAGAGTATATGGGAAAATTGGGACACATACACTGTTGGTGGAGTTGTGAACTGATCCAACCATTCTGGAGAACAATTTGGAATATGCCCAAAGGGCAACCAAAATGTGCACGCCTTTTGATCCAGCAAGACTACTTCTAGGCTTGTATCCCAAAGAATAAAAAAGGGAAAAGGACCTACAATGTGCAAAAATATTTTTAGCAGCCCTTTTTGTGGTGGCAAAGTATTGGAAATTGAGAGGATGCCTATCAATTAGAGAGGGGATAAACAAGCTGTGGTATATGAATATAATGGAATACTATTGTGCAATAAGAAATGATGAACAGGCAGATTTCAGAAAAACCTGGAAAGACTTGTATCAATTGATGCAAAGTGAAATGAACAGGAGAACATTGTACACAATATTAGCAACATTGTGTGATGACAAACTCTGAATGACTCAGATATTCTCAGCAATACAATGATCCAAGACAAATACAAAGTACTCATGAAGGAAAATACTATCCACATCCAGATAAAGAATTGATGAACTCTGATTGCAGATCGAAGCATACTTTTTTTCACTTATTTTATTCTTCTTTTGCTTTTTTTTTTCTTTTGAGCGGTTTCTTCTTTCACAGCTGTGACTAACATGGAAATATGTTTTATGTATAAACTATATCAAATTGCATACTATTTTCTTTTCTTTCTTTCTTTCTCTTTCTTTCTTTCTTTCTTTCTTTCTTTCTTTCTTTCTTTCTTTCTTTCTTGTTTTTTTTGGAGGGCAATTGGGGTTAAGTAACTTGCCCAAGGTCACATGGCTAGGTTTTTGTTTGTGTGTGCGTTAAGTGTCTGAGGTCGGATCCGAACTCAGGGCCTTCTGACTCCAGGGCCAGCGCTCTACTCACTGTGCCACCTAGCCGCCCCCTGCATACTATTTTCAGAAGAGGGGAGGAGATGGAGGAAAGGAGAAAAATTTGGAACTTAAAATCTTGTAAAAATGAATGCAAAAATTATCTTGACAAGTAATTAGGAAAAAATAAAATACTATTAAAAATGTTAGAGCTAGAAGGGCTCTAGTCTAGTTTCTGAAAATTTACAGGTAAGAGCATTGGGACTAGAATCCATGCTTCCTGACTCCCAGTGGTGTGGTAGATTGGACTTGGAACTAAGAAGACCTGAGTTCAAATCCTACCACAGGCACTAGCTATGAGAGCCTGGCAAGTCACTTGCTTCTTTCAGTGTCAGTTTCTTCCTATGTAAACTGGCGCCTACTTGTGAGGATCAAAGGAGAAATTATATGCAAAGTGCTATGGAAATATTATTTCTTGCACTATGTCACACTGTCTCAGTCTACTTCACTCCTTCAGTCTACTTTACTCCTTCATTTAGAGCACCCAAAAGGTACAAGAATTAATATAAAGTGCTGAGGGGTAGACAAAATTGCTTACTCTCTTGTTAGTCTCCCTAATGGTTCTTTTAGAACAACTGAGTTAAGAAATCTAATTTAGTTAACTTTCTTTAGCTGGAGCAGAGCTAAGGCAGAGTTAGCCTCAAGAGGATTCCATTTAGGGGCTGGTTCTAATATCAATTAATGGTATCTAAGGATTATGAGGATATTCTGTGTGTTACCAGCTTCCCTGCTGCTCACGTGGCACACCGTGGGCACAACTGTCTTAGACAAAAAAGGATGGACTTCTTGAACAATGAGGCCATCTGGAGAGAATTTTTAGCTCTAGTGAAAGGGGCTATAGAGGATGACTTTGAAAGCAGGGTTTCATTCTGCTTTGATCTAGTCCAGGAAAAGAAATATGACTCTAAACTTTCCAAAACTCACCATGTCCAGAACTCTCTGCTCCTGCAAGTTTGTACCAGGAGAAATTTTAGGGACTGGAGAAGTCTGGTATCCTGTTGACTTTTCTGTTTTTAAGAAAGAAAGAAATGGTCAGAGAAATTGACGGAAGAGGATCTCTGAGTTTCTGGTTTTCGTGTGTGTGTGTGTGTGTGTGTGTGTGTGTGTGTGTGTGTGTGTGTGTGTGTGTATGTATGTATGTTTATAACCAGTTACACCTGGGGTTTTATTTTGTTCTCTCTAATACAGCTAAACTCATGCATTTATATACTGGATTTCTCATGGATTCTGTGTAGCAGACGTGGTTTTGATGGGCAAAAATTTGTTAACTGAAACTTCTCTCCCCTTCCTGTCAGTTGTTCAAATCTCCAATGGGATAGAAATTGTGAACTTAACAGAAAGGAAGTAAGCTCCCTTTCCATGTGCCCTACCTACCCTAGATACTCATGTGTCCAACCCTAGCTGCCCATTTCACTTTGTGCCCACTTCCTCAGACTCTGTGTACCCTTTCTTTCTTGGCCCTCTCTGTTCCATGGTCTATACTGTACCTTCTCCTAGGGGAGTGTGGGGAAGATAGTCCTCCTCTTTCTCCCGGCTTGGTGGTGGTTTCTCAGTGCTAGGCTTCCGTCCCCCTGGGGACAGTAAGGGCACAGGTGAATCTGGACTGGAGCTGCTTTCCCTGGACATAGCCCAGTGGTGCTTAGGTCTGTCTCTAGGATGAAAGTGACAAAGAGGAATGAGAATGACACCAAACCATCATGGTGTGATTGGTGAAGGGAGACTAGCCTTAGGTCTAAGTATAGTTGGGAGACACATATATGGCATGCTTTGAGGGCTGCTGGGAAGGCACAAATGCTTACAAAGGTCATAGGATCATAAGGTTTTAGATTTGAAAAGGATCACAGGGAGCACTAATATAATTGCCTTAATTTATAGATGAAATAGCTGAAGGCCAGTGAAGGGAAGTGATTTGCCCAAGGCAGGGTGGTGGCACAATGGACAGAATCCTGGAGTCAGGAAATCCAGAGTTCAAATCTGGCCTCAGACGTTTACTAGTTGTGTGAGCCTGGGCAAGTCACTTAACTTCTGTTTGCCTCAGATTCCTCAACTATAAAACAGGAATAATAATAGTGCCTACCTCCCAGAGCTCTGGTGAAGATCAAATGAAATGACATGTATTAAAAATGCTTAGCACAATACCTGGCCCATAGTCAGTGTTATAGAAATGCTTATTCTCTTCCCAGGATCACACAGGTAGTAAGTGGAAGAACCAGAATTCAAACCTAGGCTTTCTGACTCTAAAACAAATACCCTTCCCATTATATATATGCTGTGCTGTTTGCTATACTGCTTGTGATCTTGGGCAAGTAACTTCATTTCTTAGAACCTCGGTTTTCTCACTTGTAAAATAAAGAGTTTGTGATAGAGAACCCTTAAGGTCCCTTCCACTTCTAAAATCCTACGATCCCATAATCCTAGGGAAAAGCCCAATAACTTCTTCTCCTATTGGTCCACGAAACCCCACCATTAGAGTTTCATTCTTTAGGGTGAAGCACTTCCCTCTCTCTGTCTTCTTCTTCTTTTGCTTTTTGGAGGGCAGTTGGGGTTAAGTGACTTGCCCAAAGTCTAGTGGCTAGTAAGTATGTCAAGCATCTGAGGCTGGATTTGAACTCAGGTCTTCCTGACTCCAGGACTGGTGCTCTATTCACTGCGCCACCTAGTCGCCCCTTCTCTGTCTTCTTGTTAAATGTAAGTATTCACCCCCCTCCAAATGAGTCTCAAATTTCCTCATTTGAAAAATGGGGATACTTGACTTACTATTTGCAGGGTTGTTGTGAGGAAAGCACTCTGTTAACCCTGAAGTGCTCTTGTAATGTGAGTAATTATTACTTCTCTTATAGGGAGAGGCATTGGACCTATAATTTAATTGAAATAGGCAACTCTGAGGTGAGAAAACTCCCTCTAGCACTGTAGGTTGGCACCTTGTCTTCGATTTATAGCTGCAGTTTTAGTCCTACTGTTTAGCAGGCC